>MU223600.1:151745-198845 GCA_018584345.1 Thuja plicata | reverse complement strand
TCTTGAATCATCATCAGTTACACCATCTTCAGCATGATAACATTCCTTAGTGTACTTGGGCTTGTAATCTGATCTGAACTTCTTGACTCTTGTAGGACACTTGGATGCAAAGTGACCAACTTTGTTGAATGAAAAAAATTTGAATGGTAGTTTCTTCATATCTCCCTTTACCTTTCCTTTCTTTCTTGGAAATCATAGCAATGATTTCTTCTAGTTCTGTATCCACTTCTTCAATATTACTAGAGATGCTTATGGATTTCTTGCTATGGACTAAGGCTTTGAAAGCTGTCTCACTTTTAGGTTCTATCTTCAATCTTGATATCTCAAATGTAGATATTTTACTTATCAAAGTCTCCCTCTTGAAGTCTTTTGAAAATTGCATAGTCTCATCTAAGATATTGATCTTACACTCATAGTCTGCTGTTAATGTGGTCATTAGTTTTTCCATTATATCATCCTCTGAAATTTCTCCACCATTGTTCCTGATACCCGAAACTGCTTCATTAATTCTCTGATTGTAGGCTCTGATGTTTTATTCAGGTAGAATCTCTAATTTGTTGTAACTTTTCTTCCATGTCTTTCTATGCACATTCTTTTCTTGGATGTCTCCTTCAAACATATCTTCTAAGTATTTCCAAATAGAGTATGCTTTATCTGCCTTCTTGATCTCAGAAAATTCACTGTCAGATAGGGCACTGATTAGGGCTTCTTTGGCGATTGCATTTTGAGTGAACATTTATTTTTGTTTGATTGTAGAGTCTTCTTTTGCAAGGTCCTTCAGGGTGGGAACTTCAATTTCTTGAGTGGAAATCTCATAGATCTCAAATCCAACACACTGAAGATGTGTTATTATTTTGTTCTTCCAGTCAAGATAGTTTTCTCCATCGAACTTAGGACTCTCTTTCCTGAAGTATGCCATCTGATCTACCTTAATCTATTAGGATTTCTCTCCAAGGCACTTGGCTCTGATACCAATTGTTGGAATAGTCCCAAAGGATAAATGAGAGGGAGGGGGGGTGGATCAGTTATCAGCTAATTTAATTCTTTTCTTTACTTAGATATCAATTAACATAAATCAAATGCACATTCAGATAACACAATAGAGAACACAACAATTTGGTTACGGGGAAACCAAATAGGTAAAAAATCTGGTGGGAATTAGCACCCACAAAGAACTGTATTTGAGTATAATTATTCCTGTTAGGAGATCTTGCAACCCTGTTAGGATTTTTTCTTTACAATGCAATAAGTACAGAGACCTGGTCAAAGGTCAGACCCTATTAGGAGTCTTTTACAAGTAACCCTGTTAGGGGTGAGGACTCACTATCCAAAAGCTCACTACTAAAATGGTGAAGGCTGCAACCTTCAGTAAAACGGATATACACTATATATGATAGATGAAATGTTTGAGTAGACCTGCTGTCTTGATCAGTTCTAATGATTTGTAATCTTCTTCTATTTCTTCACATAGTTCTTCAACTTATTCTGTCTGACTTTCTGCTCACTTCTGTCTGTTATTTTTCACTTCATTTTCCACACTTAGTGAACACAATTGAACTACTATATGTATCTTCACTAAGGATAAGGTCATGATGGTATCTAGGAATACTTTATCAACTTCTTTGTCGGGTTAACTAACCACGCAATCAAAGTTAGAACTGCACAACTTAAACCGAATAGATGCAACGCTTCACCAGTTTTACTCCAATATCATGATTCTATTAAAACATGCTTGGCGCCTTTGTATAATCATCACTAACTCATAACTAAACATTAATACAAATACGCATATCCTGAGGATAGGCACAACTCAAGAAACACTGTATTTACGTCGACTCTAGACAAATAATCTTCAGACGCTGTAACTGCCATAACTGATTAACATAACTCAACTAAAACTTTATATCTAACTTAGCGTGAATGCACATAGCATCTAGAACATGTATACACCATGGAAATAAAAACACATGGCTCCAGAATATTTGTATTGATAATTGCATATAGAACACTGCTGCATATTATATGTTGTCATTAATGACAAACATACAATCAATTATTTGCACATAAGCAAATCTCCAATGAAATCTGCTAGTGTACCATTAACCAATACTGAGAAATGAGCTCCTGAGATGCAATCATAAATCCATTTACACCATGTAGGTGAAAGGACAAATTGTTTTAGTACTTTGATAAGGAAGGACCACTTCAATCTGTCATATGCTTTCATCTTGTCAAGCTTGACAACAAAGGTTGAAAGCGGGTGGGTATTGATGGTATTAAGGGTTTCATGTGCAATTAGAGAACCTTCCATAGTTTTTCGGCTTGGGAAAAAACCTCCCTATTCCAAATATATGAGTTTTGGTATTAAGTGCTAGAGTTTAAAGTAAATGGCGTTAGTAATGATCTTATAGACTGTGTTACATAAAGATATTGGGCAAAAATCTACAAAATATTGGGGATCATGCATTTTGGGGATGAGAGAAATATTGGTAATATTAAAGTTTCTAAGCAAAGATGCACTCCTTCTAGATTCCTTAGTGGCATCCAAGAGGTCAGCAATACAAAGTCCCAACATTTTTGGAAAAAAAGAGCCGTGAAGCCGTCTGGGCCAGGTGCCTTATCATCTTGCATAGAAAATACTACTTTATGAATATCCAAAAGGGATAAGGGGGTCATAAGATATTTATTGTCTTGAGGTGAAAAGAGGGCTAGGATTAAATCAAGAAGAGAATATTCAAAGGAAACATTAGTGGGACCAGAAGAAGGTGGAGCAAGGAGATTCGAGAAGAATTTAATGCCTTCATCTCTAATGCCCTGAGCATGTGAAATTATATTACTCGAAGAAGAATCCTTGATAGAAAAGATAGTTCTAGCTTCCCGCTTTTTCTTTGTAGACATATAAAAAAAAATTGTGTTTTTATCTCTGTTTTAGCCAAAGTTCACAACAATTTTGTCTCCAATACTCTTCCTCTCACCTATAGAGTTCTTCCCAATGACCCTATAACTCTTTTTGTTTTATAAAAGTATCTGATTCTAGACCATTTTGGATGACATGCTCATTAACATGTGCCAATTCCTTTTCTACCAACAATTTTTGCTCAAATATATTCTTAAAAACATGCTTATTCCAAGACTTAATCTGCTTCTTCATATGATACATTTTCTTGTAAAGTTGAAACATTTTTGTGCCTTCATGAGGAGGAGTAGACAACCACTATTGTTTAAGTAGAAAATGAAATTGAGGATGCATAAACCACATGGATTTGAATTTTAAGGAATGTTTATGCCCATGGCCCAACGAAGATGGAATATTAGACATATTTAACTGGACTAGGTAGTGGTCGGAACCTGTGAAAGTAGTAACTTCACATTGGAATTGAAAACTCTGCAATTTCCAGCACTGTGAGAGCAAAAATCTGTCCAGTCTAACAACTATTTTAAGGAAACCATCTCTTTTTTTAGTTCATGTATAGGTTCCATTATGTGGAATGATATTAAATAGGTTATTATCATAAGTGAAGGCATTGAAGTCCTACATTATTTTCACAGGGTGGGAGATGTCACCTTTATTTTCATTAGGAGATATTATGGAATTTAAATTGCCAACAACAATTGTATTCACATCTACATATTATTGCATAACATTAGTTAGAGTTCACCAAAGTCTCAATTTATCTTATGTTTGTGAGGGGCCATACACTTTTATGAGATTGAAGGACATATCATAGTTTTGAACACCAACCAATTTCCAGTTGTGTTCTTGTTGTAGCAAAATCACTTTAACTATTTTTTTCATTCCATAATACAACTAGACCCCTAGAAGCACCCAACCCTTGGATATAGAATGATTTCCATTTTGACCATTTACCAAGAATTTTAATATAATTATGGGAAGATAATTTCTTTTCCTAAAGTAATACAATATCTACTTGCAAAGAATCAAGCTGAGACTTTATTCTATTTAGCTTGTCAAAGGAATTCAAGCCTCTAACATTCTATGTTGGGATCTTCATTGCTAATGAGGAGAACCCTTTGTCCTCCTTATCATTCTTTTAAGAGAATAAAACTTCTCCTCCAATGTGGATTGCGGTCTTGCTTCAATTTCCTCCCTAACTTTAGCACTTTTTGATTTACGACCTCTAGTTTTTGGTGTTTTCTTCTCAGGTTGAGAGGTTAATGGAGTTTGTGAAATTGAAAATTGTTGTGGGAAATCAAATTCTATGGTTTGAAGATTTACTTCAATAGGAGGGGAAGGAGGATCCATTTCAAGATCATGAAAAATCTCAACAGAGTTGTAATTCACCCCTAAGGTTGACCAATCGAATCAGTTGCACATGGATTGTGCTAGTCTGGGATCAATCTCAATCGTCCATCTTTATTGATCTCATTCGTCCATTTTTGAGAGGATTTCTATATAACCAGGCCTCCATTATTCTAAAAGAAAGAGAATTGTGAAGTAGAGAAACACTATCGAGTTGGTGATAGATTATTGTTGATTGCTTATCATATTCATAGTTCATTTACTTTATTTGCATTTGCATAATCAAATCATAGGAATCTTACTTTCATTTTCTCAATAATGGATTAATCTTAGCTTAATTTGGATGTAATTTCATTTCATTTAGCTTATTTTTCAAAACATCTCATTTAGATAGAGTCTACAGTCACTGGATTTTGCAATGATCTAAGAGAATAATTCATACTCCTATTTACTAGAAGGTAATGAATCATTTTTATTGATTTGTGCTTCATTAGTTTATTTTTTTATCAATCACATAATGACGTGCACACACACACACACACACACACACACACACACACACGTTTCTACAAGTAAATCCCCTAACCAGGTAGGCTCTAACATGTTTGATTTGTAAATCCTTTAACCAGGTGACTCTTAAATTAGGGTTTGAAATCCATTAACAGGGTTACTCCTAATAGAGTAAAGCTCCTTACAGGGATAGAGGTAAATCCCTTGACCGGGTAGCTCCTAATAGGGTATTTCTCTTAACCAGGCTTTTGTAAGCTCATAACAGGGCTAAGCTCCTAACCGAGCATACTTTAGAAGAGTGCAGATTTATTTGTGGGTGCCATTCCCACATGTGGTTTTTCCTAGTTGGGTTTCCACGAGAAAAGTATTGGTGTTATTATGTTGCATGGTTGTGGATGTTTATCTCCATTGGTTTATTTATTCATGCAGTGGATGTTAATTGATGCAAGTTATTGAATGGTAGTTGAAAATTTTATTTTGTTAGATTACTAATTCACCCCCCCTCTCAGTAATCTTGGATATAATAATACTAAGATAATATACAACTATGCCACTTTAATTTAAGAAATAAAGAAAATTCCCTTGCTAAAACTTTGACATGAACCATGAATATTCAGTAATTACCATTTTTTGATACTTTTAGGCATTCCTATAGATGTTTCGATCTTTCAAAAAAAAACTCTCTTCATTACTTATGTCTTTGTAACATTTTATGCTTAGGTGCTTGGAGGTTCCGATTTTTTTTTCTATTATTTTCCTCTTTAAAACCCTAGCCATTCTGGGTGTATGCAAATCTGAATATTTTCTCGAGGGTTTGTGTATTTCTACTCATAGTCAGACTTCTTCATACGAATGCATGCATTTAATACCTGAGTCTTCCATTTGTGATGACATTTTCAAAGAATGACACTGTAAAAATCTTCCATTGGCAGCGCATTTTCTTGAACTTGAGGGTTTAGTTAAGAACAACAAGAATTTGAAAACCTTTAGGTAACTATTCAGAACTCTAAATTAACCTTGTGTACCCGTACCTTCTTTATAATGAATGAGCTATTTTATCCATACTCTCTGCTGGGTTTTCTCTGTTATAGAAACAACATCATTTTGATCACCTTCTACATATTCTGAAGGGTTTTAAATATGCTAATTCCCTAAGTGTTTAAACAAGAAAAATAGGGCTTCTTTGTGCAATGAGGCTTTCCATTTTAATGGCTTCTTTGACCTTGAAATGGAATGACTCCACTAATAAGGTTTACACTGAAACTTTTATGTATTTTATGTTGGATTGCTATTTCATTTGACATAGAAACAACTATTTTTCCTTTTCCAATTATCCCTTTCTTCCTGTAGATAATATTGCATACCTATCATACACAAAAACTAAATATATTTAGAAGACAAGGGTTTTAAATCTCCATGACCTAATATTCCTTCTCTTGAAGCTTTCTTACATTCGCGCTGAGAAGATAAAGATTTATAAATTCTGTATTACTTTTCATATTATGGGCTTTGTGTAACTGTATTTTTGCCTTGCTGAAAATTTGTATTTCCTACCTCCTTTTATCCTGTCCCACATAGATGATAGCACCCTTGAGTTGATGTTTCTTTATTGTAGGTTGAATCTCATGTATGTCTTTGCATTGACCATTACACTGAAACATAGTCATAAGTTTTCCTGCTATGCATCCTTTTTTGAATGGATTTTTCATTAATAATTACTAATTACAACTTTGACATTTAAATCATGTCACTTGATGTTGTCTAGAAACTCCTCTGATCTGGAACACTCTGTTACTCTCTTTGTATGAGAAAGGTCTCTGACATCAATGTAAAGATGCAATCACTTGTTGCTACTCAATCTACCATGGTTATATTTATGAGAAAGATAGTATTATCATTACATTTGATATCCTTTAATAAGATTTAGTTACCTTACCATGATAAAAACTATACTCATGACTTTTCACTTGGTTCATATAATCCCGTAGATTCTTTTAATCATTTTCTATTAAAGGCTATTCATTTGTATCCTTATGAAGTTTTGTGTTCCATATGAATCCTAACACTATCATTTTGTTCATTGTCTATTGTATTATTTGATATCTTATGGTGGCATCACCTTTACAGATCCTGTAGATGACCATTCAATAGGTCACATGACACCTATGTAAGAACTTATAACTATGATGATCTTAACCTTGATCTTCAAGAAAATATTACGATGATATTAAAACAACATACCCCATTGAAGCTTTTAATACTATATTTTTTCCTCTAGATGTGATGACATCATATGTTATTCCTTGAGAAGCTTTTCCATCTTGTTCTATTATGTCATGTGGCAACTGTAAAATTTTTAACTTGTGTCATAAAATCTAGAAATACCCGAGACACTTCTTAAACCCACAGTTTCATGCATTACCTTGCTCCATTTGATGAATATTTGTCTCTATACCTGCTGAGTGGTCGAATGCTACTCTTTATATAATCTGATCTGTATCTCATTTTGTCATGGTGGTATGTCCTATAGATGGATACAATATTTGATTGATTCATCTTTGATTACTTTTCCTGTAGCATGCTTTTACTATATGTTGGCTGATCCAAACATGTATATGGTCTCCATAACTTTATTTTGTCCCTGTTTTAGAATGAACACTTTGTTGGAAAAATGGTTAGCACTCTCCTCAGTATTTATGAATAGGAACTAATCACCTCTTGTGGATTCTATAAGTCTATTGGTTGTATCGGGCATTGACAGGTTGATCTTTTGGTACAATGAAAACTACACTTCTAACAAGTTGTATCAGAGCTTGGTCACAGGTTTGAATCCCCTCAGGTAATGCTGAGGGGGAGATTATTGGTAGAATGGTCAGCGCTCCCCTTGGGATTCATGAAAAGGGAATAACCACCTCATGTGGATTCTATAATTCTAGTGGTTGTATCAGGCATTGACATGTCAGTATTTTGGGGCAATGAAAACCACACTTGTAACACACTTCTATGATTGCAATGTCTCCTGTTAATGTAACAATACCTTGGAAAATTGTAACCATATATCCTTGAAGTTATGTGCACTGAATTGAATGTGCTCTCTCCTCAATTCTCTATATCTATAAGATCACTTTCATATCTCATGATAGTCATTTCTACAACTAATTCTATAGCTATATGGTTTCCATGATGATCACCCTTGCTCTTTCCTATTGATTTTTCCTTGTAGTACTTAGACCAAAAAGGTTTCATAATCAAAATGATATGTCCCTTTATTGGCCTCTTATATTCAATATGGATCTTTAATGTGATAAATGAGAAACTAAAAGGTTTCATATCCTTGAGGACACACCCCTTTAATAGTTTCTTGTCTTCATTTCCTATAACTGCACATAACACAAATTATTAGTTAAAACCATGTGATTGATTTTCATGCCTTCAATTGAATTTCTTCTAATTTTCATGATATCATGTGATTGATATATGCATGTATAACAATAAACTTCTAGAGATAGGTTAGATTCTTCATTGCTCAGTCTCTGTGACTGAAATCATCTTCATAATCATTGTAGGTACACTAAGGACACAAGATCCACTCTTCAGCCAGCTGATATAGCACAACATAGTATACCATTAACATGCAATGGTAGATCTTCCCCTACCTCTCTATTATTTGACTTCTATGCTTGTGTATCTTTTTTTTGCACAGTTTTATGACCCAAACCACGACTTGTGTGGGACTTTCTTTTCTTTTCTCCTTTCTAAGGACAATATTTGTAACCATATTTGGAAATTAATGCACTTTAGATGTATACTTCCTTTCTTTTGTATCAGAAATAAAACACTTGTAAAACATTATGCAATGTAAAGTATGAAACTTTTCCGTCATTGGAAAAAAAAATCTTTTTAGTTTTATTGTTAATGGTAAAAGTAAACTTTATCCTTTTAAAATGCACATTTGCATAATGATTACAAATTTATTTGCGAGTCAATTGAACACAACATATTTGGCAAAGTAGAAAAGAAATGAACCCTTTTCACTTAACAATGAACAAAACTGAACTAGTCTTGGCAATTTGAGCAATGTAGAAAAAATTAGTGACAATACTGTTGTTGATATGATTTCTTTGTGCATTGATTTTTTTCACATCATATGTTTCCATAAATGCCAAAGGGGGAGATTGTTATAATATCATGCATATATGTGTTGACATTGATTTTTTTCATTGATTTCAACATATTTCTACAGTTTGAGACAGTGTTCCTGTGTTGTTCCTGAGATGTTTAGTGAATGATTGGTTCAGTATGACTACTATGTTGAAGATCAAATGCTGAAAATGTACATATGGTTTCAGGGATGTCTATAGTTTACTTATGTCAATTGAAAAATTTTAGCATTAAGATTTGAGTGATTTATGGATGTTTGATTAGAGATTGGTATTTTGGTTATTTAGGAAGAGACAATGTTACTATTTTTGGTTTCGTGTGGATCAGTTATTAAATATTTATAGTTTCTGACTTGGTGGTGTGTTTAGGACATGGTCATGTGTCCTTAGCTTGTCTAGTTCATTATTTGAAGGATCACACACTATTTTTATTGAGTGATAGAGGTTCATGTTGATGTTCCTAATGAATAGTGCAGAGTTGATGTTGAATTTTGAGATATAGTTGTTTTGGTTGTTACTGTGGTATTTCATGGTGCTTGTTGATGTTTCTAGATCGTGTTCTATTCATTTTGTTGGATCACATTGATTGGTGTGATTGAGTTTGGTGATTTTCTTAAGGTTGTGTTGGTGTTATTCATGTTCTTGGTTGACATGATGGTGTAACATGTTGCAAACATCAAGGAATAATTTTGGAGCTGTAGCGTGCTCAAGGATAAAGATTTGGATCATTGCTATGTCTTAGCTGACATGCTTTAGATCACATTGAACATTGCATTGTATTTAATTCAATATTTTTAATTATATGTTTGGCCGACCTTGTTTATTCTTTCAAGGTTGATGAATTATATAATTAGATATATCAATTTGTAATTGTGGAGGAGTGACAATGTGCAAATGGGTGCACGAGATTCTTTGCGAAGAGGTATGAGTGGAATTTGGAACTAAGGAAGAGATATGATGTATTATGTACTTCATTAGAATTGTATAGACATATTTATGATGCTAAAATCCAGTTCATGAATTATGGAGTGTTGTCCACTATGGATTTTAATATGAGATTGATGTAAGGCAGTGGGCCTTCCTACTTTGTAATCTGAGTAGTGAGATCAAGGAAGTATGCTTGAATGCATGTGCATTTCCATTGTAATACCTTCAATCATGTAAATTTATTCCAATAGAGTACATCATCTTGTGGGTTTGATCCCCATAATGGTTTTTCCCTTAACCAGGTTTCTATGTCAAAAATCTTGGTGTTGTGTGATAGTTGATGTGTTTTTATCTTTTCTTTAATATTCATCATTCATATACGAGATTAAAGTTTTAGAGTTTGTTAAGGTTCTAAGATTTGGGACACAACTGATTCACCCCCTCCCTCTTAGTTGTGTGTGTTACCTTGTTCCTATTAGACATATATAGCTTATACATTTGACTGAAATCCACATTCAAATATTCTCTTATGGATAGCCATACCCTATTTTAAGATGTCTATTTCGACATAGGATTGAAGGATGTTAGAAAAGGTGATGGAGTTTGGATTTGAACCTATCAATTTATTTTTCTTTAAAGTTTCCAAGAACTCATCAAATATGTTTTGCGCATATCATGATATCATGAAATTCCATGAAGCCATGTTTCTTTTAGATACTTCATTAAAAAGTCATTAAGCCTCGTTAATAAAACCTTTTTATTTACACCGTGTAATCATTGCAATCCACAATATATGATTTCTTCAAATAGATTAAAATCCTCCCTAAGAAGACCATTTTGTGCATATCTTGCTATGAGATCACATTTCTCTAAGGCATCTTGTCAAACATTTCACGTGCCTTGTCTATGCATCCTTATGGATGTCAATAGAGAAGAAGGGTTTGAAAGAGGAAACCACTTATTTTTCTACTTCAAACATTTTGTTTGTGTAGGATTGCTACATTAATTATGACCTCACAAACCCAACTCTAGCAACTCAATATTATCTTCTTGATCATGCCAACCTTATCTCAACTACCTAGCAAAAATATCATAGATAACTCTATAACTATCATTTATATGTAATTTCTTATAAATCAAATGCTAAGACCTTGTATTCAATAGAGATCATATTTGAGTTTCTCCTCCAATCCATGTTTTTAACATGGTATTATATCCTAAGGGGAAGAAAATTAGTAGATCAAGTTGCCCACGATAAAATAAATCCTTTCTTGAAGTTTTTATTTACTGAGAGTTTAGAGATTGTTGGTAAAGCCAACAAAGGTAGATTGGTAGAAAAAGGGAGAGAGAAGATAAAATAATGGTGAATATGTTTAGTGATAATTAAAAATCACCATTTTTAATTTTCTTTGGCATTACAAAATCTCTAATGTTCTCCTGTATGGGTGTTCCATATGGAACAACAAAAAGTGGTGTCAGTGTAGCATCAATGGGTGTAATGAGGCCAAAGCTTGTCATGAAATTGATTGTACCAATTGTTATGGATGGTGTTCTAGGTATCTACGACCTAATTATGGTTTCCATAATTAGAAAAGGAATCAATTCTAAAGTCAAGTCATATAATTTCTTTGACATCTATGTAAACCTATCTTCTAGACTGGCTTGTGGCCTTGCTGGTCTTTTGGGAGGCATGAAAATTGGTATCATTAGTGATGGTGGAGGGTATGTTTAAGATTGTTTTTTGTAACTAAATATGATTCAATAGATCTTTTAAGAATTGATATGTATGGAAAGGGTCAGATATACTATTGGAGAATAATGATGTGTGTGGTTCTATGTTATAAAAAAAGACAAGCACAATTTGTAACTTGCTTTCTATTATACATCTTGTTCATTAGAGCCCATGTTTTCCACAAAAGGTGAACAAAGAGAATAAAATGAAGATGGGGGCTTCTTTTTTATGTGGGTGAAATAAATATGAAAGAGGAGAAAGGCACTGCTATTTTGAAGGCACTAATTGAAGAAAAATGCTCTAGAAGAAAAAATAAAGAGACTTCAATTAAAATAGTTTGCATATCAAAGAAGTAAGTAAAATATTTAAGGCCTAATGTAGAAAGAGGTTGTTATTTATAACTGATCAAAATATTCCACCAAATAGGAGTTGCATATCAAAGAAGTAAGTAAAATATTTAAGGCCTAATGTAGAAAGAGGTTGTTATTTATAACTGATCAAAATATTCCACCAAATAGGAGTGTAGGTTGTGAAAGACAATTTGGGGTTATGAAACATCAAATGATGTTATCAAAAAATAAGGATAACATTGCTATTTTGGTCAAGAAGAGACCAATGGTAATAAATGCTCTTTGGAGGTTATTATACTATTTGCAAGGGTCATTTTTTGGTTTGGTAATATATTTTGAATCCATATTAGTTACATTATGAATGAAGGATCTTAGTTCAATAAAGATTGCTAAAGTCTTTGGATAAGAAATTGTGAGGATTATGAAAATCTGCGGAGGTTGGTTTGGTGGTATTTGTGAAGTCAAGAAGATATGCACGATAATGAGATGAAAATGGGTATTAGTTATATAATTTCTGGGGTAAATGTTTTAGTGCATGTCACCATTATTAAAAGTCAAAACTGAAGTCCATGTATTAAACCTTATTTTTGTTAGGGGTACATTATTGGTTGTACCCAACACCCCAATATTTTTTGGTCCAAATATGTAGAACCTAGTCCTAGGGAAGATAATGTCCCTAAGTGTTTTGAAAGCACTGTTGAGTTAGGCCTATGGATTAGTATGATAATAATGTAGCATGAATCCTCTTGGGCATAGAGAGGATGATTTATGAAGTTGTAAAATAATCTAAGCTTGATGGTGAATTAGAGAAGTTGAATCTATGATTAAGGGGGGAATCTCAAGGTGTGAAGATCCAAGGTAATGTTTAAAAAAGAGTTTAACATATTAAAGAACCATTTAGGTGAAGATGAGTCCTATAGAAATAATGAGTACAGTGGCTTGGTACCCATGTATCTTGGTAGATGTATCAATTTTTATATGAACTCAATAATCAATGTTAGTACAAAGAAGAAGAATAAAAGTCAATGAAGAAAGACCTGAGTGATGAACAAATAGTGTGTGCATTATGAGTTAGTTTCCCCATCATGTGAGGTTTTTGGTAGTCTGAAATAATTTGTGAGGTTCATGGCTAGTTGTATCCACTTGTATGAGAGGTTTGTGGCCATAAAAAACCATGTGAGTGTGCTAGGTTTATGGTAATCCAAAACCATTTGTTGAGAGGTTCATGGTCAATGAAAGACACTTGTATGCAAGGTTTGTGGTTAGCCAAAACCACTTGAGTGTAGATTTTATGGTCAACTAGAAACCATTTGTACAAAGAGTTTGTGGTTAGCTTGAAACTACTTGAGAAACACATTGCTTACGGATAAGACACAAAATCACAAGGTAATTTTGATGAGAGAAAGTTAGAAAAATGAAGCAACAAAGTAAAACATAGTTGAATAGAACTTGTATATAATTGTTGTAATCGGTACCTAAGAAGGCTTTGAACTAGGACCTATATTTTTATGATTATGGGGGATATTAAAATTAATTAGCATAATTTAATTATGGGGGGACGTTGGAATGCTAAATTGATTATGACCTCACAGGCCCACGTCCAACAACTCAACCTTATCTTCTTGATCATGCTAACCTCATCTCAACCACCTAACATAAATATCACAGCTATCACTATGACTACCATTTTGTTGGTAAACAGATTGTTATTTCCCAATTTAACTCTCAAATGCCCAAATCTGAAAGAAATGATCAGATACCAACAGTTGGATAATCTATCATTAGGTTGATATATTTCCTCTAAATTGAAAGGTACAACTCCCTTATGAATGATATTCAATGAATTTGATTTATTCCTAAACTAATTGGGTACGTTCTTAACCTGAGAACGAAAGAGGAAAACCAAGCCAGCCCTAGACAAAACTAACTCGGGCAGTGAATTCAACCCTAAACCTAGCCAACTCCAAGAAACCACACTTCATATGACTTCACAACATTGGTAATGCAGAAATGAATACTGTAAATGTAAATGCAATAAAATTGAAATGAAAAGAAGATAAAACATTCTGATTCCTGCAAAATGAATGGATGAAATTCTCAGATTCACAACCTATTCCCCATTTAACTCCAAGATGCGAGACGATGCTTACAATATGGATGCAACAATTCTCAGATTGAATACAATCGAAGAAATTAATTCTCAAACTCTCAGATTTGATATAAAACTCCCTTTTATTATAAAAATCCAAATAAAAAAACTCAGACCATTATAAGTTCACACCTTGTTTGCTAAATACATTCCAAAATCCAAACATTTAATCCCAAAATGCAAATACAATGAAAAATGTAAAAAAAACAAATGCTCTCCTCTCCACCATAGCACTCCGTCTCTGGCCGAAAAGAAGACCTTTCTCCTGGCCAAGATTTCAATAAATAAACTTCCTTCTTAATCTTCAATCCTTGGTGGCTTTTCAGTTCCCGTAACTGATTCTTGAAAGAGTGTATATCTTGGTCAAAAGAATACCAAGTCCTTTTTTAGGAAATTTCCTCCTTTTCGTGAACTTTTTTGGTCTTCCTTGGATTTTTGGTTCTCCATAATCAAGTATTACACCCAAAAATAGATGAGAGGCTCCCCACTTGGATCTTATCTACTCCAAAAACTTATCATAGTTTCAACTATTTTAAGTTCGATGTCGTTGCTTTACAAATCACAAATATTCCTAACTGGATGTGGATAAGTAATATGGACATCAACAACTGTCACCAAATTACACATGTCACTTTATACTGAGTGCTCTGTCTATAAATATAATCAAAGTTCATCTTATCATTGATTGACTGACCTATGCTTCAACTATGGGAAATATTTAGAGTGATAATCCTTATCAACACCTCTTCATGTATTGATCTCAAGCCATCAAAGTGTCAGCTGTTGGAGTAGACTGTCTATGATGAAGCTGCCTATTTCTTGCCATCTTCACTTTAATTAGAGCTCCCTCGATATACATTTCTCATGAATTTTTGTTTGCACCAGATGATATTTAACTTCATGACCAAGTACTAGCGTCTTCACCATCGGTTTTGGCTGGCTTCCTCAAGGTTGTGACTTGATTGTTATCGTTTGTAAGAAATGTGTCAATGCAATTCCCCTGTCTCTGCAAATCATATTTTAACTGAGCTCGAACCTTGATCTCATTTTTATGTTTGAGAAGACATCTCATCTTTGATTCGAGTATCTCACGATTGCATTGGTCATATATACATATCTAGCTCCCAGCTCTTCTTGCTTATCAAACTTTTAATGCTAAATTATTTAGTACTTATATCCTTTGTTGTGGCATCTTGAATTATTTTTCATGTTGGAGAGTCACTCGGCTCAAATTGATGCCTTACTATGTGATCCATCTGATCACCGAGCCCTTTCTAAGTATCATGTGTGACTGTCGAGGAGACACTTTGATAACTCAAGTTCTCTGGAAGAGTACTTACCGTCAGCTCTCATTCGATGACCGTGTCCACCTACTCTCCTCCATCAAGCTGCTTTGAACAAATTTTTATACTCAAAGCCCCACTTACAATCAGTGGCCAAAATTGTTTCACATCCATTCATTCGGTCTCATATGTAAAATGATCGACTTCCTCTATTTTGGGTTGCCACAGTTCTCTTCTTCGCATATTGTTGAGCCAATGGAGGTCAAGCTTCTGTACATATTGTCACTTGATTTATGGGAACTATTAATGTATGTGCATCGATGATCATACCTTTTTAATTACATGTCATGGAAATACTATGAGAGTCTTTGCCAATGTCTTAAGTGTTCTATGCATTCATTTGCTTCCTTATATCGGATTTTACATATTTGACTTCTCCATTCACATTTTATTCTTTATATCATTCTGTCATGATGTATCAACATAGACTAGATTAGGGGTCACATTGACACAATGATCTACAATCATTTGCAAGTTTAGCTGTTGTTGCTTCATCCTCCAAATTTTGAAAATGTGCTTTCCTGGCAGAAAATCACCAATTGAGTGCGCTGGCGGAAAAGTGAACTTGGAATTCTCCCTTGGAAGAAAATGACTACTAGAGGTCATTTTTTCCTTCCATGGTAGAAAACATGAAAATTGATTCTCCTTTGCGTAAAACACAACTTTGGCTGTGAAAAGCATATTTTCCTCCTCTTTGCAATTTTTCACATTGACTTTATTATTGCTTCGGTTGATTTCTTAGCATAGTGATTTTAGCACTCGGATCCTTCATGAATTCACTTTCTTAGTCTTCATCAAGTCTTTTTTACAATGCTTATCTTCATGCTAGGATTTATGATCAACATAAATTTAATCCTCTAGTTGAAATACATTATGAACAAGTTGCATTGTCTCTAACAATTAGAACCATTTGAGGAGCTTCAGGAAATTATGATTTTGAAATAATGAATATGAATTGGGACATAGGAGCTCTCACATCTACATTATAACTTTGATCTTCATCCTTCACAGAAACATTGTTAATAAAAACAAAGAACACATTAGGGAAAACTGATTTCAAAAGTTTTAAAATTGGCGTACTAAAAGTGCACCTACAACTGACTCTGAATGAGGATTATGTGGTGTAAAGTGCATAAAGAATCCAGTGTCCCTAGTTTGAAATCTAGTGCCTTATCCATTGGGCTACAGAGTCTGGCATAAATGAGATAATCAAAGAGCTGCTTGCTGGGAGGGCGAAGGGGAGAAAGGCAAAACCAAAACCGAGAAAGTGGGAAAGGCTAAGCTAAGCACACCAAAACTTATGGAAGAAAAATATTTACAAACATAGGTGAGGATACCTCACTAAAAGAAAAGAGAGAAGAAAAGGACTCATACATGACCATTTATCAGAAGGGAGAATAATGAACCTTTCTGGAAAAGAGAATTGTTCTTTAACCAACTGCACCAAAACCATTGCTTTTTTCCAACCTCATCATAACTAAAAATGAATCTGGAGGCATGCTGAGAATATGTGACCCAAAAACCTTTTCCAAATAACCATGCTTTGTCATAAATTTTTGATTCTTCTATACCCTCCTTCACATTACTTCTCACACATTCGACTACCTTTCGTTGAAGAATAAAAATAAAAAGATTCTAAAAATGATACTGGAACATACTCACATTCATCTCCTTCTACAACATCACTTTTAATAGAGATTTTTGAATCAACCGTAGAAGGAGGCTCACATTGGCCAGGCACCAAGACTTGAGAAACTTCCATTTCATGGCAAAGAAAAATATAATCAGGCTCTTTATCCTCTTCACGATGATGCAACACTTCACTAGCCACCAAAGATCCTTGTTCAAAATTTGTTCTTGCACCCATTTCTCTAACAACATTTTTAGACTTAATATGATATTCACCAAAACACGATCTAGCCTTTCCATCAACACACTATTCGTCAAGAACACTTGACTTTGCATTCTCATCAAAAGAAAATGATTCTAATACATGATCATCATAAAATTGTGTAGATTGAAAATCATCTTTACTATCATCTTTGTCAAACTTAGAAGTTTCATATTCCACTTGTGCATAAATTAAAGGATGATTTTCATAAGAAACTTTATGCAGAGAGTCATCACTATTTTCATCAAATCTAAAAATTTAAATATCAGGAGAAAACAAAAGCATGGGAAAGTCCTCTTTTTGTACTTTGCTTACCATTTCTTTGCCACTGCTAAGAGTGCCTTTGTTCACTGAAAAATTGTGCCTCCAGAAGCTGGGGTATTTCTTGCTCTCCAAGAACCAAGCAATTGAATGATATGGGTCCTTCACATACTGATTTTTCTTTAGGCATATTTGCTGAAACAACTCTATTTCTTCTCTGGTCTTGGACATTAAAATATCTTTGGTGCACACACCTTAACAATAGAGTAGATTGATGATCTTCGGAAGGGCTTAATCCCTTTCCTTTGGCTTCATAAATACTTTGTTTAAATTCCGTCCAAAGGAATTGTTAGTTGGGATCACTCTCAACATTTATTTCTTCAAATGTGGGTTTCCTTCTAATTTGTTTTCTTGGATGAACTTCTTGTTTGCTCAAGACTGAAAAATTATAAGAAACAAGGTCATGTGGAACTTCTGAAACTTCATCATCATCCACCTTCAATTCTTCACTTAAATGCAACACCCTTTTTTCGCAATGCTGCAACAACTTCATTTTCACTTCCAATTCTTTCATCTTGTGATACCTGACACAAACACTTCTCCATAACAGAATTGGTACATGGTCTTCTTCAATGCTCAAATTCATTTTTCTTCCTCAAGTGATTCTTTCTCTAAAAGCATCAAACAAATCACGCAATAGTGGATCACGAGTTTGACGAAGTTCTATAAAGGAAGGATCCGGCCCCTTCCCTTTCACAACTTTAATAGGCATGGTCTTTTAAGTTAGAGTCACCAATCTCCTGCAAGTAGGGATAATAATAGATCTGCAAATGAAAGCACTGGACTTTTCAACCAAAAACTATGAGAATCAAAATAGATTCGCCAATCTCTTGCAGTAGAGATAATAATAAAAACTGAGGAAACAATTTATGCACTAATATTCTTTTTTGCCTCCCCAACAAAATCCCCAAAAATCTGTTGGTAAACAGATTGTTATTTCCCAATTTAACTCTCAAATTCCCAAATCTGAAAGAAATGATCAGATACCAACAGTTGGATAATCTATCATCAAGTTGATAGATTTCCTCTAAATTGAAAGGTATATCTCCCTTATGAATGATATTCAATGAATTTGATTTATTCCTAAACTAACTGGGTATGTTCTTAACCTGAGAATGAAAGAGGAAAACCAAGCCAGCCCCAGACATAACTAACTCGAGCAGTGAATTCAACCCTAAACCTAGCCAATTCCAAGAACCCACACTTCATATGACTTCCTAGCATTGGTAATGCAAAAATGAATACTGTAAATGTAAATGCAATGAAACTGAAATGAAAAGAAGACCAAACATTCTGATTCCTGCAAAGTGAATGGATGAAATACTCAGATTCACAACCTATTCCCCATTTAACTCCAAGATGTGAGATGATGCTTACAATACAGATGCAACAATTCTCAGATTGAATACAATCGAAGAAATTAATACTCAAACTCTCAGATTTGATATAAAAATCCCTTTTATTATAAACATCCAAATAACAAAAATCAGACCATTATAAGCTCACAACTTGTCTGCTAAATACATTCAAGAAATCCAAACATTTAATCCAAAAATGCAAATACAATGAAAAAAGAAAAAAAAACAAATGCTCTCCTCTCCACCATAGCACTCCGTCTCTGGCAGAAAAGAAGACCTTTCTCCTGGCCAAGATTTCAATAAATAAACTTCCTTCTTTCTCTTCAATCCTCGGTGGCTTTTTAGTTCCCGTAACTGATTCTTGAAAGAGTGTATATTTCTTGGTCTTAAGTGTTCTATGCATTCACTTTCTTCCTCATATCAGATTTTACATATTTGACTTCTCCATTCACATTTTTTTCTTTATATAATTCTATCATGATGTATTAACATAGACTGGATCAGGGGTCACATTGACACCATGATCTACAATCATTTGCAAGTTTAGCTGTTGCTACTTCATCCTCTGAATTTTGAAAATGTGCTTTCCTGGGAGAAAAGCACCATTTGAGTGCGCTGGCGGAAAAGTGAACTTGGACTTCTCCCTTGGTAGAAAATGACTACTAGAGGTCATTTTCTGCTTCGATGATAGAAAACATGAAAAGTGATTCTCCTTTGCGGAAAACACAACTTTGGCTGCGAAAAGCATATTTTCCTCCTCTTTGAAATTTTTCACATTGACTTTATTATTGCTTCAGTCAATTTATTAGCATAGTGATTTTAGCTCTCGGATCCTTCATGAATTCACTTTCTTACTCTTCATCAAGTCTTTTTTACAATGCTTATCTTCATGCTAGGGTTTATGATCAACAAAAAATTAATCCACTAGTTGAAATACATTATGAACAAGTTGCATTATCTCTAAAAATTAGAACCATTTGAGGAGCTTTAGGAAATTCTAATTTTGAAATAATGAATATGAATTGGGACGTAGGAACTCTTACATCTGCGTTAGAACTTTGATCTTCATCCTTCACATAAACATTGTTAAGAAAAATAGAGAACACATTAGGGAAAACTGGTTTCAAAAGTTTTAAAATTGGCATACTGAAAGTGTGCCTACACATTTATTATGTAATTTCTTATAATTTTAATGCTAGGAACATGTATTCAAAAGAGCTCATATTTTATTTTCTCCTCTGATCCATGTTTTTAATAGTCCATACTTGTCTCTCTCTACACATTGTTGTTGAGGGAAAAGCTATTGATGCCTTTGCTATTGAGAAAAGCTATTGATTCCTTTTGTATTAATTCCTAACATATTGTGAGTTGGATATCCTTTTTTAAGGTTTCTATGTTTCTAGGCTAGAAAAGTAGGTAATGGGAAAACACCATTCACAACTTTGCTTTGTAGGGAACCACGAGAATGAGAAAAAATGCCTTTATTTCCATAATTCTTTAAATTTTATTACTCTGATAGAAAATAATTTGGATCGATAAAGGTTCATATAGGCTTATGAATAGAAAGAAGTATTTTTATGGGTCAAAGAAGTAAGTAGGGAGTCATGGATAAGATCGAGTATGGAGATTGGTTGCATAGAAAATGCACTCTTGCCTCATGTACACAACGCCTTGCTAGAGTCAGAATCACCTTTGAATGTGCTTCTCAGTTTCAAACTTCAATTCTAATTGAAACATTTAAATAACCCTGCAAAACTCTAGGAATCTTCACCCAGACCTTACCCTAATCGCACTTTCCCAGGAATGGAAAAAAAAGAGTTAACGTGAGATATGAGAATTTCAATGGAAATTCTCTCTATAAATAGTCTATCGACTTATTAAATACTTGAATTCAAACAAAAAAAATTACCAAAAATAACTAATGTGAATTTATGTTAAAAAAAATTTAGTCAAATTTTCTTTTGTTTTGTAAACTACAGAATGTGTTAGAATAACTCAGAGGGGGGGTGGGGGGGGGAGGGGGGGGGGGGGAATCAGNGGGGGGGGGGGGGGGGGGGGTGAATCAGTGGCCTAAAAAATTAATCCAATAATCCAACCAAAACTTATATCACATATATAAAACCTCTAGTTATTTTCAGTCCTATAAGATGTATGCCTTTAAGTAATCTTATCAAATATATACTGCTCAGTGAATATACTATTTATCCTTTTCTTAAGCTTTACCGAATAACAGTAAATAAAATCAGTGTTTACCGACCAATCCTATTTTAGTAATGTGTAAAGCAAAACATCAAAGCAATGAACCATATACACATTTGACACATGGATTTTTAACGTAGAAAACTTGTTAAGGGAAAAACCACTTGGGACCGGTAACCCAAAATTTTCACTCTTCTAAAGTGAGCTCAGTGAAGAGCCAACCCTGTTAAAGGTTACGAACACACTGTTAAGTGCAACCTTGTTAGAGGATTTAAAACCATTGGTTAGTATTTTGACCTTAGGCATTCACTATGATATCAACAAGAAAAACCTTTTGATACTCTTGAGTATCTCAATACATTAAGGACTGTTAAATTTCACTCGGTTAAGAGATTTTCTAAATCAATGGTTAAACTGAAATAGTAAATGATCTAGTCATTAATACAACTTAAAATTGTAGATTTTCAAATCTATTGTAAGTCCATAATACCTCTCTAATCAATATGCTCTTCTGTTCCTTTGCTCCCCTCCTTGTTCTTTCTACTCGGTGAATGTTGTTGCTTCTCTCTGTTGCTCAGTGTCTGTAGAATTCATGGCTCTGTTCTTCAGCCTGTATGATCAGATCTGTATGAAGACTTCTATCTTCACCATAATTGTACTCAACATTCTTCTTTTTCATAATGAATTACTTGTCTCTTTATATAGACATGATTTCACTTTTTACATTCCTTGTCTTTCTTGTTCTTAACGTAGATAGCTTTCTTGATCCGCAAATATTACCATGCATTTCTTTAATCTTTAAAGCATAACTTTAGTTTTATTCTGTAGATTTCTGCTTGACAACTATGAATAAAACTAGCTTTAAATCTTCCGTTCAATTGGTAGATAAAAACAAAGTAATCAATCAGTTAAATCTATATTTAGCTCATGCCAGCTAAGTATTTTGTCATTTCCTAACTCCAGTTCTAATCGGTGAACAACTCATAGTTTGCTCGGTCATTGACTCCAGTTGTCCTCGAGCATTACCTTAAGTTTTGCTCAGGGTTCACTTCAGTTATGCTCAGTGTTGCGGTGCTTGGTATACATTGTGACTGCTTGGGGTTCTCTATCTGTCGATGTGCCTTGTTTGTTGGTGTTTATAGTCACTCAATGTACATTTTCTTTTTATGTTTACCAATAACATAAACTTTATCTCTTTGGTTTCTTGAAATCTATGACAATATGTATATGACCAATCAGATTATATCAAGATGACATCAATGAAAATACAATAAATTAAGTGATTTAATGTCTTGTATTTACTTTCTATAGCTTGGTGATCATAAAATTATCATCTTCAAACATTCAATCAGTTATAGTTCATCAATCTCTCCCTTTGGCATTGATGGCAACATACTTTCAATACAATATGAAATATGTAATGTAAAGCATGTAATATCATACCAAACTTGTTTTTATATAACCAATACAAATATCTGACTCTCGGTAAGCTCTTCTAGCTTAAATTTGATTCTTGTAGAGTACTCTCTTCATTCTTCATTCCCTTCACTGGATAGATGTACAGTGTTAACTTTCTTCAATTCTCTTCCTTAGATGGTTGTTTCTTTGAATCTCTCCCTCCCTTTGATTTTTCCTCTCCCTGATGGATATTTCTCTTCTCTCCCTTTGGATGATCAAGATAGCTATTTCATATGGATATATTCATTGAGTACATCTCTCCCTTTGACATCAATGCCAAACAAAAATATATTTCTGGTGTTTGGTTCAGATAAGTACCTTCTTGTACTGATATAACATTGTAGTCCATATCTCATCTTGCATCAACATGATTGATCTTCTGATAATGTGTAGGTTGATGCATCCTCCAAGTCATCTTAGTGACTAGTAGACAAGGGTCAAACCCCTATTCTCTTCCTCAGGTACTCAAATGTATCTTTTGGCAATGGCTTTGTGAATATGTTTGATAATTGTTCTTTGGATTGTACATATTCTAGCATCACCTCTTTTTCTTGTACTTGTTCCCTCAAGTAATTATACTTAATAGAAATGTGCTTTGTTTTAGCATGCATCACAGGGTTCTTTGAGATGTTGATATCACTTTTACTATCAAAATAGATAATCAATGGATCAAGGATTTCCATATTCATACCTTTAAGTAATTGCTTGATCCATGCAATGTTAGAGAAATTTGTAGCAACATCCACATATTCTGCTTCTGTAGTGGATTGAGATATGCATCCTTTCTTTTTGCTTATCCATGTGACAAGTCTATCACCCATAAAGAATGATCCTCCTGTTGTACTCTTTCTATCATCTATGTTTCCAGCCCAATCAACATCTGTATAAAATTGAAGCTCAAATTTGCCTTTTTTATTATACCACAGACTATAGTCTTTGGTATTCTTTAGATATCTCAGAATTATTTTGACAATAGTCATGTGTGATTCCTTGGGATTAGCAAAGAATCTTGCAACTATACCAACTGCATGTGCTATGTCTGGTCTAGTGTGTACAACATACATGAGTTTTCCAATCATAGATCTATATAAGGTTTGATTTACCTTGGTTGACTTGTCTTCCTTTGTCAATTTGCATCCAGTTTCCATAGGTGTTCCAATTGGTTTCGAGTGTTCCATTTTGAATATCTTTAGAACTTCTTTGATGTATTTGGATTGTGTGATGTAGATGCCTTCATCCTGTTGTAGAATCTGTAGACCAAGAAAAATTTGATCTCCCCAAACATTGACATCTCAAATTTTTTTCTTATTTCATCAACAAATAATTTTCATAACATATCATTACCTCCAAATATGATATCATCAACAAATATCTCAGCAATCAAAATGTTATCATCAATATCCTCTTTTGAATATAGATTACTGTTATCTTTTGTTCTTACAAATCTAATACTAATGAGATAAAAGAAAAGTCTTTCATACCATGCTCTCGGTGCTTGTTTCAATTCATACAAGGCTTTGTGTAGTCTACAAACCATGTTCCTCTTGTTAGGATCAGCAAACCCTTATGGTTGTTCAATGTATACTTCTTCTTCTAGTATTCCATTTAGGAATGCAAATTTTACATCCATTTGGTATACTTTGAATCCTTTGAAAGCAACATAAGCAAGTAGAATTCTTACTCCTTCTAGTCTAGCAATGGGTGCAAAGGTTTCTCCATAGTCATACCTTATTCTTGTGCATACCCTTTGCATACTAATCTTGCTTTGTTCCTTGTGACTTCTCCATTCTCATCCAATTTATTTCTAAGTATCCATTTGGTACCAATGACATTTTTGTCACTCGGTCTAGGTACTAATGTCCATGTTTTGTTCTTCTTAATCTATTCAATCTCTTCATTCATAGAACTGACCCATTCTTGATTCTCAAGTGCAGTATTGATAGATTTAGGCTCAAAATCACAAATCAGACATCTAGTGTTTAGTGACTTACTTCTTGTTCTCATTCCATCTCTTTTGTCTCCAATGATCTAGTCTTTTAGATGGTGTCTTCTGACATAATTGGAAATTACTAGTTCAGATCTTTGTTCATCATTTTGATCATCATCTTTACCTTCATTTTGATCTTCATTGCTCGGTTCATCATTGTGAGCAATTTCTTGATTTTTGGTGTGTGTAGCCTGTTGCTCGGTTGCATTGTTTTGTCACTCGGTAGCGATACACTATTGCTCAGGCAGAGTGTCAGGTTCCTCACTATAGACAAATTTGTTGTAATCTTCCAGTTCCTTTCTACTTTCCTCATCATTTTTCTCAGCAAATTCATCCACTTTAACATTTTCACTTTCAATAATTTTGTTAGAGGATTTGTTAAGACATTTATAAGCTTTGTTTTTGGTAGAATAACCTAGAAATATTCCTTCATCACTTTTGGAGTCAAGATTTTCATTTCTATCATCTTTCAATATATAACATGGACTTCCAAAAATTATAAAGTAACTTACATTAGGTGTTTATCCATACCATAGCTCATAAGGTGTTTTATTGGTGTCTTTCTTTAATTGAACTCAGTTTAATGTATAGATAGAAGTACTTACAACTTATCTCCAGAATGTTTGTGTGATTCCTTTCTCAATCATCGGTGTTCTGGAACAATCAACAATTGATCTTTTTCTCCTTTCAGCAATCTCATTTTGCTGTGGTGTTCTCGATGCAGAAACCTGTCTTGTAATTTGATGCTCATTACAAAAGTTAGTGAATTCATCAAAAATAAATTCTCCTCCTCTATCTGATCTTAGACATTTTAGTTCTTTTCCACTCTTCTTTTCAAGTATGGCTTTATACCATTTGAACATCTTGAATGCTTCTGATTTCTCTTTTAAGAACATAACAGTCATCATTCTAGAATAATTATCAACAAAAATAATGAAATATCTATCACCATAATAGCTCTTTGTTCTCATTGGTCCACATAAGTCAGTATGGAATAACTTTAGAATAGCATTAGATGCGTAGGTTTTTCTCTTGAAACTAGAATTTGTCATTTTATCTTTTTGACAATTCTTACACATAACATGGTCGGGTTTTGACATGCTCGGTAAGCCTCTTACCTTTCTCTTCTTGCTTATCCTAACCATGTTGTCAAAATTCACATGATAACCTTTTATGCCACAGCCAAATGTATTCATTTCTAGCCAATAAATAAGTGGTCTTAATGTCATCAAGATAGAATAGGTTACCTTTTGTTTGTTCACCAGTATTGATCAACCTTCCTGTTTCATTATAGATCTTTGTCTTTTTGTTTTCAAATGCAACTCGGTGACATGTGTTATTCAGCTGTGAAACACTCAATAGATTATAGTTAAGTCCTTTCACCCAATATGCATTTTCACATCTGATCATATTATTCAACATGATTGTTCCTTTACCTTCAACTGGACAAGGTGAGTCATTACCCATTCTTACTGATCCACCATTATAATATTCAAAAGTTTCAAGCTTTTCCTTATCTCCAGTCATGTGGTGAGTACAACCACTATCAATAATCTAGACATCATTTTGGTGCATTCCAAGGTTAGAGGATTCAATAAAGGACTATCCAAACTTGCATCCAACAACAAGAACAACAACGAAAAACCAAACACAACATAAGATATATCAATATCAACTTATATTATCTCAAAATTCCAATTACATGCAGCATGCCGGACTGTAAGGCCTTCCCGGTTAGGGTCAATTACATCAATAGATTCAACAAGATCTCGTAGGATCCAACCTTATCCATCTACCCTATAGCTAAGTGGAAGAAACCAGATCTGAACTTGTGCTTGTAAACCACGAAGAAATATGCAATCTCTGTCTACCCACTTACAACTATCTACAAAAAATTACAATCATTTAGCTTATTAGCTTACTCTATTATCATCTATCTATCTTCACATCCTCTTTTTCCTCTGTCTGTCTATCTCTAAAAATCAACCTAGACTCTCTTTTATACACACTCACCACAAGTCAGCCTGTAAATAAAAATTAAATGACCAAGGTGGCCATACACTCTACAATGAATATATATTAAATGCAACAGTCAGCTGCAATTAATAACAAAATATATAGGAGAATGCACCAACATAGATTTAGGTCCATGCACGATCCAATGAGACACCCCACATTAATTATGCCACATAAATTAAATGTAGAAGTCATCCAGATCAAGATAAACAACTTGGGAAGAGCAAAACTAAGCAACACCAACAACTTAGGAACAAAGATCACTGAGCAACAGAAAACAACTTGGAACAAGCATACCCAAGCAACATAAAACCAACTCAGGACAAGCATACTTGAGCAACAGAAACCAACTCAGAACAAGCATACCCGAGCGAAAAAAACCAACTTGGAAAAAGCATACCTGAGCAACAAAGTAACATAGCACTTCACCGAGCAGTCTCCAAACAAGATAAAGAACAAAAGAAAACATATTTTTGGTTGAGCAGGATTTCCAACTACCCCAAGATTCTCTTGCATCACATTTTTACTAACCTTAGATATGAGTAAAGTTTCAACATACCTTTCTTCTTCATCTGAATCATCCTTCATAGAAACAAATACCACCTCAATATGTTCATCAAATTTGGTGTCAGTATTTTCAACTTTGTTCTCATCCAGGTAACAAGCCTTCTTGCCTTTGTCCTTGTAGTCTCAGTTACCTCTTCTGTTAGATTATCGGTTGTTTCGGTAATCTCGATCATCACTTCTGTCAAACTTTTTTTCATAAGATCTATCATTATTTATTTCATCTTTTCTCTTGTTAGGGCATCTAGCAACAAAGTGTCCAATCTCTTTGTAATTAAAACATACCAATGGTAATTTACTTTTGTATCTACCTTTGCCTCTTTGCAATATTCTAGCCATTAGTGCTTCAATTTCATCAAGTTCTTGTTCATCACTATCACTCTCACTATCATTTCTCATAGTGTGTTTATGACTTGATTTACTTATTTTTAGAGAAGATTTGAATGCAGACTCAATAGTTGGTAAGACACTGTTGTCAAATTTATTCATCTCAAATGAAATAAGTCTACCAATCAAACTATCTAGAGCAACATTGTTATTTTCTACTTCTCTCATTTCTTGTATTGTAGATACTATAATAGCATAAACATGTAGTAAGGTTCTTAGAATTTTACTTACCACTATTTCTTCTTCAAGTATGCCTCATACTCCTTAGATAGCATTGAAAACCTCTTTGATTCTGCAACTGTACTGAGTGATGTTTTCTATTTCTTTCATTTTGAGGTCATCAAACTTTCCTCTTAGGCTTTCATCTTTATCCCTCAAAACATTTTTATCTCCTCCATGTACTAGCTTGAGTTTGTCCCACATTTGCTTTGTAGTGGTGCATGAGTTGACATCTTCAAATTCAGCATCAGAGAGTGAGGAAGCAAGTTATATCATCATAGAATTGTGTTCATGTTTCTCTCTCAATTGATCAACTGTCGAAGGTCCAATACGTAAAACAAATTCAGTATCCAAGTACTGTGTGACATCATTTCCAATACTTGATAGGTGGAGTCTTATCCTAATTTTCCATGATGCAAATTTGTCTTTGTTCAACTTAGGCACATCCTTTTTACTCATCTTGTGATCTTTAGCTTGAGTCTTTAAACTCTCTTCCAAGCACACAACCTCTGATACTAATTGTTAGAATAAATGAGAGGGGGGAGAGGGTGGGTGAATCCGTGGCCTCAAAAATTAATCCAATAATCCAACCAAAACTTATATCACATATATAAAACCTCTAGTTACCTTCATTCCTACAAGATGTATGCCTTTAAGTAATCTTATCAAATATATACTGCTCAGTGAATATACTATGTTATCCTTTTCTTAAGCTTTATCGAATATCAGTAAATAAACTTAGTGTTTACCGACCAATCCTATTTTAGTAATGTGTAAAGAAAAAGATCAAAGCAATGAACCATATACACATTTGACACATGGATTTTCAACATGGAAACCCTGTTAAGGGAAAAACCACTTGGGACTGGTAACCCAAAATTTTCACTCTTTTGAAGTGAGCTCGGTGGAGAGCCAACCCTGTTAAAGGTTACAAACAAACTATTAAGTGTGACCTTGTTAGAGGATTTAAAACCATTGGTTATTATTTTGACCTTAGGAATTCACTATGCTGTCAACAAGAAAAACCTTTTGATACTCTTGAGTATCTCAATACATTAAGGACTATTAAATCCCACTCAGTTAAGAGATTTTTCGAATCAATGGTTAAACTGAAACAGTAAATGATCTTCTCATTAATAAAACTTAAAATTTTAGATTTTCAGATCTATTGTAAGTCCATAATACCTCTCTAATCAATATGCTCTTCTATTCCTTTTCTCCCCTACTTGTTCTTTCTACTTAGTGAATATTTTTGCTTCTCTTTGTTGCTCGGTGTCTGTAGAATTCTTGGCTCTATTCTTTAGCCTATATGATCAGATCTACACGAAGACTTCTATCTTCACTAGAATTATACTCAACATTCCTCTTTTTCATAATGAATTACTTGTCTCTTTATATAGACATGATTTCACCATTTACATTCCTTGTCTTTCTTGTTCTTGACGTAGATAGCTTTCTTGATCCACAAATCTCACCATGCATTGCTTTAATCTTTAAAGCATAGCTTTAGTTTTATTTTGTAGATTTCTCCTTGAAAAATGTGAATAAAACTAGCTTTAAATATTCAGTTCAACTAGTCAATAAAAACAAAGTAATCAATCAATTAAATCTATATTTAGCTCATGCCAGCTAAGTATTTTTTCATTTCCTAACTCCAGTTCTGATCAGTGAATAACTCATAGTTTTCTTGTTCATTGAATCTAGTTGTCCTCGGGCATTACCTTTAGTTCTTCTCTGGGTTCACTTTAGTTATTCTCAGTGTTACGGTGCTTGGTATACACTGTGACTGCTCGGGGTTCTTTATCAGTCAGTGTGCACTGTCCGTTGGTGTTCACCGTCACTTGGTGTACATTGGCTTTTTATGTTTACCGATAACATAAACTTTATCTCTTTGGTTTCTTGAAGTCTATGACAATATGTATATGACCAATCAGATTATATCAAGTTGACATCAATGACAATACAATAAATTATCTGATTTAATGTCTTACATTTACTTTCTGCAGCTCGGTGATCATCACCTTATCATCTTCAAACATTCAATCAGTTATAGTTCATCCACACATTGTAAAATTTTTAACATGATTGTCCAATATCACGTCGACAAGAAGGAGAGTGAACTTTGTGTTTTCATGCCTACCATAAAAAAGCTCTTTCCCATCAAACAAAACCCCAACCCAAATGTGTAACTATTAATTTCTTATAAAAAAATAATTACTAGCAATCGCACCTTAGTGTGCAATGGGTACAACGCAGAGTTATGGAAGGTCAACTAAGTATTTGTCCCTTGGTTTGTCTCTCCCTCTCATCATTTCTATGGGTGGGGTCCCATAAAGGGGGGCTTCCTAATTTTTGTTTTGATTAATCCAACATGGAGAGGGCCCCGATCCCATAATAGCAAAAATAAACACTAAGAAGTAGCAGGAGAATCCCTACTCAAGGCCATTACAGTTGAGAGAAAGCCAGAAACCATCACCCACAAAATTAATGAAAAACCAAAATAGTCACCTTCAAAGAGTTACTAATGCTACTACTATAAACCATAATACTTTCAAATTTTATCATCATCAAAAATATTAAAGAGTTAATGTTTCTCCTACCATTACTGAAACTACCCAAATGTAACATCAAAATGTTCCAATAGTTCATGAGACAACAACTATGCTGTGAAAACAAAAAAGACAAAGTTAAGTTTAAAACTAAAATATAACCTTAACAAAGCATCAGAACCAAAATAAAAAAGACTACCAGAATTAAATTTCATTTTACCTAAAAATTCTATCCCATTCTTTAGAAAGAACCTTGAGAAGGCTTTACCAGTCAATTTTCCTCGTCGTTCCATTCTTCCTCACTTATCTAACTTTGTTTCCTCTTCCTTATTGCTTTCTTCAGCCTTCTTTCCCTAGTGAATGTTCCAAACAAAGCCTTCTTCATAATCCCATCAACCACCTTATAGAGAGAGAAAATGACATCGTTGAATTGATCTTTATTATGCATCGGTGTAGCAAAAAAACTTTTAAGAGAAGCATCTATTTTTTGCAATTCATCAATTTGACTTTGAAAATTATAGGCAATACTTTTCTCTTCCAGAATAGGGGAAGGAGGAATGTTCTCCAAGGGATCATTAATAGTATGGATGGGGGAATAAAACACTATATTAACCATATCCTCCAGCTCATTGAGGGTCATAGTTATCTCCATAGATATTTCTTTTTCCTCTTCCTTGAGCTGTTAAACCTCAACAACATAATCCTCATTTTCAATATTCTCAGGAGATTCTTCTTCCTCATTCAGCTCATACTCCATGTCCATCTTAGGAATCAATTCCTCCTCAAGTTTACCCTTGTATTCCTTATTGCAAAGATAGGTCGACCTCCTTTCCCTCGAGCTTTCTTAATGCTTAGGTTCCTCCATTTTTTTAGTTGTAATGTTAATGCCAGTTTTTACAAGATCACATTACATTAAGAACACATTAAGAAAGATGCATCCTCATATAGCCTTGCTAGTGAAAGAAGAATTATAAAATTTTTTAAAAGTGGGGATATGCTCTTCACCTTTTTGGTGAATCAAATTCCCAAACCTATTTGAACTTTTCACTTTCTTGCTTTACATGAAAATGCTAGAACATTAGTGGGCCTGCCTCCTGAGATTTTCCTTTTTGAGGATGGTGAGAGGGAACGACCCAAGTGGGATACAACCATTTTTAGCCATGGTAATCCAACCCATTATAATAAAAATTCATTCTTCCTTAATGGGGTGAGTGACAAAACGAATTGAGAATCAAACCTCCTCTAGTAGTCCTCCGGGACTACACAAAATCTTGTTTTTATGCATGTGGGAGGCCTCTATAATGGGGGATGAAACTCAAATTGTTTTGAATGGAATCTTGAATACAACCTATTTAAAATAGCAATGCTTACCTCTTAAAGCCATTATTACAATCCAATTTGACCATAGGTAGATTGCTTAGAAGAATTTCTTGTAAAAACCTATGAAAATGATCGAGAATATACACTTTTTGTGTAGAAATAGGGGTCAAAAACAAAATTTGTGTGTGTGCTATGATTTTATGTCCATTTTTCAGAAGAAGAACATCCATAAAGGTCTTATCATGTTATTAAATTTTTTTTTACCAAAACAATTACAAAATTCAACTTTCTAAGCAAACTGACGCATATGAAACTTTTTGTGATGCCTATAAACCTGAAGTAGCACGTAAAGGAAATGTTAATAGAGCTTGTGATAATTTAAGTAGTTCTTAGAAACTTGAAACAATGCATATCAAAAATCATATAGCGCTTGCACATAGGCAATGAGCATGTTCTAAATTTCCAGTGAGCACATGTAATCAACTGAAACAATGTGTGGTAGCCAGTAAAGTAGCACATACTAAGAAACAAAGTAGCGTGTATAGATTGAGACATCAAAACAAAGGGTATTTCCCAAGGGTTTTTGGAAATTATATCTGGATACCCTTTTCAGATTTCTGGCTATTCATCATCTCAGACTGATCAAATCCTGTCATTTTCAAAATTTGAAAATATTAAGAGGATTGATCAAGAAGGCTAACTTATTTTCTTCATGTTAATTCCAATTTTTACAAGATCGCATTGCATTAGGAACACATTAAAACTAGACGAAACATATCTGAGAGGAGAGTTACCTTTTCTGAGTGAAGCACCTAATTCTTCACAACCCTTTGAAATCAAAGAAGAGATAACACCTATTGAGATGACATTTCCCTTTGGACTCATGGATCTCGATCTCATCAATAATGCTAACAATGATGCCAATAACAATCGAGATGGTGAGAATAGGGATGTTAACAATAATGGGAACAATGGGGGAGGAAACAACCTTAATAATAGAGGTGTGGATGTGAATAATGGAGAGAATAGGGACCCTCAAGAGGAGGAGTCCACCAAAGAGAGGGTTAATGAAGTAGCTCAAAGTCCCCTTTTCATGAAAATAATGGAGAAATTTTTAGAACAAGATAGGGAAAAATCCTTCTTAGACCTAGCTCAAGTGGAGGTGAAACATCCCCATGATTATGATGTCAACAAGTTGAAGAAGAGGAGGATGAAAACCCAATTGACATCATGAATAAACAATTTAAATTATTTCAAATTAAATTGGATAACATGAAGAAAAATGTGGCTCCCAAGCCATTTTCAATTGAAGCTTTATATCTATTCCCATTTGAAAAATCCCTAATTATGGTACCATTCCCCACAATTGTAGTTTTCCCTAAATATGACAAGTATGAGGGAGCATATGATCTGCAAGATAATTTGAGGGAATTTTGTGCATTAAGCTTGGAATTCATGCATGATACCACATATTTAATGAGATTATTTCCAAGAAGTTTGGGAGGATCCGTAATGGAATGGTTTTCCAAATTACCATCTGATATTTGAACTTTTGAAGAGATAGCTTCCAAATTTGTTACTCATTACTCCTATAACATCAAAAATGAGGTCACCATGATTAATTTATGTAACACAAAACAATGTGATGGGGAAGCATTTTTTAGCTTTCTTACAAAGATGGAGGGTGGTATTTTCTCGATACCCTAGAAGTGTACCCGAGAAAGAAAAAATGGACATCTTTATGAATAGTTTAAACATGGAGATGAACTATCAATTGAGATTGAAATGTCCACGGTCCTTTCAAGATGTGATTGAAAATGGAGTTACAATGGAAGAAGTTTTGTTGAAGAGTGGAGAAATCAAACTTTATAAAGAAAACAAAAACCCTCCTAACAACCACAACAATTCCAACAATCACAATCACACTTCAAATAATTACAATCACTTTTGTCTTAAGAACACCAATAAGGGCCTTGTTAAAGATGGGGTTGTTGAAGTACATAATTAAAAGCCACTCCCTTCAATGTGACAAGATCTTCAAACCAAGATAATAATGTAAACCAAGAATCCAAGGTTCTATTCAACAACACCAACAACACCGCCAACAACAACAACAACAACGTGCAAAACAAGAAAGAAGCTAACAAACCAAGATTGTTCTTTAGCCCATCACCAAGAAGGAAGTTCACACCCTTGGGTGAACCCATTTAGAATTATCTAAGGATTCTCATTTCTAACAAGATCATTGTCCTACCAGAGTCAAGACCTTATGAACCCCAAGTTAAAACCTCATGGTGGAATGATGCTCATATTTGTGAGTATAATCAAAATAGAGGGCACAAGACAAACAAATGCATGAGACTAAAACATGAGGTACAAGATTCATAGATAATGGGATCATCAAGGTGGAAGGGCCTCAAAACATTGAAGATCATGTGGCTTTAAAAACTCCTTTCTTCAATCATGAGAAGGGATAATCTTCAAATAGTAATCAAACTAACAAAGGAGGTAATAACAAAGTTATTTTTTCACATAGCTATGATAATGTAATCAATTCCTTGTCAGGATATGAGAATACTATCAATGTTATTTTTGTAAAAGATCATTCATCAAAGGGAACCTCTAATGTTGTTACTAGGGGGCAAGCACCAAAGGTTACCTTACAAGGAGCTATCCCTAAGACTATTGGTCCTAATCAACCATCTTCTTCTCAATGAAAATACAATATAATGGATCAATTGCAAAAGTCTCCCACTCAAATTTCAATTCTTGAGTTGTTGAAACTTTCACCGAATCATAAGGAGATCTTAGAGAAGTCTCTTGTGGAGACAACTGTTCCCGACTACCTAGATGTGGATAGATTTAAAAACATGGTGGGTCATCTCATCTCACCTCATTTCTTGTCTTTTTCTGAACAATATGACATGTCCATTAATCATCCCCAAAATATTCTGCTACATATAGAGGTTTTTATACAAAATCACCATGTCAAAAGAGTCCTTATTAATGGGGGAGCTAGTCTAAACATTTGCACTTTGAGTCTAGTCAAAACCCTAGGATTTTTCGAAAGTGTCATGGATCCAAAGAAGAAAATTACTATTAAGGCCTATGATGATGAGAAAGGTCTTCTAAAGGAATGGTGGTGTTTCATATTCAAGTGGGGCCAATAAAAAAGGATACCATTTTCCAAGTTATTGACATGAATTTAACTTATAATATCTTTCTAGGGAGACCATGGCTACATGAAATACAAGTAGTTCCATCAACATACAATCAATGTATCAAGTTTCCATACATGGGAGAATAAGTTACTATAAGTGGAGATGTGAATCCTTTCCAATATTGAAATATTGTTAAACCTATGAATGAGACATTAATCCCACATAATAGTGAAGGGGCTACCCCAAGTTATCCTAAAGAGAAAAAGCAAGAAGATGGTCCTAGTTCAACTTTTCTCATTAACTCAAATCAAGACAAAAATAACACATTTGCATCAACTAAGGGTAATGAGAAAGTTAGTTTTGTAGATACAAGTAACAAAGATGTTAATTTAAGTGTTTCAAATCAAGAGAAGGGAGATTCAAACCCCTCTAGGGTTGAAAATGAAGGAGTCCAAGAAACACATTATCAAAATATGGATAAGTTGATGAAGAAATTTGAGAAATAATACAAAATCCATTAAAAGTGTGTGGGAGAATATTTCATGTCCTTGTTTGACTTACCTCCTCCAAAATCACATGGGAGGCCGACTAGTGCTCATGAAAATAAAAAATATAATGCCCATTTTGTAAGATAAAGTGATAACTCATCAAAAGAGGATGAAGATAATGAAGTTTGAAAATGGTTGTACAAAGATGAAGAAGCTTCGAGTTCTCATGTAGAAAGGGTAAAAAATGCGAGTATCCAAACACATCAATATGGAAAAGGTTTCCAAATCATGCAAAAGATGGGATATAAAGGAAGAGGACCCTTGGGAATAAGAAACAAAGGATTTCTAGAGCCTATACAACTTCCTCGGAGATCCAAAGATGAAAAATCAGGAATAAGGTACCAAGAACAAGGGAGTGGTTCAAACAATGTCAAAGATTCCTATGAACATGTCCATATGGTAGATTCTTAAAGTGAAGATGACTCTATTCAATATGAATGGGATTCCTTATCCAAGCCTTCTTATCATGACAAGGAAGTTGATTTCATTCATACTTATGCTCCTACATCTAGTACAAACAAACAATCAAGTGTGGATCAAGGATCAAGTTCTACTCAAGTACCAACCAACTCTAAAGCACCAAATTTAGGACAAGCATAAAATGAAAATCCGTGGGTGGGAGAACCAGGGGTACTTTCATGGGTGGGAGATTTGAATGTTAGGTTTAATCCACGAGCATTTTATCCCATAGAGATCCAAGAGGACTCAAGTGAGGATGATTTTGATCCAAGTTCTATGGAGCACCTTGAGCAAGGCCATGTCATTGATTTGAGTGGTACAATGTATGAACCCTCTAATGAATTCATGTCCTTAAATCATATGGATACAAATTTTCCCAATGAATCTTTATCTCTTATTCATCCTGAATTAATTTATTGGGACCTAGCCACACCAAATGATATACTATCTTTTCCTAATGAAAATTATGTGGCCTTATACCTAAATGCAGTTGAAACCTCTTTCAGCAAAGAATTCAATCAAAGAATAGCAGTGGAAGAAAGGGACCAATCTCTCAATCAAAAAGAAAAAGAAAAAAAGAAAAAAAAATGAAGTGGTCTAGTGGTAAAAACCACAATGTGGCAGTGCTAGACCCCAAAAAAGTAAAAATAAAGGATGTTTTTGAAGGTGAAAACCCAACTGTGGTGCCTAAGGAAGAGAGATTGGATACCTTACCAGAGCATTATGAAGAAAGATCTCCTATTTTTATTGAACCAACATAGAAGGTTAATATTGGCACCAATTTAGATCCAAGATTTATACACCTTGCAGTTTCATTAACTCCAATTGAAAGGGAAGATTTCATAAAATTATTTAAAGATAAGCAAGTTAAATTTGCATGGTCTTATTCATATATGTCGGGGTTAGATCAAATTTTCATCATGCATCACCTCAATGTAAGACTAGGACTTAAGCTGGTGAAGAATAAGTTAAGAAAAATGCATCCTCATATAGCCTTGCTAGTGAAAGCAGAATTGGAAAAATTGTTAAAAGTGGAGTTCATAAGGGCTATAGCTTATGCTGAATGGATATCCAATATTGTGTCAGTTTCAAAGAATAATAAATCAATAATAATATGCACTGATTTCTGAGATCTCAACTTGGCATGTCTAAAGGATGACTTTCCATTACTTAGTATTGATGCTATAATGGATTTGACAACAAGACACTCTATGTTATCCCTTATGGATGGATCACTCTATGTTATCCCTTATAGATGGATTTAGTAGGTATAACCAAATTAAGATAGCACCAGAAGATCAAGAGAAAACAACCTTCACATGATCTTGGGGTACATATTTTTGGAACGTCATTGCCCTCCGGCCTTAAAAATGCTGGATCTACTTATCAAAGGGAAATGAATACAATTTTTCATGATATGATGCATACATTTCTTGAAGAGTAAATGCAATCCATAAGAAGATTTATATCTCAATTGGCGGAAAAGTGCCATTCTTTCACCAAACTTTTACACAAAGACATAATTTTCAAATGGGATGCATAATGTGAAGAATATTTTTCCTTATTGAAGTCATACTTGGTGAATCCACCTATACTCATGCCACCTATCAAAGGAAATCCTTTACTCTTCTATATCTTGGCAACATATCACTCTTTAGGAGTATTATTGGCTCAAGAAGATAAGTATGGAAAAGAAAAGGCAATCTATTATCTTAGCAGAACATTGGTCAAATATGAAATCAACTATAGCTTCATTGAACAAGATTATCTCACAGTAGTTTTTTCTTCCCAAAATATAAGTCATTATATGTTGGTGCATAAAGTTAAGCTTATTGCTAAAATTGATCCTTTAAAGTATCTACTTAGAAAAAAAACTCTTACAAGAATATTGGGCAAATGGGTGATGGTTTTGAGTGACTTTGATATAGAGTATGTGGATAGAAAATCCATCAAGGGAAAAGTGATAATGGATCAATTGGCAGAGTCTCCTTTAGTTGATAATCATTCTATTCAAGTAGAATTTCTAGACTCATAAATAATTAATGTGGAGGAAAAAACATGCAAACTCTATTTTGATGGATCTTACACCCAACATGGATCAAGGGAAAGCATTCTCTTGATTACTCCTCAAGGTTACACAATTCCAAAGTCATAGAAAATTCTTTTTCCATGTGCCAACAACATTAAAAAATATGAAGCCCTAGTTATAGGCATCAAAATGGCTTTAGAGTGCAAAGTGACAGAATTGCAAGTGTATGGCGATTCTCAACTAGTCATAAATTATATTAATGATGAGTACCAAACAAAATATGATAAGTTGATGCCCTACAAGAAGATGATAGATGATTGGAAGAAATACTTTTCTTTGATAACTTTTGAGCAAATTCCAAGGGATAGAAATAGAGCATCCAATGCTATGGCGACTTTAGTCTCTCTTCTTCAAATTCCAAAACATAATGCTAGATATGAATTCTTGGTGGAAGAGTTGGAGAGACCCGCATTTGACCTTCCTGATTCCCAAATCATATTCTTGTTAGTTGGAGATGAATCACCTTGGTATGGACCTATTTTTACTTACCTACAAGACCAAACTTTACCCTTGGACCAAACCCGCAATCAAAAGAGACACTTTATATGCCAAGCTTCCTATTATACCATCCTTTTCGACACATTGTATCGCAAGAGTCTTGACGGAATGCTTCTTAGGCGTTTAGAGGATGAGGAATCAAAATTATCTTTATGAGAGGTTCACAAGGGGATATGTGGGTCTCACTCTAGTGAGTTAAATTTAGCTAAGAAAATCTTTTGCATGGGATACTTTTGGCCAACTCTAGAAAATGATGCTTGTCACTTTGTCAAGATATGACATAAATGCCAATATCATGGAAATATGATTCATGCGCCATTGCAATATTTACACTCAATGACCATACCTTGGCCCTTTTATCAATGGGGGTTTGATTTAATAGGGGTGATTTATCCAACTTCATCCTAATGACATGTAACTGATTGAATGTTTGAAGATATTAAGTTGATGTATTGTATTGTTATTGATGTCAACTTGATATAATCTGTATGGTCATCAAAATACTTCCAAAGACTTCAAAGAACCGATGAATCAAGGCTATGCTATCAGTAATACATACAAGTCAAGTATTCACTAAGTGACTGCATATACTGATGGAGTGCACATCGATGGTGAGAATAAAAGAGCAGAGTCACAGTGTTACCCGATGAGATAATGTATAGCATTACCGATGAGCAGAGTTACAGTGTTGACCGACGAGCAAAGTACAGAGTAACCCGACAGAAATAATTTTAGTGTTGCCCAACAGAGAAGATAAGGATGGAGATCCCAATGACAACTAAAGTCACACCGATGGAACTATCAGTTATCACTGATGACTAACTGAAGCGTTGACCGATAGAATAGAGAGTTAAAAAATGACAAAATGCTTAGCTGTCAAGAAGCTAAAGATAGAATTAACAGATACTTATAATTTTTTTAATCATCCAAATAAAGCCAGAGATAAGTAAATGATTTAAAGCTGATTTTTCCAGTTGGCAAGAAGATCTCTTTGAGATAAATCAGGAGTTTTCTTTAAATCTATTGGCAAGAATTGTGGAACATGCCAAGAATCAAGAAAGCCAAGAAAAGGGGAGATCATGTCTATAAAGAGACAAACCCAATTCATTACGAAGGGGGAATTGTGGGGTGATCAAGAGAATAGAGGAAAGATGCTAAAGAAAATCTGAAGGAGAAGAAAGTCTTCTTTCAATCCTGATCAACAAGCTGAGGAAAGAGCTAAACTCTGTAGACACTAACAAATAGTGAGACAAGCATCACAAAGAAGAATAGTGTGGAGCAAAGGTATAAGTGATTATATTGATCAGAGAGGTAATGGACTTACAATAGATCTAAAAATCTTTAATTAAGTTGTATGTATGAACATATCATTAGTGTTTAAATTAAACCATTGAATCATAAAGCCTCTTAACCAAGAAGGACTTAAAAGTCTTTTACAATTGAGATACACCCCAAGGAGTATCAAAAATTTTGATCACAAAAGTAACATTGGATATGCCCGATACCTATTGACATGCCAAGAGAGTTTGATCAAGGATGGTAGCATTAGATGCCAGATACTAGTTGAAAAACTATTTCTAAATCCTCTAACAAGGTCACACCTAACAATGTGTTTGTAACCTTTAACAGGGTTGGCTCTTAACAGGGCTCACTTCAGAAGAGTGAAAATTTGGGGTACTAGTCCCAATGGTTTTTACCTTAATAGGGTTTCCTCATTAAAATCTATGTGTTATGTGTTTATGTCTTATTACTTTACTATTTTACATTTCACATATGCATTTCTGGATTGATCGGTATACTCTGCATATTTACTATGTTTTGGTAAATAGTTAACTGCTTATCGATAATCATACAGAAGAAAGATTTACAAAGAATTTCGACAAGTAGAAAATTGATTAAAGTATTTCAAGGCATACATATTGTAGGAAAGAAGATAACTTGAGACATAACTAGTGTTTATAAGTTTTAAGGATTGATTTAAGGATTAAATCTGAGGCCACCTATTCACCCCCCCTCTCAGTTATTACTAACACATCCAATGGTCATAAATACATCATAACTGCAATAGAATATTTCACTAAATGGGTAGAAGTTGTGCCTTTGACAATGACAACAGGTAAACAAATCTTAATATTTATCCTAAATCAGATCATTTGTAGATATGGAATTCCTCATGCTATTATCACGGATAGTGGAAAGCAGTTCAAAAACAAAGATATAGATGATCTATGTGACAAGTTTCATATTATACATAATTCTTCTTCCATTTATTATCCTTATGGGAATGGTCAAGCAGAGGCAACAAACAAAAACATCCTCACAATATTGAAAAGGACAGTTGATAATTTAGGAAGAAATTGACATGTAAAATCAAATCCAACATTGTGGGTGTATGCATCCTAAAATGGTTGCCTAGACTATGGGCCCCCATTTATCAATTTATCAATTCCTGAATCAATGCTTTGCAACATTTTTAATTCAAATCAATTTCCTTGATCAAATCGTAATTAATTCAATTATTTCCTAAGGTTTGATCATTTTTATTTAATTAAAAGATTTAATCTCCCTTTTAATTAAATAAAATTCATCTTATTTAATTAAATTAAATTCCTCCCATTTAATTAAATAAAATTCTTCTAATTTATTTAATTATAAATAAAACCCCTCTTTTAATTAAATAAATAAAAATCCCCACTTAAAGCTCTTCTTTTGATGAAAAAGGAAATAAATTAAATAAAAATTAAATAAAAATCCCTTTTTCTTCACATCTTTCTAAGTGGTGGGCTTTTTGGTTTTTAAATGAGCACATGGATCAACCAAGATTTAATCTCCACCATTGCTTATTTCTTTTTGCCTCTTAATCTCAACCGTTCACTTTCCTATATAAGGAAATCTCTCCTTCTCATTTTGATATAGAACTTTTAGGTATTGTTATACTGCAGGTTTGGAGAGCAATTTTGGAGGAGAATTTGAGCACTTTGGCTTGGATATTGCAACTTCTCTCTTCTTGTCTTCTTTGTTAGAATAGTACCAAAGGATAACTAAGAGGGGGGGGGGTGAATCAATTATCAGCTAATTTAATTCTTTTCTCTTAGACTTGCTATCTTGATAAGTTCCAGTGTATTTAATCTTTCACTTCTTCTTCACATAGATCCTTGATGAATGAAACTCAACTGATATTATGCTCTGCACTTTCCTATTTCTTTTTCTTATCATTCCACTTAGCATTCCACAAATGACTTCCTATAAGTATCTTCCTCAAAGTATACGATCAAGGGACCTGTTAGAAAACTCTTCATAACATCCTTGTCGGATTTACTAATCACGCAAGCATAATTACAACCGCGCAATATAAACTGAATAGACGCGACGCTTCACTAAGTCGGCCTCACCAAATTAACTCTAACTTTGCAATCTTGTTGAAACACATTTGGCACCTTTAGATAACTATCATCAAATCATACAGTAACTTGAATATACACACACATATCTTGAAGATAGGCGCAACTCAAGATCTAATGCAATAAGTTGGCTCTGTATAGACAAACTCCAGAAACTATAACTGCCACTAAACATAATTATATTTATTATTTTCTTCAGTTTTTTCTTTGTCCTTTGTTCCTTTCCTTTGTCTTTGTTGTGGTTTTTATTATTATTATTATTATTATTATTATTATTTTTTTTACTATTATTATTGTCATTATTATCTTCATTATTATTATTGTTTTTATTTCTTTTTATTGCTTTTTTGTTCTTTCTCCCTTGGTAGTCTTTTATTCTTATTTTTTCTTTTTTTTCCCCCTTGCTTTCCGTGCCTTCTTTCTCCCCCCAGCCCTTCCTTTTTATCCTTTGAGTGAGGCTAAGTCTACTGCTTATTATTTTCTCCTTATTGTTCTTTCATCCTGATGATGGATCACGGAGTGTGATCCGAAATGTTGATGCTTAAAAACTCACACAATCAACACCATAAATCTAGCTATAAACTCAATGGATTGTGGAAACTGATCGATTTAAATAATTACACAACACAACTGAAACTTCATATCTGAGTCTGCGTGTATGAAAAAAACATAAAAAAAATGTCTACAACATGAATATAACCACGCAAGGCTTGATACCATCATTCTAATAAGTACATACAGAACACTGTTGTATATTATATGTTGTCATCAATGAAAAACATACAATCAACTAGCTGCCAGAAGTAAATCTCCAACAATCTCCCCCTTTGACATTGATGGCAACATATGATATTAAAAACATCTTCAGCACATGGTGTCTTCTTTATTTTTACAATCTTCTCAATATCCTCATCAAATATTTCTCTACACTACTACAACTCCTCTGTCTGTGTTTATACTCCCCCAGAGTATATGCTCCCCCTTACTATATACTCCCCCTTTGACATCAATGGAAAAGGGTGCCATAAACAATTAAGCACATGTACTACTCTAGAACTAGAGTAGTCAACCATTCATCAGTCACTGAATGAATGGTGTTCTTTCTACTTTATCTAATTAGACTCAGGAGAGGGAATTACTCCCAAATTCTCCTTGAGATACTCAAAAGTATCTTTTGATAAAGGCTTTGTGAAAATGTCTGCGAACTGTTCTTTGGTGCTCACATAGTCCAATTTTACTTCATTATCTAAAAATTTTTCTCTGAGAAAATGGTATTTAATCTCAATGTGCTTTGTCTTCACGTGCATCACAAGGTTCTTGGACATGTTGATAGTGCTGGTGTTATCACAGTGAATAAAAATAGGATAGTCAACCTGTGTACCAAAATATTTAACCATCTGCTTGATCAAAACCATTGTTGAACAATTCAATGCTGCTACAACATATTCATCTTCTGCTATCAACTGAGAGATATAATCCTTCTTCTTGCTTACCCAAGAAACCAACCTATCTCCAAGAAATACTGCTCCTCTAGAAGTACTCTTCCTGTCATCAAGACAACCTGCCCAATCTAAATCTGTATACACATGAAGTTGTATATTCTCTAATTTAGGATACCATAAACCATAGTCTACATTTCCCTTTAGATATCTGAATATTATCTTTATTGCCATTAGGTGATTCTATTTTGGTTTAGCTGCAAATCTTCCAACAATTCCAACTACATTAGATATGTTAGGTCTAGATTGAGTAAGATATATAAGTTTTCCAATCATAGACTTATGTAATGTCTTATCAACTGCTGCGGAATCATCTTCTTTAGAAAGCTTACTTCCAGTTATCATAGGAGTGCATACTGGCTTACAGTCTTCCATCTTGAAGGTCCTTAATATTTCCCTCACATATTTGAACTGATTTATGAATATTCCTTTATCTGTCTGCTTTACATTCAATCCCAAAAAATATTTTATAGGACCAATCATGCTCATTTCAAATTCATTCTGCATTTCTTTTACAAATTATGAACTAAGCTTGTCATACCTCCAAAGATAATGTCATCAAAAAATATGGAAACAAGTAATAGTCCATCAGGTGTCTCTCTTATGAATAGGTTAAAATCTGCTGCTCCTTTCTTAAATCCAATCCTGGTAAGATAACCATCTAGTCACTCATACCAAGCTCTTGGGGCTTGTTTAAGTCCATAGAGTGCTTTCTTCAATCTGCATACCATATCTAGCTTATCTGATAGATTGAATCCTTCAGTTTGTTCTATGTATACTTCTTCCTTCAAGTCACCATTCAGAAAAGCTGATTTAACATCCATTTGATATACTTTAAAATCCTTGAATGTTGCATAAGCCAAGAATAACTTTATGGCTTCCAGTCTACTCGCATGGGCAAATGTGTTAGTGTAATCTATCCCTTACCTCTGTGCATATCATTTACACACTAGTCTTGCTTTGTTTCTAACCACTGTACCATCTTCATTCATCTTGTTCATGAATACCCACTTTGTTCCAATCACATTTTTGTCACTGGGTCTAGGGACCAATTCCCATGTATCATTTTTTATTATTTAATCTAGTTCTTCTTCCATTGCTTTCTGCCAATCAGAATCCTTGCAAGCATCTTCAACATTTAAAGGTTCAATCTGTGAAAGTAAACATACCTCTTCATCCACTGTTAAACTTTTTTCTTTTGATCTAGTCAAAACACTGCTTCTCTGATCTCCAATGATATCGTCCTTTGAGTGATACCTAGATGTGAACTTTGAAAATTTTGGTGTAACATATTCATCTATAATCTGTGATACTTCTTTGCTTGATTCAGGTTCATTACATGAAACATCAATGCAATCAAACATTTCTTCAATAACAGTGTCTTTACTGCTAGGCCTAGGTTCATCCTCAATCATAGGTGCATATTCATAATACCTTTCTTGAACCATGAACTTCTCATCAATATTTACATGAGTACTTTCAATTATCTTCTCTAATCTCAAATTAAAACATCTGTATGCTTTTCTTTTAGTAGAGTAACCAAGGAAAATACCTTCATTGCTTCTAGCATCAAACTTACCAACACCATCATCTCTCTTGATGTAGCACTTGCTGTCGAATATTATAAAGTATTTTAATGTAGGTACATTAACAAACCAAAGTTCATAAGGTGTCTTATCCACACCTATCCTTAGTTGTGTTCTATTGATAGTATAGACTACTGTATTAATTGTATCTGTCCAATAGGTGTGCGCAAATTTTCCTTCAATCATCATAGTGCGTACTGTATCAAGTATGATCTTGTTCCTTCTTTCTACTATCCCATTCTACTGTGGGGTTCTTGCTGCACTCAACTATCTTTTAATTCCATGTTCTTCATAGTAGTCATAAAACTGGTCAGAGGTGAAATCTCCTCCTCTATCTGATCTCAAACACTTTGGTTTTAATCCAGATTCATTCTCTACTTTGGCTTTGAATATTTTGAACTTTTCAAAAGCTTCAGACTTCTCCTTTAAGAACACAACCCACATCATTCTTGAAAAATCATCAACAAACAAAATGAAATAACTTTCTCTATAATATGACTTGGTTTGAGTAGGACCACATAAATCTGTATGCACTAGGTCTAACTTGTTTTCAGCTGAGTTCTGCTTTCTTTTGAAATAAATTCTTACATGCTTTCCGATAACACATTCCCTGCATATTGTGTCAACTGGTCTTGCAATACTTGGAAGATCTCTAACTTCCTTTACATTGCTTATCTTTACTATATTATCAAAATTGATATGACAGAGTCTGTTGTGCCATAACCAACTGTGATCCAATTTTGCAACAAAACAACTTACATCTGAATTGAGCTGGAAAACATTAAATTTTGTTTTGGATCCTGATGCAATCATGTCTCCTTCTTTGTTGCTAATAATGCATTTGTTGTCTTTGAATTCCAAATGATAACCTTTGTCAAGTATCTATCAAACACTTAGTAAATTGTGATGTAATCCATCAACATACAAAACATCATATGTCTTGTTCTTTCTATCCAAGGTGATGGATCCTCTGCCTATGATAGGTTTAGGAGTGTTATCTCCAAATCTAAGCATACCACCTTTGTACTTATCTAGATGAACAAATCTATCTTTATCACCTGTCATGTGAAGAGAGCATCTACTATCAATGATCCAATCAGTTCTGATGTCTGCCTTGGAAATTAGGGCTAACTCCTGTGTTTCCTTTTCATCTTCAATGTCCATATGCTCAATCAATTTATCCATGTCTTTAAGGGAAACACATCCAATTTCATCTTCTCTTGAATCTTCATCAGTTACACCTTCTTCAACATGATAGCATTCCTTCATGTATTTAGGTTTATAATCAGATCTGAATTTATTTACTCTTGTAGGACACTTGGAAGCAAATTGACCGATCTTTTTGCATGAAAAACATTTGAATGGAAGCTATCCTTCATATTTCCCTTTGCCTTTCTTTTCTCTTTTAGAAATCATAGATATGATTTCTTCTAGTTCTTCATCAAACTTTTCTTTCTCATTATTGCTAGAGATGTGAGATTTCTTACAATGAACTGAAGCTTTGAAGGTTGTTTCACCTTTTGGTTCAGTCTTCAATCTTGATATCTCAAACGCAGAGATTTTACTGATCAAAGTATCTCTCTTGAAGTCTTTTGGAAATTGCATGGTTTCCTCTATAATACTGATCTTGTTCTCATAGTTTGATGTTAAAGTAGTCAACATCTTGTCCATTATATCTTCTTCTGATATTTCTCCACCATTGTTTCTGATTCCAGAAACTGCTTCATTTATCCTCTGATTGTAGGCTCTAATGTTCTCTTCAGGTAACATCTCAAGACTATTGTATTTATTTTTCCATGTCTTTCTATGCACATTCTTTGCTTGAACATCTCCTTCAAACATATCTTCTAAATACTTCCATATTGTGTATGCCTTGTCTAATTTCTTGATCTCAGAAAATTCACTGTCAGATAGTGCACTTATAAGGGATTCTTTGGCAACTGCATTAGCTGTGAATGTATCCTTTTGTTTACTAGTAGCATCATCTCTTGATAGGTCTTTTAAAGAGGGAATAACAAATTCTTGTGTGGATATCTCAAAGATGTCAAAACCAACACACTGTAGATGTGTTATCATTTTGTTTTTCCAATCCAGATAATTTTCTCCATCGAACTTAGGGCTCTCTTTTCTGAAGTAAGACATCTGATCTACCTTAAGC
>MU223600.1:106610-151661 GCA_018584345.1 Thuja plicata | reverse complement strand
ATTCTTTTCTCTTATTAACTCCAGAATACAATAAAGTAAATGCACATTCAGATAACACAATAAACAACACCACAATTTGGTTACGGGGAAACCAAATGGTAAAAACCCCAGTGGGAATTAACACCCATAATGAACAATACTTATTTATAATAATCCCTTATAGAAGATATTTCAACCCTATTAGGAGTTGTTCTTTACAATGCAATAAGTATAGTGACCTGGTTAAGGGTCTGACCCTATTAGGAGTCTTCTACAAATAACCCAGTTAAGGGTGAGGACTCACTGTCCAAAAGCTCACTACTTTAATGGTGAAGGCTATAACCTTCTAAAGAATAGATATGCACTATATTTGATGATGAATTGTAGAGTAGACCTACTATCTTTTATCAATTCTAGTGTATTGTAATCTTTCACTTCTTCACATAGATCCTTGATGAATGAAACTCAACTGATATTCTTCTCCACTTTCCTGTTTCTTTTTCTTATCATTCACACTTAGCATTCCAAAAATGACTTGCTATAAGTATCTTCCTCAAAGTATAAGATCAAGGACCTATTAGAATACTCTTCATAACATCCTTGTCAGCTTTAATAATCACGCAAGCATAGTTACAACCGCACAATATAAACTGAATAAACGCGACGCTTCACTAAGTCGGCCTCACCAAATTAACTCTAACTTTGCAATCTTGTTGAAACACATTTGGCACCTTTAGATAAATATCATCAACTCATATAGTAACTTGAATATACACATGCATATCCCGAAGATAGGCACAACTCAATATCCAAAGCAATAAGTTGGCTTTGTACAGACAAACTCTAGAAACTGTAACTGCCACAAAGCAGAATTACACAACACAACTAAAAATTCATATATGAGTCTGTGTGTATGAACAAAACATAAAAAAATGTCTACAACATGAATATAATGGTGCAAGGCTTGATACCATCATTCTGATAAGTACTAATAGAACACTGCTATATATTATATGTTGTCATCAATGACAAACATACAAACAACTAGCTGCCAGAAGTAAATCTCCAACATTCTTCTTCTTGCATCCATGGCTATTCATGTAGATTAGATTCATATTAGATTAAATTCATATTTTATTCCATAGATTAAGCTTGCAGATTTCCTTTCATAGATTAATCTTGCATTGTTATCATTTAGACTAATTTCTTTTCTTGCATTGTTATCATATAGAATAGATTTCATTTTCATGCATTGAATCTCTCATTTCATGGTGTACTTGCATAGGCACAACTAGGTCATTTTGAGGGCCTTCATCACACACCTTTGCACTCCATGACTAGGGAGCTATGAGTTGATATTTGATGCCTCATTCTTGAGCAACCTTGGATGGAATGACCCATAGAAGTGTGACACATTTTCATCACACATTTTTGGCACCCACCATGGGAAGACAAAACCTAGGGTTTTTTGAAAGATTTGATCATATCTCCTAAATGGCTTGAAGTTTCAGTCTGAATTTTTTTTTTGCAGGTTAATGACATATTAGAGAAGCTTCAGTAAAAAATTTGGATTTTTCTGAGATATTTTGAATGTTTTATAATTTTTTCTTTATTTTTCATAAAATCTTAATTTTTGGCGCAAATCAACATATTTTTTTGAAAATTTTTACATTTTCAGAATGGTATTTAAATTCTATAGGGGTCCATTCTTTGTGTTTTAAATTTGGATGCAATATCATATCTCATTTGGTCGATTTATGAAAACTAGTCTATTTTTGGGAAATGGCTCCCTAGGGCACAAATCAAAAGATCTTCTTAAAATTCTAATATTTTTGGAAAGCTCTCTATTTTTTAATAGGGGTCTCTTTTCTATATTTAGGGTTTAGGATCTGAATTCATGTCATATTGGTCTAATCTTGTTGACTAGGTCAAAAATAAAAAATAAAAAAAAGGGCATTTAATGATTAGCTTGCACTTATTTTTCACATGGTTCAATGCATGATATGAGTTTTCATTTGGATTATTTTCTGGTTATTATTGCTCATAACAATTTATTTTCAGATCTAACCCTAGGGATTGCATAAGTTGAATATACATTGCATATCTTGTTTGCTCGTTTGCTTGTCTTGCTTGTTGGAGAATTTGTGGGGATTGTTTGGACTTGCATGGATAAACAACAAAATGCTCGCATTGCTTTGGACTTGAGGTATTTTTTTGTATCTCTATAACATTTGGATCTTGGAAATAAAATGAACATCTCATGTGATTAGCTTGAGTGTTTCTTGCTTTCATAGATCACATTTCCAATTGGTTCTCTAAAAATGGACCTAGATTTTCTTTCTTGCATATATGTTTCACATAGTAATTAGGCCCTATGAACACTATTTGTGGTGATCTTGAGAGATTGGGCTTCATTCGCTTGTCTTACATGCGAATCTCTTCTTGGTGATAGATCCCCTTGTAGGTAGGGAAGGATTTGTTTTTATCTCATTGGTCAACTTGGTTTGGGCTTCAACTTTTGGTGATACTTTCTCTCTTTGGGGAGATTGGTGTCATTTGTTGTTGTGTGAACCTTGGATGAGGTGATTTAAAACTAGTGGGTCAATTAATCTTGTTTGTTATGTTTGGGTGAGGTGAAGAGGCTAGAGGATTATGCTCTTTTCCCTTTTGGGAGAATCAGAAGCTTGGAACCCTTGAATCCAAACCAGGTCCCCATGTGGTTCATATTGTGAGTCTTCCTTGTTAGAGAGGGTTAACCATAGTGGACACTCTATTTATTGGGTAAACTATGTGGATGAAACCTCAAGCGGTAATAGCCATTTTCTTCATGGTAGCAACAACCGCTATATAAATGTCCTTGTGGAAGAAATCTCCATGGGTGTAGTTTCTTGTGGGTTGTCAGATCTCCTCAGCAACTCCTGATTGATTAAATTCTCAGACTGTGTAAAAACCTCGGTGCACCAGGATTGGATTTCACCCACTTGAGATTGCAAAAGTTGCAGAGTCAAACCATTACTAAGAACCATAATGCAACCAAAATTTTCTTTTCTAGGACTATGTGCATGATTGGAAAACATTTTGAGAACATACACAAGTAGAAATCTTATGGAGTAGAAATACTATGTCACTATCCATGTTCATGTGCAAGGTTGCTTTGTCCCTTGCTTATTATTTCAAGACAATTGATTGCTTGAACTCCCTGATTGCTATCTTGCGTGCCTGATTAATGATAAAAATATGTTAATGCATCTAGTTGGTCAATTAAAATGAACAAATCTGAGTTCCCGAGTGATAAAAACTTCAATAGATCTCCCCAAAACTGTTATGAAATGTTGCTCAATATCCAAATGAATTTAAATGGTATCAATTTGCACAAAATGACTCTTGGTCTTCTTTCTTCCACATCTCCCATGTCTTCCTAGTCTCCCATTTCCATCATTTCTCTTCTTCCTTCACGCTTCTTCCTCTTCTTCCTAAGATCTTCACCTATTCTTGTTTCTTTCCCTGTTATTATCTAGTCTATCTTCTTCTATTTTCATCTCTTATTGATTCCTCCTCTTCTAGAACCATGTATTTCCACTATCTTCTTAAGGAAAATCTCTTGACAATAGATTATCTCAAACTCATTGATCAATTCATGACATATTGTTCCTCCAATGATCCTTCTAGACGTTACATGAGTGTCCATAGCAAAAATAAGACAAAAATTGAATGAATCAGACATCTTTGCCAGAATCATGTTACTATCTCCTTCTTCCAAACATCTTTCATATTCTAAGACTTCTCATCATTCCTCATCATCCAAGTCTTCTTCTTCCACTAGGTCTTCACTTTCCTCTTCTTCATGATCTCGTTCTTCTTCTACTTCTCCCAAGAGTCTTACTTCTCTTCAAAATGCATACCATAATGAGCAACGTGATAATCCTTGTGATACCTCTTCCACAAAGAGTGACTATGATGATCCCATTTATTATGACTCTGATAATCCCATTTATTATGACTTTGATGACTATGATGACTATGATGATGGACAATGTAGTGATACCTATGACACCTCTATTCCTATGAGTCCTCCTCATCGTGTGCTTGTTCTTACTGGTAATGGGTGTTCCCATTTGAGAGATTGTGATCATGATCCATATGACTCTGAATTTGAACAAGACTTTGATGAGTTTTGTGAACAATACCTCTTTGATGCTTCTATTGAGGAAGAGAAACTTCACCACGCTGATTTTAAATAGAAATATCATAAGATTTTCTCCTCTAAGGATTCTCATGCTAAAAATAAAGATTACACTCTCAAGAAAGATCATGTTAATGTTGAACCTTTGTTTTGTGATGATTCCCTTCCATCCTCTACTTCCTCCAATACTCATACATCTCCAAAAGTTGCCAAATCTTCCACAAATCCTTCATCCGATAGAAGTCCTAATGCTTTCCATGCAGTTCCCTATAGTTATTCTCAAGGGCTACCTTTTAAAGAAACTCAAGCTAACCTTCACTTGGCTGCAAACACTTTCAATAATGCTAAACCTAAAGAGCCTAAGCATTTATATGCTATAATTCCTACTTTAGCTAATCCTTCCCCATCTCTTCCCAAGTCTTCCATACAATTCCAACATGCTTCCTTGTCCTTAGAAGTTACTCCATCTCAAGAGGATTCTAAAAATGATAAATAAAAGAACATAAACAAAGATCAAGATCAATAAAACTCCATGTCATCCAATCCTTTTCATGATGTCTCTTATCTATTTCATGGTTCTTTTGATCCCTTACACCCTTTCTCATTCATTCCACCATGTCTTAAGTCTTCTCCTAAGCAAGATCAAGTTACTACTTACACCATTGAGCTTATTGACAATTAAAATAACCTTACCCCACTTACGCTTTCCAAAGATGATACTTCCATTAAGGTTATTAAAAATGGTGTTGTTACTTTCAATATTAAGCCTATTGAAATATTATGTTCTTATGCTATCCAAAGATCCTTGTCAAGATCAAAGTCTTCCATCTTCTTGTTCTACCACTCCATTTTTGCTTCCACATTCTACTCTTCCTAAGTCTTTCCAAGCTTCAAACAATACTATCAAAGAAGGTGCTCCTATTGAAGATGTTTATGATCCTATCAAAAATCCTAATGGTCACTCTAAAGATGCTGATGTCCTTGGTTGTCATATACATGCCGATGAACTTATTGATTATCCTTTTGCGTCTTCCATGTCCATCCTTGGACCTCTTCCACCAATACTAAGGGCTTCACATTTTCCTTCCATCTTGGGTCCTTATGTCCCTTCACTTTCCCCTCCTAACTCTCCTAATTCATCATTTATCTTGGGTCCTTATGTCCCTCCATCTCCTATCTTTCCTCAAGATCAACATAGATGCATACCCTTGAATCCTTTTCATCCATCCACCCATCTAAACCAGTCATATTCTTCTTCTTCCTCCACAGGTCCCAAGTCTTTTGGAAGAAACTTGAATGTTCAATACAAAAACAATAAGCAATACAAGAATCCATCTAAAAAATAAGATCACCATGTCTCCTCTAATCTACACGGGGGCATAAAGTCAAAAGAGATATCTATGAAGAAAACTACAAGACAAGTATGGGTTCCAAAATCCACCATTGAAGATATTCTCTCTAAATCATCTAAAAGAAATGAAAATCCTAAGACTATATGGATTCCAAAGTCTCTCTTGAAAGAGTTTAATGTTGAGAAACAAGTGAATTTGACATTCAAGCTTCCAAAGGCTTCCACTTCATCTTCTTCCAAAAACATTCTTTCATTCCATGCACCTAAACTGCAACTTCTGCTATCCATTCACCATGTTCCTTCACGTATTCCTTCATTCACGCTTCCTTTATCCTCTTTTCACCCTTCAAGGTGTGTGTTGACATTGATCTTGCCTTCCTTTCTGTCTACCCTTTCACAATCCTTCCATTCACTATCCTTCTACCTTCTATCCTTTTTCCTCATTTGTCTATTCCTCCTATCTTCCAACCTCACTCGCTTTGCATAAAACCTTATCCTCCATTGTTCTCTTTCATCTTCTTTTCCCTATCAACATCTTTGAGTATATCATTTTGAATCCTTGACATATCATGGTTTATCCTTTCAAGGAGCATTATCTAAAAATCTTTCCTTCTTCCAAAAAATTTAAAAAAAAAAAAAAAGAGAAAAAAAATTAAAGAGAAATAATTTTGTCCTATGGCAAAAACCACTCCCTTGTGGTGCCTTGGATAGGTACCATGATGAAAACCTGGTAATCAGGCATCGTGCGTAGTTCTTCTACATCTTTCATCCATTCCGTATTCTCTCTTTAATCTTGACAATGTTGACCTATACACGAACATTTAGGCTATCTTACGATGACCTTTCTTTCATTCCTTTCATATTTAGCCTTCATATCTATCTTCCTCCATTCATTTTCACCTATCGCTATCCTTTTCCCCTTTGGTCTTGATCTAATAAAAAAAATAAAGAGAGAGTAAAACATGGTGCTATGAAGCCTCTTGACATATCTACTCCTTTGGACTACATCCTTTCCTGCTCTTGCATTATGCTTTTGTGACTTATCCTATGTTAGCCTTTCATTGCTTATCCAAATGTGCTTTACATGATGTTTCTTTTCTCTTCCCTAGCTTGGGTACTCTTGAGGAGTTTGCCTTTGAGGATTTATTCCCTTAAGTCTCCTATCTTCTATCTCTTCCACCAGCTTGCTAATCCCTCCTGTCCTCCACCTTGCTAAAAAATTGGGATTGCGCAATGTGATCTTGCTTGGGAGTTTGATGCCTATTCTGTCTGGGGCATCCTTTGTACATAATTACTGATCCTGAGAAAATCCAAAAAATGATATATTGTCAAATTTTTTTAAAAAATTAGAAAATGTCCTTAAAAAAATGATCATCTTAGTGAAAACCTAGCAATAGGCACTTTGATGTATCTTAAAAAAAAATTATATATTCCAAAAATACAAAAAATCAAAAAATTCAAAATTTAAAAAAAAAAAAAAGCGCCTTGGTAAAATCCTGGAAACAGGCGCCTTGGTAGCAAAAAATACAATTTTTTATTTATAAAAAGTCCTGAAAAAAAGAAGGAAAAAATTAAAAAAATGAAAGAGTAAAAATTGTAATAAAATCCAAGTGGTGAAAAGCTGGAAACAGGCGCTACTTGAGGCCTTTGCAACCCTATTTCTTAGCACATGTCCGCGACACTTAGCCTTTCTCCATCATGTCTTGTCCTCATTGCCTTGGTTTGGAATTGGTCTTTGTCTTTGTCTAGGGAGCATAACTGTGTTAGATTTGGTCTCTTGGATGCATTATTCTTTAGGACATCTCACAAACGGTGTATGTTAACACCACCCCAACTATATTTTTCAATACAACCCCTAACATCGAGTGTTTTTCAACACTTATCGGTTTGGTCTTACCCAGTTTTGTCATGTGGTCTTACCTACTTACAAACATCCAATCTTTATCCTCAGAACTCAATATCAGTTAACACACTTAAATTTTTAAACACAACACTTAATGCTTGAGCTATGTCATGACCTTTTCTTTGTGTGTTGACTATTATTGATTTTCGTTGAGTGTCCTTGTCTAATAAGTCTCTCCGGGATGCATAGCTAGAGGACTTGGGGCATGGAACATATTTTTATTTTCTTCCTGCTTTATGATTCACTATTTTTGCACAACCGTTCTACTGGTCATCCTAGCCTCTATGCCTTGATGCGAGCGTGGTTTTGCTATATTAAATTGGGTAAGCTAACATCATAGTCATCTTGACCTTTATGTATTTGATGCTTATGTTAGAATCTTTCCACATTCCAATCTGATATAAATCATATTCATATCTTCATAGTTGTACTTTTGACTAGTGATGATTGTGTGATTTTTCAATGTCCGTTAATAATGGCCCAATGATAAAAATAAGTTGCTTAACATTCTCTAATTTATGATGTACACAAAGTCGTATGTTACAGTTGCTCTATTGCAAGTACACCTTTGCATTTTCATGTAGCTTGCATTTTTAGACCTCATGTTAGTTTGCATTTTAGGTTGCATTATGAGTTTGCAAGGGTTTTCCTTCATCTTTCTTGTAGACTTTTAATCAACTGTGATCACGTTCTGATCTTCATTTCCTTATCTTCTTTTGTGATCTCAATCAAAATTTTCTATCTTAAACAGTTGATTTATTTTGGGGAAAATTCTCTTTCTTCTCTCCATTTCTTTCCACCTCTTCCAAACTTCTATCTTCCATTCGCTTTCACCCCACTTCTTCTTCTTCTTCTTCTTCTTCTTCTTCTTCTTCAACCTTGGGGCATAATCCTTCATGCTTGATGATCTACCTTGGTTCTTTGATCCTTATATCTTTCATCTTACATCAAGAACCTTATCTTTAGTTTGATTTGATCAAAATTATCAATTTTTTGTTTCTCTTCTATCTCATTTCGATTTCAATCATGAGGGGGCAGTACCTATCAAACTTCAATCCTTGATTCAGCTTTATCAATCCCATCAATTGCTCTACTTGGGGCAACATTGCTTGAGATTCTTATCTCGGACATGTCAATTACTTAATTACAACTATGTTGACCTTGTCTTTTTTGCAATCAGCTTATCTTTGTTCTGATGTCAATTACTTATTTACAATGGTGTTGACGTCTGTGTTGTTTTGTGATCCCAAATCGATCTCACACTTCAACTGCATTTTTTGACTACATGTGTTCCCAGAATGATCACACATTAGTCAAAGAGGGGCAAATGTGCGCATCCTAAAATGGTTGCCTGGACTATGGGCCCCCATTTATCAATTCTTGAATCAATGCTTTGCAACATTTTTAATTCAAATCAATTTCCTTGATCAAATCGTAATTAATTCAATTATTTCCTAAGGTTTGATCATTTTTATTTAATTAAAAGATTTAATCTCCCTTTTAATTAAATAAAATTCATCTTATTTAATTAAAGTAAATTCCTCCCATTTAATTATATAAAATTCTTCTAATTTATTTAATTATAAATAAAACCCCTCTTTTAATTAAATAAATAAAAATCCCCACTTAAAGCTCTTCTTTTGATGAAAAATGAAATAAATTAAATAAAAATTAAATAAAAACCCCTTTTTCTTCACATTTTTCTAATTGGTGGGCTTTTTGGTTTTTAAATGAGCACATGGATCAACCAAGATTTAATCTCCACCATTGCTTATTTCCTTTTGCCTCTTAATCTCAACCGTTCACTTTCCTATATAAGAAAATTTCTCCTTCTCATTTTGATATAGAATTTTTAGGTATTGTTATGCTGCAGGTTTGGAGAGCAATTTTGGAGGAGGATTTGAGCACTTTGGCTTGGATATTGCAACTTCTCTCTTCTTGTATTCTTCTTCTTGCATCCATGGCTATTCATGTAGATTAGATTCATATTAGATTAAATTCATATTTTATTCCATAGATTAAGCTTGCATATTTCCTTTCATAGATTAATCTTGCATTGTTATCATTTAGACTAATTTCTTTTCTTGCATTGTTATCATATAGAATAGATTTCATTTTCATGCATTGGATCTCTCATTTCATGGTGTACTTGCATAGGCACAACTAGGTCAATTTGGGGGCCTTCATCATACACCTTTTCACTCCATGACTAGGGAGCTATGAGTCAATATTTGAGGCCTCATTCTTGAGCAACCTTGGATGGAATGACCCATAGAAGTGTGACACATTTTAAGCACACAGTGGGCATATAGGACCAACATAAGGACAACAAAAGGAGCTACACCATTTTCATTGGTCTATGGGGCATAAGCTGTATTTCCTTTGATAATCCTAAAGGATCATAATTTGTCATTAGTATAAAAGGAAACGGTTTTTAAACCGTCGGTTACATGATCACCGAGTGATAGCATTTAGTCAAGCGCAGAGGTCACCAAAATAGTCAAGTGTAGAGGTCATAGAAAATGTCTTAGCACAACGATAACTGAAATCCATGAAAACTGATAACACTATCACCGACAGATAGTTCAAAGAGTAAACCGAGAGCACAGTTCACAGAGTAACCTGAGAACACATTCTACAGAGCAAACTGAGCACTAGTCTACTGAGATACATATTTATTCCCGAGAAAAGTGGATCTAAGATAGACGTCAGCTAAAGCACTTTAGTTTTCAAAATAGCTTTGATCTTAGCTATAAAACTATTTCTTGAGGATCAAGTAAAGCATAAGTAATTGTTTTAATCAGACTAACTGGTTGTAAAACTTTGATCATAGAGTTTTTCTTGTAAAGCATGAAACCTAATTAGGTCAAAACCTTTGTATATATAGATGTATAATCAATCAAGAACATGATGATTATAGCCACATATGACATCTATTAATTAGATAGAGAGTTTCATGTAGAACGACACAAAAGGAAGAATTCAATTATAAAGAACTAGATTCAAGGCTACTAAGAAGAACAAAGGTATTATTCATCACAATAAGGTGATATTGTTTTTGTGAACTTAAAGGATCTATAATCAACAATTCAAGATTGTAAGTTATCAAGTCATAAGTATTTTTGACTACTCTCTAAAAATTGTAGCAAATAGAAGAAATCCTTTAAGAAGGTGGACTTAACAGTCTTATTGTAAATCTCTTAACCGAGTGCACCCATGCATTGTGTCGCTAATATCTCTTAACCGAGTAGACTTAAAAAGTCTAACATGTTACTCCTAACAGGGTAAGATCATCAAAAGGAATCACAAGTTGTAGCCTTAACCGACACCTTCCATTCTGTAGATAGTGAAGCTTTGTCGGTTTCATACCCACCGTAGTTTTTACCTTTTAATAGGGGTTTTTTGTATTACCAATTCTTGTTTCATGTGTAACTAAGTTTCATGAATGTTTCTATGATTGTTTACATGCACTTATATTTATGTTATGATATTGCATGCATAAGGTAGAAAAGCAATATGGTCAGTAATGTAAGAAAATATTACTAAGGTTAATTGATAAAAATTTTAAGGGTACTGATTCAACCCTCCCATCTCAGTACACACCCTTCCATTATTCCAATAATTGGTATCAAAGCTAGATCTCTTATTTGGAAAAGTTTAATCACTTGAGAGAAAAGATCATACAATGGAAAGGTATAAACTTGACAAAAATATTGAGAATCAGAAGTTGGAGATACAAATTTTCTTTGAGAAATATAAAGAAGCAAGAAGCAGGATGAAAAAATTATTGATTGAAAGAAAAGTCATAGAATATCGCTACAATGAAACTAACTATCATGAAGAAGAGATACTTGATTTATTTGATTCATCAGGATCTACATCTGGTAATACATCTGACACATCTAAAGGAAGCATTACAAGTCTGAATAAAATCAATCAACATCTGACTGAACAAGTAAAGGTATTACAAATTGGTCAAGAGACACATATGGTAAGAATGATTAATGTTATGAATAATGCTAGACAAATTGAACAAGAAAGAACTTTAGCTATTGATGATAGGAGAAAGATCATTGAAAAGCTGCAAGAGAAATAAACTGAGATACAGAGACTTACTGAACATCACATTGAAATCACCAATCAAATAGTTTAGTCATGAGGCAACCTGAGTGAACATAGAAATCTATGGGAAATTGGAAGCTATTGGTGAACTAAAATAAGAAAATGAGAAAATGAAGCATGAAGCAAAGATTCAGAAACAACATAATGATATGATCAGGAAAGCTGAAGACAACACAAAGAGAATGGATGAATTTATGAATGGACAAATAAGACTCAACAACAATACCGGTTTAGGGTATACTAAGCATGGAGAGTCATCAAACCAATCTGATCAAAGGAATGTCTACACAAATCCAAGTGCAAAGAAGTAGTCATGCAATCACTATGGAAAACTAGGCCACATATCAAATGTTTGCAGGAGCAAAGCTAAAGGTATTCCTAAATCTACTTCTACATTCATTGGTAATTATTATAATTGTAGCAAGCATGGACACAAAACATATGAATGCAAATCTAAGGTGAACACACCAAAGAAGGAATCCTACATGGAAAAATATTGTCCTACTTGCAAAATGCATGGCCACACGTCTCATGAATGCAGGAAAAAGAAAAAGAAAGTATGGAAACCTAAAGAGCAAGAAAATGCTTATAAACTGAGAAGAGTCGGTAACTCATATGTTTGGGATTACAACACATGGGTAAATTGCACAACATGTGGTATATATGGACACAAAGCTACAAAATGCATGCGAAAATGGATACAAAGGTCAAGAAACTAGACTAACTCTAGAATGGCATGTTTACACTATCATAAGGTCGGTCACCTAAGTAAGGACTGTAGAGACTGAGTGACAGAGTCAAGCACTTATGCAAATGTAAACACTATTGAAGATATCAGGAGAATGAGAAATCAAATGTGGAGGAATTCTTCAAGAACAGATGATGCTAGACCAAGCACCACAATAGGTGACACCTCACCCAATGGATCTGGTGATTTCACCACCCCCACCTAAGTAAACCAAGTAAGTATGGAACTACACTCTACACAACTATATTTTACATCAGTTCCAATATTCATTGATAATATACCAAATTTGCATGAATGGAGATGCACTATGGTATTACCTGTTATGATTTGTGAATCCAGTCTCATTGGTCAATACACACTGAGCATCATCGGTGTACATATGAAAAACAACCAAGTTGTCAATATAAACCAAACATTTTCGTTAAACATGTGAAATACAATCAAGTATTCACTACATATAGAGCACTGTTAGTGAACATGTGAAAAGTACAACTAAGTTGTCACTTACCCCAAATGTTGTATACTCACCAATGATGAATAATTTGGTATGATACCCGAGCATCTTTATTTCAGCGACCGAGTGGTATCTAAAGCATTCAATGCACCACTTAGGTTATTTTCTATAAATATGGAAACACAGAGCTCATTCATTCACCAAGCGAAAAAAAGAAAACAATAGAGCGAAGACAAGTGAATAAGAGAGACAAGATTGCATAATGATTCACAGCAAATTCAAAGGCTACTCTGACAGATTTCAACCATCCACAGCGAAGATCAAGTGAGTATCTAGACTCACCGAACACATAGTTCATTTACATAGAAGCCCTAATTTCATAAACAATGACAACTACCTCGCGAGTCTCAAAGATCAAGAACACAAAGGATAAGAAGATCAACCTGATTAAGAACACAACCTATGAGGATCCTAACTATAAGTTTTGCCCTGAGGTTGCTGATCAACCTGATGACAAGGGATCTTTTTCAAGTATACCTCATAGGGTTTGCTGGTTGAAGATATGCGCACATACATCCACTGCAAGTTTGCAGGGATCAGAGATCTTGAAATTGATGAAGCTTACCAGAAGCTATGCACAGATGGAAACCAGAAAGATGAATATAAGTACATTGACGTGAAAGGGTTAACCAATGCCCTACTATTCCTAAGAGAGTTCAAGACTGAATGGATACACATTATACTTATTCGGGTACATGATAGAAAAATATGGTTGGATGAACCAAAACCAATCACAAAGGATGTGATTCACGCTGTAACTGGTTATCCCATCACCGACAAGGCAAAATCACTAAAGCATCCTTCATGCCCCATGACTGAAAAACTAACTAAGGAAGAATGGGGCAGAAGAGGGTTGAAACTCAATACAATCACCGACCCTGAGATGAAGTTTGGTGCATGTGTGATTGGACATAAGATATTCCAAGCTAGCAGAATTAACAACATAGCATGTGGAGCAGTTGACATTTCTTATAAGATTGTGAAGAAGGGACTTCAACTGGACTTATCCAAGCTGCTACTAAAGAAACTAAAGGAGAATACGAGGATAATTAGGTCAGCCAAATCTAATTCATGTAAGTTCGGTTCCCTCCTTATGTGCACATTCCTATTTTCAAAATTTCTTCCCCTCTGTCGGTAATGTCACTTGGGACACAACCCGACCAATAACTGCATAGATTAGTGAATTTATTAATTGACTAGGGGATAACTTCACATCTATTATGGATGCATACTTCACCACTTTCAAGGATAGAATACAGAAGAGAATGAGAATCCCTACACAACTTATTGAACAATACAGAGATGACATATGTTTCATAGCGGACACCGACACCACTCTAATCAAACCATCTATACCGAGAATAACATGGTTACCACCATTGGACTATGAGATCAACATTGATCAGGATATAAAGGCTATTGAAGCCTTACTGAATGAACAGTGGAAAAATCATTGAGAAAATTTGGCACATATGAGGAAGCCAATTCTAGAATCAAGATTGGATTAGTAGTGAAGAAGATAGGCCGAAAGAAGACAAAAATAATAAATACTCTTCAAAAGAAACTTTTGGTAAATGATGAAGAATTGGAACACGATGTCACTGAGGGACAGTCACCCATCGGTGAAGGTAAATAGTCAAGTGATTCAGAATCTACTGAATTAGATGCACCCCTAGCCAAGAAAACAAGAACTATTAATGTGACAAATGCATCAAGAACTAGGAGTAAAACAACAAAAGAGGCATACTCACCACCAGTAAACAAAGGTACTATGAGGACTTATCAGAAAAGAAAGCCTCAAACCAGGAAATCAACACTGAGGAAAAGAAGGAGATATATAAGTGGAAAAGAAGACAAGGATGATAATGCTAGAGATGAAAGAGAACAAAGGATCAAAGCAGAGAAGACCAAGATACCTAAGACAATTGATGAAGTTTTAGAGTCAATCATCAACACAAATAACTTATCACATCACAAGATTAGACAATGGCTAACCTTGTCTCCCAGAGATCCAAATAAGATAGAAGAGGCCACAATTAAGGAAATGGTTGCATACAAGTATGTACCTATACAATTCAACAAGAATATTCCATAAGAGCTCAATGAAAAAATATTAAAAAGATGGACATATGCCTTGCACACAGAGAAAAAAATGAGGGGAATATCCCTAGTTACTTTCATGCCACCCGAGTCAACAGTTGAAGAAATTGATTCAACAATGAAGGAGCATGCAAAGAAATTTTTTGCAAAGATGAGAGCATACAAAATACTATAGGGAAGATTAGAAGACATTGACAAAAAAAGTAATGAGATTTGGAATGAAATCTTCAATCCACCCAAGAAGATATTAGCTCTAACCAAGACACCTCACATTGAGGAGAAGGAGGCCACACCGAGCCCTAAGCACATTTTCATCAATGATATAGAGGATATCAATCCAGTTGATTTGACAATAGAGGCAAGTAAGGCCATGGATGGTGTACCTCAAATATTACAATCATTAGGGGAAACACTAGATATCACAATAAAAGATATAACTAATATTGATTCTGATGATGATCCCAAGAATGATGAAGATGTAAATGTTGCTACAAGATATCAATATAAACATGGAAGAAAAAGAGAAAAAACTTGAGCCTGATGCAAACATACCTGAGGAAAAAGGTGATGACCATGGGGGGCAGAAAGATACAAATGGAGAGCAGAAAGATACAACAAAGGAGAAGAAGTATACAAGTGGAGAGGAAGCACTGAGTGATGTCGCTACCAAGGGCACCAAAGAGGTAAACAAGGATGCAGATAAAGATAAGGTTTATGTAGAGACATCTACTACTAATCAACAGGTTAATACCAAACAATATACCAAAGGCACAACTCCTCCCAAGAAATCACCAAGGACAACAAAGCAAGAAAAGGAAATTTCTATAATCCTTCATTCCCTTGCTTCCAGCACCATACCAAAGAAGAAGAAGAAGAGTAAAGCACTGATCACACTTGATTAAATCATAGATATACCCTATTGGGATCCAAGGACACTGGATCCTGAGTCACTGACCAAGTATGGATAACTATGCAAAAGGAAGGCAATACAAGACAAGCTCAAGAAGGATAAAAAAAATTCACAAGTCTCGGATACCACAAAGGAAATCCTATTGCAGATAGTTCCTGACACTTAAATTGATCAAAATGTACCAATTATTGATCAAATAGCAGTTCTTACCGAGGCCATAACATCACAGAATGTAGAAGCCAACAAGGTAATTGAGGAATGTGCAGAAGAGAAGTGTCACTACAAGCTCATAGAGAAGATCAACCAAGAAGTGGCAGAAAAAAAGGTAAAACTTTCTGAGTTAGTAACTACATTGGAACCGATAATACCAGAAGTAGTTAACTTAGTGCAAAATTTGTACACACTAGATCATTTCACTACCGATCATAGTGAAAATATAGCTAAGATAGATGAAGATATTAAAGCTAGTGTACAAAGTCTCACAACAGAGGAAAATGCATTTCAATTGCATTATGTGAATATTGTAGAATCAAAATGCTTTAGACTTGAGATAAAAAAGGATGAAAGAAAAATTAGAGATGAGGTAACTGAGCTCCAAGCTATGTTACTATCTCACATTGTTGTTGAAACATGACTTTGGAAAAAACATTAATTGCCACCCTAGAAATGTTAGTCACCGAGAGTATATATGACATGCACGCTGGAATCACTTTGGAGCACATGACCCTCGAGCACCTCAAAGATAAATGGGAGAAGTAGATGGAAGAAATTCAAAAATCCCATGCCCACATATTTGACAAGATGTAAGTACTACACCTTTATCATTGTTTTAAAAAAAAGGGGGAAAATATATGTATACATTAACAAGGAGGAAAATGTATATACCTTACAAAGGGGAAATCATGTCAAAGGCCAAAGAGGGAAATACACAAAGGAGGAAACATGTACATACACTATACCAAGGCATGCACATAGGGGGATTCATTGACAAGGTAAACACTTAGTGTATATATTGAACATATTGGTTTGCACATATCAGTTTTTGATACTAATACCAAAGGGGGAGATTGATAATTCTAAAGGATCATAAGTTTTCATTAGTATACAAGGAAACATTTTTTGAACCATCAGTTACATGATCACCGAGTGATAGCATTCAGTCAAGAGCAGAGGTCACCAAAATAGTCAAGCGCAGAGCTCATCAAAAATGTATTAGCACAGTGATAATTGAAATCAGTGAACACCGATAACACTATCACCAATAGACAGTTCAAAGAGTAAACCAAGAGCACACTTCATAGAGTAACCTGAGAACACAGTCTACAAAGTAAACTGAGCACTAGTATACCGAGAGACAGTTTTATTCCAAAGAAAAGTGGATCTAAGATACACGTAAGCTAAAGCACTTAGTTTTAAAAACAACTTTGTGCTTAGCTATAAAAATGTTTCTTGAGGATCAATTAAAGCATAAGTAATTATTTTAATCAGTCTAACTGATTGTAAACATGCAACTAGGAGATCAAGGTCAAGTTTTAAACCTTTGATCATAGAGTTTTTCTTGTAAAGCGTGAAACCTAATTAGGTCAAAACCTTTATATATATAGATGTATAATCAATCAAAAACATGATGATTGTAGCCACAAAAGACATCTATTGATTAGAAATAGAGTTTCATGTATAAGGACACAAAAGGAAGAATTCTGTTATGAAGAACTAGATTCAAGGCTACCAAGCAGAACAAAGGTATTATTCATCACAGTAAGGTGATATTATTTTTGTGAACTTAAAGGAGCCATAATCAACAATTCAAGATTGTAAGTTATTAGGTCATAAGTATTTTTGACTACTCTCTAACAATCGTAGCAAATATAAGAAATCCATTAAGAAGGTGGACTTAACAGTCTTATTGTAAATCTCTTAACCGAGTGCACACATACATTGTATTGCTAAAGTCTCTTAACTGAGTAGACTTTACAAGTATAACTTGTTACTCCTAACAGGGTAAGATCATCAGAAGTGATCACAACTTGTAGCCTTAACCGACACCTTCCATTCTGTAGATAGTGAAGCTTTGTGGGTTTTATCCCCACCATAGTTTTTACATTCTAACAGGGGTTTTTTGCATTATTAATTCTTGTGTCATGTGTAACTAAGTTTCATGAATGTTTCTATGATTGTTTACATGCACTCACATTTATGTTATGATATTACATGCATAAGGTAGAAAAGCAATATGGTTGGTAATGCAAGAAAAGTTTACTAAGGTTAATTGATAAATTTTTTAAGAGTATTGATTCGCCCCTCCCATCTGAGTACACACCCTTCCATTATTCCAACAACCTTTAGAGGTTGAAATCCCATCCTTAAGATTTTATTTACATGGTTTGATAATAGATGAATATTATTGGGTTGCTAGGCTTCAATAGTTGGAGTTACTAGAATAACATCAAACCCAAGCATATGAACACCTCAAAGTGTACCAAAGTAGGATTTCAAGGAATTACAACAAGAAGATAAAGCCTTGAAAATTTCAAGTTGGGGATTTAGTGTTGCAAGAAAATCCTAAGAACTAAGTGGAAAGAGAAAAGAAAGGAAAGTGGGAAGCAAACTGGTTAGGTCCATTTATCATTACTTCTTCTTTTGGCACAGGGACATATAGACTAGCTGATTGTGATGGAGAAGATTTACAAGAGCCTATCAATAACATCCACTTGAAGAGGTTTTATACCTGATCATATGAGATTTTTTATGTTGAAAGAGTAATAAAGAGTATCAGATAAGAGAAATCCCCATTCTTTGTACAATGAAAAGAGATCCTAAAATAATCCTAAAACAGTGAAAAGAGATCCTGAAATAATCCAAAAAAAGTGAAAAGAGATCCTGAAATAATCCAAAGACATTGAAAAGAGATCCTGAAGAAATTCAAAAACATGTGGAAATAGTCTTGAGAAAAGACAAAAAGTGGAAAATTGTGCATGAAGAAAGCCAAGACATTCAAATATGGATCCTGAAAAAATTGTTATCTTGGTGAAAACTTGGTAAACATGCACCTTGATAATAAATAAATAAAAACTAGAAAAAAGAAAAAAATTGAAAAATTTGAAAAAGATAAAAAAGTGCCTTTGTGAAAACCTAGCAAATAGGTAACTTGGTAGCTAAAAAGAAGAAGCAAAAAAGAAAAAAAGAGCAATAAATTCAAAAGGGTAAACAAGCACCTTTTTGACCCTTAAGTCTTGCCTAGTTGCATTTCTACATGCTGCATTGCTCCATCCTCATTGTACATACTCATTACATCCATCATTTGTGCATAGTCCTAATAAAGTCTCTGAGCTGCATTTTGTCAAGCCTTGTTCATGATCAGATTTCATTTTTCCTAGGTTTAAACATTGTTCATATTCACTTGGTGGCATTCTTTTCAAATTGGAGGGTTTCAAGAAAACTTAGATTCACACAACCTACGACGTCAAAACTTCAACAGATAAAATTTGAACCTTTGATTTACATCATTGTTAAACCAAACATTCGATCTCAAGACTTGATCCTTTACCTTTCGTGACCTTATTATCAGGATTAAAAATTTGCAAAACAATCAAAAGATCAAAATGGATGGAATTCTATTGGAAAAATGAAAACAATACAAGCACTTATATTTTTGATGAGTTTTGTTTGATCAAGTCATGTATTTTTAGCCACTTGACAATGTTTTGACTAGATTGGTGATGATGAAAGCATGACATCTTTTCTTTCTTGTTGTGTGACTGTCTATAGGTTGATTCACCAGGATATGTAAATTTGTCTAACGACATGATCATCAAAGAATCATCGAGGATATTTTCATATGGAGAAGATTCAATCTTTGTTTGTTTACACAAACAAATACCTTGGATTATTTAAATCTTCCATATCTTAATACCAACATCCACTTGCAACATTGAATTTGATGAAACCGGTATTTAGACTCTCATAGTTGGACTTTCCAACTAATGAGGGTTGTACTAGTTTTGAATGATTGAAATCTGATGAAAGTAGTATTAATATCATCATGGTGTGGTCATCCAACCATTGATGGTTGTATGTGCTACCAGTTACAAAGCTCAATGATGAAAGTATATCCATCATCAATTTCTTGTTCAAATCATTTATATGGGACCTTCTTGTGCATTTATCATTGCATTCATTAATCATTAAACATTATTATTTACATGTCAAAAATCATTAATCATTAATCATTATCCATTTAAGTGCTTCTCATAGATATATTGCATTATCAAAATACAAAAAAGAAACATATATTCATTTAAGTTCATTGCATTGCATTACCATTAAGAATTGCATACATCATAATTAAAATCATTTAGAAGTAAATTTGCATTCTTTACATACATTTTGCATCCATCTAACTATGTCATATATAAGGCACTACATCCATAACGCATAAAGTAAGTGCATCATAGAATCATATAGAAATGTATATCATCAAAGAAAGTCTCATGTATCATCAGATAATCATGGAAATTAAGAACACAACATATCATAAAGCAGTGGAAATCAAACATCATCATGTCTAATCAAGAGATACATAATCATAAAAGAGGTACATCATAGTCATGATCAAAATACATATGGTACATCGATATAACAATGTGGATCATCACTCAACCAGGGGCACCACCTATACCATCTGTTCCATCTATGCCACTTATGTCACCAGGGATACCTATGTCATTTATACATCTTCCTGCTAAACTGCCAGATTCTGTCTAAGGCATCTGACTCGTGCTCTCTACACTAGGCCTCTGTGCCATCATAGTCATAAAATGTTGCATCATGCTAGCAACCCAATCAATACAACTACTCATAGTTATCATACCAGCCTATAAAATCCTGACATCCAATGTCAATGTGCCCATATCATGTGGTGCCTGTCAAGCAACTAGTACCTGTGGAACAACCCGTACATGTGGTACTACTAGAATCACCAAAATCACTAGAGCCTGCTGTCTCTATCTAGCCTATACTAACTAAGCCTGTCTAGCTACTATCTCTCATCTCTTTCTCCACACTGCTTGAGGAACCTGATATGTGTGCTTGGCACCAAATCCTCCACCCCTCGCTCTCACCCTACCACATGTCATCCAAAATTTGACTCGAACTCTGCCACCACCACCACCACCACCACCGCCGCCGCCCCTCCAAGGAACCCACTGAGCTCTTTGTCTCCCACCTCCTCTCCCCCGGCCAATGACACTGTCATCATTAGAAGGGTCATCAATATTAGGAATGGGCTCACCAGGATCTGTGAACCATGGGAATCTATGTCATGTAAACCACTGAGTATAATTTGTTGACATACCTATATTAGCTACATGCTATCTCATATCCCAAGCCGTATATCCCATCCTATAGATCTCATCATAGGCATACTCAAAGTCAACTTGTGGGCCTCACATCGATCTCTCAGTCTGTACTCATGCATATAATGCTAAGCCCTGTAGAATGTCCTGTGTGCTGCCAAACTGTCTGAGTACTCTATAGAAGAAAAATCTCTTGATAACCAATGGAGATTCACCAATCATCCAAAAAGGAGGGAACATATAAGGAAGCTATGCATCATCCTCCCGCCAAGCCTCACAAGTGAGATACAAATGTCATACAACGTGATCCTTGTCATCTAACATGCACTGCCAAAAATCTATCTTTCCCAGATGAGGCTGGACAATCACTCCCTCATATACGAATGCGTATGGCTAGTTCAGATCATGAACTCACCTATCAATTGGTTTAGCAATAGGAATGTGCTCCCATGTCCAGAGCTCAAGTAACACTGCACCTATAGAAAGAGCCACACCATGTCTGTATACCACATCATGTAACTCATGGTATAATTGGGATAGAACACATGATCCATAATCAAATCATTTTGGGTCTATGATCATATCCTCAAGGATCTAACCCCATCCAACAATGAAGCCATGCCCTCGTTAATCAGGTATAAGGAATCTACCAATCAGAGATCCAAGTACTAATAGAAGCCGTGGAAAGAAAATGAATTGAGCCCAAAGAATGATATCATTTATGATCATAGGATCAACAAACACCCGTCTACATGCCTCACCATAATAGACCTGATTGTAATAAACTTTATCTCCTTGAGTCAGAATCTTGAATAATCGATACACATCCTTAGGTGTGACTATAATCTCTCCCAATGGAAAATGAAAGGTATTATGGTCAGAATGCCATTGCTCTACCATAGCAATGAGAAGACCCCAGTTCATCTGGAACCATGGCATCTCTAGAAAGTAAGACAATCCACATCGACCAATCACATGTCTCTCATGTACTGTCAACTAATTGACCATACTAATGGCCAAGGCAGTAGTCCCTGGATATACAACTTCTGTAATCGTGCCTGTTTTGTAATCGAATGGAATCATATTAGTATCATCATTTTTTTGGATCATCCAAATTCACTCAAAATTTTATATGAATCTATCACTCTTCTTGAGCACATCTATTTTATTCCTGACTCTATATTGTGAGGATAGAGAAAATATCAAAGTATACTACCTATCTAGATTGAAATTATCAAACATTCATCTAAATGGTTGTCCTAAAATCAAACACATTTTTTTTCACCACCAAATTAGGCCTAATTAAACACGTAATCAATTAGATACCTTTATCAAATCAGAGATGATCAAAATCAGGTTTCAATTTTCAAATCAGGCTACATGTCACTTTATTTGGGTGTATGCATCATTTCATCATGATGTATGCATTAAATAACTTCCATGATAGTTCGCTCTATGCTACATGTTACTTTATTGTTCACATGCACAATTTTGTTTCGTACACCTTAGTTTTTTGACTACGTGTTACTTAATGTATTATACACGCTAAATCATTTAGTTTTTTGCATTAGGGTTCCTACGTGCTACTTGATCTATGGTAAGCATTAAAACTTTGCATTTCTAATCACTAAATCACTACACGCTACTTGGACCTATGGATGCACTACTTCCTAGTGTATGTGCTATTTTACCTATTGTACGCGCTACTTTAGCAAAAAATTAAATTCCTACCCTAATCAACGTGTGAAAGTAAATTTAAGCATTACAATTTCAAAATTGACTAAACAAAAGAGGTAAAAAGGACTCATCAGAGGACCATACTCGACTAGCCGATGAAACTAACGCTTGTGCTCGAAACTGTGCTCCTGAATCGGGATAACCATCACTGTCAAATTGCTATTCACCCAGAGAAAATATAGAGGTAAAAAGTGTAAGTGAAATGTGAAAGTGACCTTTTCACCCAAATTTATACCTTTTTGACCTTTTGAAAGGGTATTTTTTTTCCTTTGACCTAATTGAGTTGATGTTTTTCATCACTAGGGTATTTTTCAAATTGATTTTATCAGGAAACTCATCAAACTGTTTCAAACTCAACCAAATCATCCCACATCTTTTTGATTCATTTCTCGAGGGGGAATCATATCCATATCAAGGATTGAAATCAAGGATTTGTATCAGAGTGTTTTTTCTTCATCATCAGGCGTAACATCCTATCATCAATCAATCCAAATCTAGGGCATTAAAATTTTGAATCGTTATCAGTGGGATATTTTAAATCAGTTTTTCACATCAATTTTTTCATCAAGAATTAGTGAATCAAACATCAATCAAAATCAGATCAAGCATCATCACTTCAAATCAGGTTAATCAATCATCATATATTTATTTGAACCAATGCGCTTTGCACATCGATTCAAAGAGGGACATTTGTAGACACCTAAAATTGGTCAAGCAAATCAAATAGGGAATAAAGTAAGAAAATCAATTCAAATTAGAAATTAATTGAAATATTAAAAGCCTTTAGATTAATTAAATCAAATAATTATGCAATTGAGATTAACTAATTAATTGCATAGTTAAAATCAAATTAATTCAAACCCCTTCAAGGGTGCACATGGCTAAAGAAATTCAATTAAATAATTTATTTAAATCCCTTGATTTCCTCATCCATCACATGGGATAAATTGAATCAACCAATGTGGATTGAGAATGGGAGCTCACATGGATCAAGCCAAATCAATTCTCCATCACACATCTTGGAGTTGCATCTTGACCACTCATTTGGTCCCCTTATTTGAAACCACCATTTAAATGGTCTTGCCATTTGAAACCCCTAATTCAACCAAGCTTTAACCATGGTTTAATCAACTCTACCCCTACCCTTAGAAAATCCTTTAATTAGAAGCCATTTTTGATGCAAATCATAACACACACACACACACACACACACACACACACACACACACACACACACACACACACACACACACACACACACACACACACACACACACACACACACACAANAACACACACACACACACACACACACACACACACACACACACACACACACACACACACACACACACACACACACACACACACACACACACACACACTCATGAAGCAAAGCATCATCACTATAGGAAAATAACATCAATTTCATAGCAATTACATGTTAGGATTTGCATTATAGTAAGAAATTTGAGCTAAATAGGAATAATATTGATCAAATAGATTCAATTCTCATTCTAGGACTATCATTTATGGATAACCTAAGAGCATTATTTTTCTTTCCTAGTTAGAGAGCCATGAGATGCTCATTGTTGATTTCAATTCATTCGAGCTTAATTTGATGTATTTTCAAAGTTGAATTGATAGATACAATAATAATTTCATGAAGGTATGATTTTATATCACAAAATGACACGTTGGCACTTTTGTACCTCAATTTTGGGCTCTAAGATTAAAGTTTCAGTCACTTATGGAGGCATTTTTGCTCAAGAATGGCGGAACTGCACTTCTTCCCTACAAATCCAGATCCATTCACAGCTTGTTTTTGCATGTTTTCAATGTAATAATGGATGGAAATATATGCCAACACTTTAACTATAGGTCTAGGAGTAATTTTATGTAGTTAAACTAGAGATTTATTTTTATTTTGCCATTTTTTCATGGCTAGAAACCCTAGTTACAAGATTCATAATTTATGAATGTAATTGTTATATAAACTCATTTTGGAGAATGTAATAGGGTCAAATATTTTGCAATAGAAACTTAATACAACTGGTGTTGCATTCTTTGTGTATTTTGACTGCCATCTATGTGGGTTTTGAGAATTTATTTCCAGAATTCAAGAACCAACTGAGTTTCTTTGTGATTGTTCCTACGAATTTTTAAATTGGTGTTGATTGTCACTAAATCTACTCATCATGACGAATGTTGGGAGAATATATTTCTATTTTGTTTTCTTGAGGATAGATTTGTCTCATGTGTGCACATATATGAATGGCTTCATGATTTGATGAATCTTGAGAAAATTTTTGTGCTACTAAATTTCATTGATGATTGCATCCACTAAATATGAACTTTGAGTTTCTTTGATTTATGTTTCATGGGTTTTATTTTATCATCATTGATATTTAATATATGAGTTGAATCTTTGATGGTTAATATCTGTTAGGAATTTATTTTTTAGTAATTTACTTGAAATCTCTCGTTACTCTCTCTTTTTATATTTTGGAAAATTGGCTAAGTATAGAATTCATCTTAGGTTTCAATTTAAAATTGAATTTATAGGAACTTAATTCATTGAAAAGATAAAATATAGAAAAGGTGTTTAGAAGATCCATTGTTTCAACCTAAGCTTGAATCAAACCAACAAAGGCCTCCATGTGAACATTCACATTTACCTTTGATTGAGCTTTCCAAGCATTTGTACCACGACCGCGAAGAACCTTGGGAGTAACTTTGTTATTCTTTCAAGAGGGGAATTTGCATCACTTATTCCTGATTATTGCTTTGTGTAAAAAACAATGCTCAATAGTGAGATATGACAATTTCCAAGGAAATTCTCCGTATAAATAGTCTATTGGCTTATTAACTATTCAAATTCAAATAAACAAAATTACCAAGAATAACTAATGTGAATTCTTGTAAAAAAAAATTAGTCAATTTTTGTTTTGTTTTGTAAACTACAAAACATTGTAAACTTTTTAACATGATTGTGCAATATCACATCAACAAGAAGGAGAGTGAAATTTGTGCTTTCGTGCCTACCATAAAAATCTCTAGCCCATCAAACTAAACCTCAACCCAGAAGTCTAAATATTAATTTCTTATAAAAAATAATTACTAGCAATCACACCTTAGTGTACAATGGGTACACCGTAGAGTTATGGAATCTCAAATAAGTATTTATCCCTTTACCCATCTCTACGTCTCATCCTTTCTATGGGTGGGGTACCATGGAGAGGGACTTACTAAAAATGTTTTTGATTAAGTTAGCATGGAGAGGTCCCTGATCCCATAATATAAAAAATAAACACTAAGAAGCAACACGAGAATGCCTACTTAGGGTCATTACAGCCGAGAGCAAGCCAAAAACCATCACCCACCAAATTAATGAAAAACCAAAAAAGTCACCTTCAAAGAGTTCCTAACTCTACTACTATCAAATTTTATCATCATCAAACATATTGAAGATTTAATGTTTCTCATGCCACTACTGAAACTACCAAAATGTAACGTCAAAATGTTATAATAGATCATCAGACAAAAACTATGTTGTGAAAACAAATAAGACAAGCTTAAGTTTAAAATTAGTACATAACCTAAATAGAGCATTAGAAGCAAAATAAAAAAGACTACCATAATTAACTTTCATTAGCCCTAGAAATTCTATCCCAGTCTTTAGAAAGACTCTTGAGAAGGCTTTTCCAGTCTTCATTATCCTCATCGTGTTGTTATTCCTAACTTGTCTAGCTTCCTTTCCTCTTCCTCACTGCTTTCTTCAGCCCACTCTTCCCAATGACTATTACAAATAGAACCTTCTTCATAATCCCATTAACCACCTTACAGAGAGAGAAAATGGTATCATTGAATTGATCTTTATTATGCACTGGTGTAGCAACAAAACTTTCAAGAGAAACAACTATTTTTTGTAATTCATCAATTTGACTTTGGAAATTATAGGCAACACTTTTCTCTTCTATAACAGGGGAAGGAGGAATGTTATCTAGGGGATAATTACTAGTAAGGATGGGGTAATTACACACCATATTGATCGTATCCTCAAGCTCATCGAGGTTCATAGTTATCTCCATAGATCTTTCTTTTTCCTCTTCCTCAATCTCTTCACCTCAATAACATAATCCTCATATTTAGTATTCTCAGTAGATTCTTCTTCCTCATCTAGATCATACTCCATGTCCATCTTAGGAACCACTTCCTCCTCAATCTATTTACCCTTGTATTCCTTATTGCGAAGATAGGTCAACCTCCTTTCCCCTGAGGTTCCTTCATGCTTAGGCTCCTCTATTTCTTTGTAATCCTCATTTTTATCCTCTTCATTATCAATATAAAAAGGGTGTTGAGATATTATCGAGTATTATGCATATATGTGCTAACATTAATATTTTGTCATTGACGTTAACATATTTCTACTGTTGGTGATAGTGTTCCTCTATATTTCTGAGATGTTTATTGAGAAGATTACTTTGGTATAGATACTATATTGAATATCAGATGCTACAAAGGTACAAATAGTTTCATTGATGTCTATAGTTGTTCTATGTAAAATTACAGAGGTTTGCATGTTGATTTGAGTGAGCCATGAAGGATTTATCAAAGAGTAGTATTTTGGTTGTTCAATTTTAGACAATATTTTAGTTATTGGATCAATGTGGACCAGTTATGCAATATTCTTGGTTGCTAACCTGGTGGTGAGTTAAGAAATTTATTGTGTGTCCTTAGTTTGAGTGATTCATGATTTGGATGCTGGAAAGATAATTTTCTTTTATGATAGTGGCTGTTGTTTAGTGTTATTGATGAATAGTGAAAAGATGAGTATGATTTATGAAGATAAAGTTGTTCCTATTGATGTCTTGGTATGTCATGTTGCTTGCTGATGTTTCTTGTGTTGGATGATATTAGTTTTGGTTACTAATCATGTTGTTGATATTCATGTTTTGTCACTAAAGTCAACATATATTTCTATGGAGAAGACAGACTGACTACTTAACTGGAATGAGTGTACGAACACTATACGGATGATTTAGAAGGATAGAAGTTGGATTTATGTAGAAGGCTGTGTTTTGAACTTACTCCTAAGGTCACTTGAATTTATGTTACATTATGTGGATGTTACAGTTCATTTGGTGAAGACTGTTTTCTGGACTGCAACTATAATTATGGATAGAGAATGTCTCTATATTTTGGGTATATCTTACTCAGGAAGATGTTTCAGAACTTGTGAGATTATTGATAGAGAGCCGACATATGATAGTGAAATGGGTTGATTTTTATTTCTGTTTGGGTATTGATGACGTCAGTTGTGGCATGTGTTCTGGAGAAGACCTATTTCCTGGATGACTTCAGACTTGTAACATGTGGAAATTAATTATGAGAGTTGATTGCAGATCTGGAAGTATTTGTGATGAATTATAAATGTTGTATACTTGTTATAGGTACCGTGTGTATCTTAGCAAGGGCTTATGTAATTATTTGTATGATGGGAAGCCTTAATTGGCCGACCTAGTTAATTATGTATTAGGAAAGCTTAACTGGCTGACCTAATGGGTTATTGTAAAAGGGTATATATGAATGATCTTTTCATTTGTGAAAAGTGTGAAAGAGAAAAGAGAAGAGCAAAGATTTGTGAAGCTGCGAAGCTTGACTGCTGGATAGAGAGCAGTGTTGATACTTCATTGGAACTGATCAAGAAAAGATAGTTGCTATCAGACAGTTCATTGGATTGTGTATTTTTTGTATACACTTGATGCAGATTGTAAATCCTTGAGGGTGGCTTTAACCTTCTTTGGGCAGTGTGCCTTGGCAGTGAGCCTACTATTTCCTTTGACTCCTAACAGGGTCTGTCTCCTAACAGGGAGTGTGTACTGTAATGTTATAACAAGCTCCTAATAGGGATAATATCTTTTAACATGGATACTATACTCTCAGTACATTATTTGTGGATGTTAGTTCCCACCAGGGTTTTACCTTTAACAGGGTTTCCTCGACAACAAATCTTGTTTTATGGTGTTGTCTATTACTGTGTTATTATCTACATTTGCTGATATGGTTAATAAAGTTTAAAGTTTAATAATCTATACTACAACTGATTCACCCCCCTCTTAGTTGTCTTGTGGACTGTTATTCCTCACATCTTGATTGTGTCCTATTCATGTTGCTGGATCACATTGGATTATGTGATCAAAATTGAAGATGTTCATATGGCATGTTGATGTTGTTAATTTTTCTTGGTTGACATGGTGGCGCAACATGTTATGAAGGATCGTGGTGTAATTTATAGATCTAGAGTATGTTTGTGGATGTTGTTATGGATCATTTCTATGTCTTAGTTAACATTTAATGGATCACATTGAGTTTTGAGTTGTATTGAATTAATATTTTTTAATTAGGTCCCTGGCCGACCTACCTGAGATAAATTGATGTAATGTATATAAAGATGTAATTGTTTGTGATTTCAAATGTGTGAGTGTGTGTGTGGTATGAGAGAAGAGATATAAGTGGAATCTACAAATGAGGATAAAATTTTTTTGTACTTCATTAGAACTATTTTGGTATATCTAAGATGTTGTTTTTCAGTTTGTGAGTTTTGATAGTATGTCCTTTATGATTTGAGATCAAATATTGATGTAAGGAAGTGAGCCTTGCTTTGGGTTGAAGCCCTTATTGTATTTGAATAGTGAGCTCTAGGCAGTGTGCCTAAATGCATGTGAATTCTCCTTTGTAATACTCCTAACATGGTATAATGATTTTAACATAGTACATTCATCTTGTGGGTTTGATCACCACCGTGGTTTTTACCCTTATAGGGTTTCCACATCAAAAATATTGGTGTTATGTGTTTATTACTATGTTATGATATTGCATTCATGGTTATCATTCAGATCTAATATTAAGTTGGTAATTTTTTTAAAGGTATTGAGTTTTTGGATACAACCGATTCACCCCCCTCTTAGTTGTATGTGTTACATTAATTATAATAATTAGTATCAGAGCTAGTGTCCTATTTTTGAAGCTTGACCACTTAAGGAGATCCGGGATGTCGACCTTTAAGAAAGAGAGTCTGGGATTTGATGGACAAAACTATGCTATATGGAAGGACCAAATGATTACACACTTGAGATGTATTGAAGAACATTGGGAAGTTACAAAGAAGAAATACAATTATCCTACAAATATTTCTACCATGACTCCTGATTAGAAGAAAGAATCTGACTATAATTTGAGAGAAAAAAGAAGCCTTGTTGAGTGCCCTATCAGATGCAAAATATACAAATGTTATGGGATTAGAGACTGCACATCAGGTATAAAAAAATTGGAGACATTACATGAAGGTGATACATTCGTGAAGCAAGATAAGTTGCAAAATATGAAAGGAAATTATGAAGTATTGAAGATGAGCGAAGATGAGAACACACTACTGTATTTGATTCCAAATTCCAATGAATGTTTGTTGACATATCGAAAAACTATTGTCTAATTATTGACAAAACACCCATATAAATTTCATCACTTTCACGACCAAATTTTATAGGTTGAAACCGCAACCCAACATCGTCAGTCAGGGCCACGAAAAATAAAACAGGTGTTTGTCATAAATTTGACGCAAATTTTGTCCATCTTGTGAAATAGAGCCTGTGAAATGGCGATTTCATTGTTGCACAAGTATATATTTTGGAGCCTCCAAAATGGTATTTTTTTATTTTTCAAGTACAAATTTTGGAGGTTGTGATATGGCGATGAAGTTTGTGGCTCAGTCGGCTAAAGACCAAGAAGGTGCCAACGTTATCTGACAGAGTGGTTGGATATTTAAACATTGTTAAATGTTGTTATCTTATGAATGTGGAATACATGATCGTAACTACTGGAAACTATTTCAAATTTGATAATGGTATTTGAATGTATATGTGGGAAGTTGAATCAATTCAAGTGTTAGAGATTTGTTTGATATAAATTATCTAATTGTAGAGTGATAAAAAATAAGAACAACAAAAGGTTGTGGAAGGGCTGATTACTTTGGAGGTTACATAAGAGTTCTGTTGAAGCTTTCGATTGAGTGGATAGTGTTGTAAAAGCATCAGGGTATTCTCTATAAACTTGTTTGTAAATAATATTTATTGTAATACACGAGATCATAACTTTGGTGGTGGATTTTTTCCCATAAGGGTTTTTCCACGGTAAATCTGTGTGTCTAACCTATGACTTTTTATTCTTGTTTCTTAACTCTTTTTGCATCGAGTGAATGTGCATCTCTGCTACAATAATTGTTTTGGAAAACATTTGTGTTGTACTCCTCTAAGATTTTGACATTTAGGAATGTGTTTCCACACCTTTCATTTCCTTACAATATGAAGTAATTTATGTTATTGGAGCATGAAATAATGTAATACAAACATGGAGGTCTTAATCCAATCTAAAGTTTGCATTAAAAACAAGAAATGGTATGCTCTTTTATGGATTGTTCATCATTGATTTCATTACCATCAAGAGATTCAAACATTTGTATGTTGAATTGGTCTTGTAAATTTGTAAAAGGATTTGTATTGATCTTAAGGAATGTTGAAGACCCTTATAACCTTTGGAATGTTCAAGGAAAAAGGTTTAGAATAATTTTATTTACTATTTTGATATGAATATCATGGTCAAGAAGTCTAATTAAGAAAATGTCTTGATATTCCAAAGGAAATGGTAAAATCTTTGTAATGACAGTCTTGTTGAAATGAGCACATCAGAATTTGGATTGAAGTATAAAGAGTCATTTCAAACATTCAATGTTATAGAGGAAGTGTTTCTAAGAACACTCTTTAAACCAATGCAATGATGTCAGTCTCCATAAAATCAGTGAATATCCATAAGATAGTAAAGGTGACTGTAATACCTTTTGAACTTAAAAGTTGTTAATGAGTAGTGATCAATCATTGGAAATGGAGGCCTAATAGTTTTAGTACTAAATTTGTATCTAAATCATGAATGAGAGGATCTCTGATCCTTAGAAAGTAAAGTTGTTAAGTTGTGATCATTTATTGTCTTAATCATGATTTTGTATCACCATGGTGAATGAGAAGATTCATGTTTGTTGCATCAAGATACAATTGCAACCTCTTATGTAATGGTGATATATTATTGTTACAAGAATACTTTGTAAGTTGATTGTATCTTATATGTATTAGGTGTCCTAATGATAGGTGATTCCACTAATGCAAAATATATGATTAAGAGGTGCCTATGAAAGTTTTTTATTTGCAGGTTTCTATTCTATGTTTTTAAGGGACTTGGAATCTTTTCCAGGCCAGGAGTATGGTGCAGCAACACCTTTGGGTCACTTGTGACCTATTGATGTGTTCTCATATTTATCTATTGATTCATGTTTTTATGTTTTTTAAATATGTAATAAGGTCTAAATGACCATTTCTAGTTGTTTCAAATCAATTTCAATCATTTTGTAAGGTTATGAAAGCCATTCAGTTCATAATGACCCTTGAGGCCCTGAGTAGGTCAACATTGGTCAATGCTACCAGAAGTGGTCAAATGTGATACAAATGGTGTAAATAATGGTTTTAATTCATATTTATCATATTTGAAGAGTCAAGGGTTGATAGGAGGTCATTTGGTTACAAAATCTAAAAATTGCAAAAAATTGCTCAAAAGTTGCTTTGACAACTTTGGCCATTTTGTGCAAAACTTGTCATTAAGTTGTCCAAACAAACAACTAACTCAAAATTTGGTTGAAAAAGTTGAAAATTTATTGTAAAGATTATTTAAACCCCCTTTGGGTCAGGGATTAGAGAGGAGATGTGAATGGAGAAAAGAAAGTTAATAAAAATCAGATTTTGCAACGTTATCTCTTATCTTATTGACGAGCATATGTTCATTTCTTGTTTCCATTGATTGGATTTGATCTCCGATCCATTGGAGCTTCAAGTATGGTGAATTAAATTCCATTTTAATTTGGTTTGGTAACCTTTTATTCAGTATTTGATAGAGCAAAAATTATTTCATTTTGCCTCTCTACAGATGATATAGACTAGTTTCTATAAAACAAAAAAAAAAGAATAATGTTAACTCATACCTTGTCCATCATTGGTAAATATTCACTCACAGGATGGTACAATAAACCATTGTTTCTTTGTTAAAAAAATAAAAGAATCAAGGTGAATATTGACTTCCTAAAAGAATTTTAGCCCGATGTTACTTATTACAAAATCTATTGGATAATCCATTGGCATTTAATAAAGCTCAAACATTTGGTATCATAACTTTATTAGCTCATTAGAAATGTCATGGTTTATTTTCTTCTCTATGCTTAAAGAAATCCTTTTCACTCTACAAAATGCCTCATGTTTCACTCACCATTTTTTTAATTGCCTTGCTATTGTCTTATGAGCCTTTTGAACTTGGTTCTGGCCGCTTAATGTGTTGGCAAGAGTCAACTGGTAATGAATGATATTTTGTCATTGATGGAAACTACATACTTTACTCTTGGTCACTTTTAATATACTTTGCCTACCAAAAGTTTTGGTGATGAAAACAACTAAGTAAGGAGAAAAATTAAGGATATGGGTTCAAAGATCAAAATAGTACAGACATAGATCAAAGTATCAGATGCTTCAAAGCTGGAGATTAAGAGAAGAAATCATAGTATATCTAATCCTATGATCACAATTTTTCATGATACTGATTGATGAAGATGGGATTCACTAAGTATTGTGTTGACAAAGAATTATCTTATGCATATTGGATCAATCAACGATCCTATAAGATCAATGATCTAATCAGTTGGATGAAAGATCTAGTTTGGGTCAACTTCCTACGCGGCAATTTTTTATTGGCACAGGTTAGAATTGATTTTTGGTCTGTGTTTTTCTTCAAGGAGGTACATGTTTCATATTCTCATATTAGAGCCGACCAAGTTAATGTTATGGACCTATGATCGAGTATATAAGATCAAGTTTTTGATGCAAATATATATGGATATTGATGTTATGATATGCAAGTGATATTGATGTAAAGATTGGAAGTTTATAATATCTTTGGAGTCTCATTGGAACTATATTTGCATTATTGATGCTACCAGTCAGTTTAGTTTTGGGGGACTTTAAGTCCTTTCTATATTTTAATCTGTATTTGTTCAGTGAACCCGAATGAGGGCCAGATCAGTGCTTTGTAATTGAGCAGTGTGCTCTAGGGTGTAAGCCTAAATGAATTTTCATTCCCCTCTTATGTACTTATACCTTTAATAGGGTACTTATTAGTACAGTAGTTAGATATTTATGTGTATCATCCCCACTGGGGTTTTCCCTTAACCGGGTTTTTCCTCAACAAAAAATCATGGTGTTATGATGTTTGTGTTGTGTATCTTTATTGGTTTACTCGAATTTACTTTTTGTATTAAGTTGTGGTCTGAGTTTAAGAAGTTGAAGAATACAACTGCACTGATTCACCCCCCTCTTAGAGCTCCCTAATCCTAACAATTGGTATCAGATCCTAGTTCCTTGGAAGAAGCTTAACAGCTTGAGGAAGAACTTGATGGAAACACCTAGCAGTATTTAGATTCAACTTTTGAATTCACTTGAGAACCTAGACAAATCCAATACTCGCATTCTTGATCTAGAATAAAAATTGAAAGAAGCTAATGGATTCATTGACAATTTGAAAGAGAAATTAAGGCAATCTAGAGATAGGAGAAAAGGGCTTGTAGATAAGCTATCAAAGAAAGACATTAAATTTAATCCTAATAGTGACCAACCTAAAGAATATGAGTATTTTGTGAAAGATAGAAACAATCTAAAAAATTAAATGAAATCTATGGCGATCAAGATCACTGAAGAAATTGAAGCTAGGAAGACTCTTGAATAATCCTTAAAGGCTAAAACCAAAGAATGCTCCAAGGTGAATAGTGAAGTTAGATAGTTGCAAGTTTTTCTTGAAGAATCTAAACATAATGAGAAATAAATAGAAAGGGTTAGTGATATATTGAGAAGAGATCTCGTTGATGCCAGAGAAATTCAAGAAAAACTTAGATCTAGCTCTAAGAATCTTGATGAACCTATTGAAATTTAGAGACCACATGGAGATAAGAATGGCTTAGGGTATGAACAAGGAGAATGTTCTAAAATTGCTGAAGAAAATGTAGGCTAGATTGAGAAACCTAAGGAGACACCCTTGAAGAAAAAAAATGGATAGAGATTCAATGACAGATGTTATACATACAATAGGCTTGGACATAGGGAAATGGAATGCTGGAGAAATTCAACACCTTTTTCTAGATTATTTCACATGTTGGCAATATGGAAATAAATATAAAGATTGTAGATCCAGATCTAGACCTAATACAAGTGGAGACAACCCTACATGCTACAAATGAAACAAATTTGGACATATTACAAGGAATTGCAGATTGAGGATTAATTAGACAAATCAAAGGTATGTGAATCAAAATGTCATTTCTTATAAGTGCAATAATTATGGACATATAGCTAAGAATTACATATATAGTAATGTTTGAATGAGAATGAATGGTTCAGTAGACAAGAACAATACAAGAAATTACAACAAAGGAAAAGCACCTAATACAAATCAAGTAATAAAGGAAATGAACAAGGTTTGGGTAAGAAAGGAACAATTTGATGCATTTGGAAAGATCACACTAGGTTCTGGTGTGGATCCTTCATCATCAACAAATTAGGTTATAAGACCTAAGGGGCAATTTTCATTAGAAAATCCTATGACACCCCTTGAATTAAAGAAGTATTAACTACGATGAAAGATTTAGATTAAGAACAGTTCGGAAAAACTATGATTGAGATCGCAAAAGTTTTCATAATCATATCGTTGATTACATGAAGATTTACCAATCACTAGTTTTATCATCTTTATGGAAGGTCAGGGTACATATGACATTTAATGAAGAAATATGATAGAAATTGAAGGATAAAAAGGTGTTTCAAGACTTAATTTAACACTTTTATTTCTAGAGATCAAGTGAGAACCTATGTAGAAGGAGATTCAAAAACTATTTGAGCTACTGATTGAATTTGAGTGCAAACCCTAGTGTGAAGTAAAAATGTATTTATCTCAGTGAAATCTTATTAAATTCATCGGTTAAGCTATAAATACTCTGAAGATAGTAAATGTTCTTGAGAAACCACAATATGAATTCAAATTGCACCCGTATAAATCTATTGAAGATGATTCCAAAGGCGCATTTTCTCATGTGCCATAGAAAGTTTTACATGTAAAAGATATCATTGCATACATTCACTATAAATTCGAAGAATTAAGAGATTACAACATTTATGAGCAGTTTGAATCACTATGTGTTGGTGGTATATTGAAAGATGAATTTTAGAAGGTAAATCAGTTTAATCTAGCACAGTTCAAAGAATTCATTATATTTGATGAACCATAATGGATCAAGATAATGATTAGCAGAATTCATGATCAATTCTTTTGGCTCAATGACAAGCCTATCAATATTATGAAGGAACTTATTCATGAGGTAACATGATTCAGTAATTTCGGTGAAGCATCTAATTTGAAATCTTCAAAGAAAGATATTGTAGAAAAGTTAACTCAATCTAAATGGGATAAAAGGGTAATGAATTTAAATGAAATAATTACACTAAATGTGAAATTTTCCTCGATGATAATTGGCTACAAAGTATGTCACAATAGCAGATTGAATTCTATTTTCAACTACAATCATTCACATTGCTTACCAAATGCTGATGGAGGACATGAAGTTTTATATTTGGAAAATTTTGAGGAAGCAACCACTGGAGAATTTGGAGAAGATCAAGAAGGATAAGTCACATACATTAAAGTATGGTCCTTTGATAGTTCACATGTTCTTTTATCTGATGAACCACTTTCCTAGAGTTTCAAACATTACTTGGCAGAATAACATCCCTGTAACACTTCAAATTTCTAATTTCTATCATATGCAAAAGAAGGATGAAATATATGAATTGATTTCTGGCCACTTCAAGATTTTTCTAAAGAAAATATAGAAAAGAGAGAGGATACCAAAGAATCTTCTTGAAAATTATGCTGATTCAATATAATTTATGGTAGAAATAAATCAATGTTGTATGGAATTAGTGGAACCAAGAACAATGTGGATACACGAGATGGGTTATGAAGCAATTCATGAACTTATTGAACAACATGTTAATGAAATGTTGAAGATTTTGTTAGATTCAAAGGTACAAATATTTAGAACTTACTTTGAGAAGTATATGAAGGTTCAAAGTGAATTGACAGAGAAAGAAAGAGTAAAAAAAGTAAGGAAAATTGTTGATAACATTGTAGAAAAGGAAGGAATTAGTAAGGAGAAAATGGTAGAGTTGAGGAGGAAAGTAGAGGAAAAAAAGAAGATCAGTTCAGTCCAGATTGAACCAATTGATGTTGAGGTAGCATCACTTCCTCCACGTATTTCCTTGCTAAGGGCCACTAGGAGCAATACAAAAACATCATCTACACCTCCTATGAAGAAGTCCACTTCTTCATCGAAGGCCTCTAGATCGAAGGATGACAAAGTTAAATTAGAACCTGTGAGGAGAAGAAAGAAAAAGAGTACAGGTCCTAAGAATAAAAGAGGAAAAATAGACAATGATGATTCTTCTACAGACTTTGATCAGTCAAAGAAGAAGATAAGGACCAAGGGAGCCACAACAACTAAGGTGGTTACTAACCAGCCTTTGGGTGTTGGTAAGAATGAATAACCTATAGATAAAATTCTAAATTATGCGATTAATCTTGGTATCTTGGTGCAAGTAAATAAATATTACAATATACTGAACGAGGAAAAAATAAAAAGGATAGAGGATGGATTAGTTGTATATTTGAATAAGTTTAGCATAACCTTGGTAGAGATAAAAGATTAGATAGCAGATCATTTTTACCCTAAACTTGAGGCAAGAAGACTAGCTGCATTAGATGAAGACAAGATGATTAGAGAGGCAGCCATATCCAAAATGTTTCCTGTAATTCAAAATGATGAAATGAAAATAATACTCGAGGAAGAAAATAAAAGACCATTGAAAAAGAAAAGAATAAACATGTTAATGAATGGTAAAAATGAAGAGATTAGTGTTGAAATAGTTGACATGATGATTAAAATGTTAATGGAGATGAGGTTTAAAGTACCTAAGAAGAAAGAGCCAAGGACAAAGAGAAGTGAAGATAAATATGGATTTGATGGAGCATCCACCTCTGTAGTTAAGGAACCAGATGTTTATATTGATGGTTTACCATTTACTCTTGATGACATAGATGCTATTGGAGATGGGAAATAGGAAGGACAAAAAGTTAAGGATACCTTTACTGATCCCTCTAAAATAATCACTGAGGATGAATTGAAAGATATTGTTTCAGGTAAAGGATATTCAGTTGACCAACCTGTTGAGATTGAAGTTAAACTAGTAAAGGAGGTAGATGAACATATTGATGTTGTTGTTATGGATACATAGGTCACTGGAGAAGATGAAGCAAGAGAAGATGACATATGTTTAAGAAGTAAGGTCAGAGGAAAGGAAAAAATATCATGAGAGGAAAGATGAAGTCTCATTTGGAGAAGATAGAAGGGTGAAACCGAAAGAGATAGAGAAAATTTGGGCTGGAATTGATCTATCTTTTGGTAAGTCGGAGACATTATTGGAAAGAGATTCATTTGAATCCCTTGAATTATTTGATTTAAACGGTCTGATAGATTTGGATACTATGGAAGAAAAGGAAATGATGAAATTTGTAATTTTGGTGCAAGCCAAAGCTCATGCCAAATCTATGAGCAAAAGGGAAATAGGAAGCAAACTACTATCTAGGGAAGTTCTTTGTAATGTAAAAGTAAATCAAGGTAATTCTGTACCTAACCAACTTGAAGAGATTTTGAATAATTTTGATTTTCAATTTGAATCCTTGGAGAAGATAAAGTATATAAGGAGTTTTCTATGAAGATATTTCATCATTTGTGTTCACTAATTGCTAAGGATAGATCCTCATTAGATGCTAGAATTATTTAAATAAAAAGAGGTATTGAGGAAGGAAGCATAATTCTTAAATTATGTATTGATCCATTTTCAAAAGTTGAATACATTGACAAGTCTATTAAGGATAGAAAAAATATACTAGCTAATAGAGAAAAGGCCTTTGATTCATCAAAGGGATTTGTTTCTGATTATATGGCTGAAGTTGTCAAGTTGAATGATAAGATTAATGTCTTGGAGGTTGAGAGAAGAAGAGTTCTTGGATGATTCACTGAACTAAGGAACCTCATTGTTCCCAAGCTGGATACCTTATAGAGGAGTCTTCGAGAGTAAAAAATTATGAAAAGATCTCCATCCCCACCTAATCTTATTCATGCCGAGGAAACAACTTATGTGTTGTGTGGGAAGATTCAGATCTTGGAAAACTTGAGATAGACTTGGAATGTAGATATTTTTGCTTTAAAGGATAATTTTTTAGATGTTTTCAAGCTTATGTGAATATGTGAAAAATATAGGATTTTGGTAGACAATTTTGTCTTTATGACCACCTTTTCCATTGATGTCAAAGGGGGAGAAAGAGTTGTGTGAAAAATGAATACTTATCTTAGGGGGAGTTCTATTTTTTTAAGAAGTTTTTTGCACTTGGAATTTTGGGATGGAAACTTAGCCATTTTTCACTAAGTGTTGCCATCAATGCCAAAGGGGGAGATTGTTGGAAAGAGTTAAATGGTAATGCATGGTATGTTGTCATTGATGAAAACAAATAATTTACTATTGGTCACTTGTAATATACTTTTCCTATCAAAATTTTTGGTGATGAAAATAGCGAAGTATGGAGAATAGTTAAGGATATAGGTTCAAAGATCAAGATAGTATGAACATAGGTCAACGTATTAGATGCTGCAAATATAGATATTAAGAGAATATATCATGATATATCTAACCATATGATTGCAATTTCTTATGATACTGATTGATGAAGATATGATTCACTGAGTATCGCATTGATAGAGAATTATCTTATGCATATTGGACCGATCAGTGACCCTATCATATTGATGATCTGATCGATTGGATGGAAGATCTAGTTTGGGTTAAATTCCCACATGGTAACTTTTGATTGGTACATGCTAGCATTGAGTTTTGGTCCATGTTTTCTTGAAGGAAGTACATGTTTCATATTCTCATATTAGAGCCAACCAAGTTAATATTGTGGGCCTATGATTAAGTATATAATATCAAGTTTTTGATGCAAAGATATATGGATATTGATGTAATGATATGCAAGAAATACTGATGTAAACATTGGCAGTTTATAATATCTTTGGAGCATCAGTGGAACTGTATTGGAATTATTGATGCTACGAGTTAGTTCAATTTTGGGACTGTAAGTCCTTTCCATATTGTAATTTGTATTTGATCAGTGAACCTGAATGAGGGCCAAATCAATACTTTGTAATTGAGAAGTGTTCTCTAGACTGTAATCCTGAATGCATGTACATTCCCCTCTTATGTACTTATACCTCTAAAAGGGTACTTATTACTGTAGTAGTGATATATTTGTGGCATCATCCCCACTAGGGTTTTTCCCCTAACTGGGTTTTCCTTAACAAAAAATCATGGTGTTATGATGTTCGTTGTGTGTATCTTGATTGGTTTACTTGCATTTACTTTTTGTATTAAGTTGTGATCTCAGTTTAAGAAGTTGAAGAATATAGATGCACCAATTCACCCCCCCTCTCGATGCTCCCTAATCCTAACATAATGTCCATTCCATGGCTACTAGCATAATATAGTTCTTCCAACTTGAAAAATTTAATGACCTGGAAAATATAGTTAAACAAAAACAACATACCATTAGGAACCCATTGTAATTACATTTGAAAATTGCCAAAAGTGCTTATGCAATTTGTTACTCCTTAATAAGTTTGTACCACTTGGGCTGTTTGTACATAATCTTTCATAACAGAGGGAAAGGTAATTATCTAGATCTAACTAAATAAGGTACCCAAGAACAAGACAAGACAATAGAAGCACGAAAAAAAATTATCCATGCATTTTCCAGGCACCTTCCACTGATTATACCAATTTGAAAATGTTTTTCCATACTTGTAATTGCATCACGTATCTAAACATGACAAAAATATTATATCAAAGGAGAGAAGCTGAAAATAGACCATGTTTAGCATCAAGCTAAAATATATGATCCATTAATGTAACTATTGAAACATGTATTATTACTACCTGGTTACTCATGGAAGCCTTATCAGGATCATCAACAATTGGTGACAAAGTGCCATCATAGTCTAGGAACACTACAATTTGTTTCCATTTTGATTTAGACATCATCTTAGTGAAGCTACCAAGTGATAAAGGATGATGCACCTACATTTATATATCAGATACAAAGAAAGGAAGAATGACGTGGAAGGAAAAAATCAATGAAAATGTTGATTGCAACATGATTTCCTATCTTAATTGTTGATTAGTCATTTGTCTCCTTATGATATCGATAGGAGTTTCTCTGAAACTTATTGGAACCTAAGGTACAATGAATCTACTTCATTTTAAGATAGGCCTGAGGGTCTGTCATGAAGGATGAAGGAAGATTGAATGAGATCTTTCCAAATAGTCTTAAAACCCTCCATTTCAAGGGTTAGACTCGATGTCATAGAACAGACTAAGAGTAAATGTATGAAAGCATGGTCCACCATAACAGAGCAAATATAAAAGATAGAGAAGATTGTTTGCAAGGTAATTATGCAACTTTAGTTTTGATCATTCTTAAAGAAATCTAATGCCAATGAAAGTCTAATATTAGTGAGAGTGCCTTGCAAGTAACCATACAGATCATAGTGAGTACAAATATCTCAAAAATAACAAAGACAAGGATAGTTACAGTTAAATTATTTGGATTAAAGAATGCAATGAAGAATCATTAGTATTGAAAAAATCCATTAGCATGTGCATTGATAATGAACAAATTATCTCATGTGTCAAGAAACAAATGTGATATGTTACAAAAGATCAATATATACTCTACAAGATCACCTAGAGTGCCCCAATTTTAGAGTACAAGTACAAATAGCTTCAGATAAACACTTATCAAGAAACCCTCAATATGCAAGGAGTTGTATAAACATAAGAGATCTCAGCCTGCATATGACAGGGGAAACTAGATATTTATACAAGGCATTGAATTTCTTTTCAACACCAAGCAGTCATAATAGGTGATGACACAAATAATGCAATGTATGGTTTTCATTGTTTTGTACTAGTCCATGGATCTACACCAATTTCAAAAGATATTTAGATTTTCATGTCACAATTGAGGAAAATATATATAGAAGGGTTTGAAAGGGGAAGTTGTGCCCAATCAAAATCAGGGAAAACCACCATGCAAGGTTATTTTCTAAAGATTTCTTAGGATCTTAAGGCAATGTGTGCATAAAGATGAAGGTTTCAATGTTCAGGCTGTGGCCACAAATGGAAGTATACAGGTGCTAAGATGAACACCAATATAGGGTTTAACTCCTTTATTTCATTTTATCAATAAAAACTATAAGACAAGATCCCAAGTTAAAACCCTTAAATATTTTTAAAGAGGTATGAAGGTTTTCAACATTTCACAGTCAAAGATATGTCAAGAATCGTGCAAAAATCCCATGCCCAACCATGTAAATACAAACCCTCAAAATAAGTACACACTCACAAATTGAAAATACAAAGTCTCATAAGCCGCAATAGATCATGTATTCAAATAAATAAGAAAAGTAATGACCCAGATATACAGAGATTAATCTTCAAGAAATAATAACCCATTAAAAAAATAAAGCCACAAAAAGACTGCAACCAAATGATAGAGAAACCTCAATTCAACAAAATAGTAAACCATGACATGCATCAATGACATGGTTCAAGCACCAAATTTACCTGTAAAAGCCATTGCCTACACTAAATAAGAACAAATAGTAACATAGAGAAGAACAAGAACTTACAGTCATTGTCTGGACTTGGTCGATTTGTTTTGGATTTCCTCCTATGAAATGGTCATGCTCTTGCGCATGGGACGAAAAAATAAAATAAATTTCTTTAAAAACAAATTTGCATATTGCTTTAAGTGTTTGTCAAAATTTTCCCATAACTTGACCTTGAGTTTTTGTAGAAATAGCGATGAACATCAGGAGTGTCAAAATTTTGACGAACGTCAGGCATAAATTTAAAAGAAAAATAAAAATTTCACATTAAATATCATAGGTACCCGATGATACATCTAATTATACATCTTTCGTCAGAAAGTTTTGTCAAAATTTTCAGTCAAATGAGTTAGTGACATTACTACCTATGTTAATAAGATGACTGAACTTGTTTGGTCAATCAAAAGCACTGGTGGAATCTTGGATGAAGAAGAAATTGTTTCCAAGATTCTGAGATCCTTGCCTCCTACTTACAATCACAAAGTTTCTACTATTGAAGAAATTAAAACCGTGACACGTATTGTAACACCCCAAAATTGGCACCTTACAATTCTAATCAATTTTGGTGCATTTTCTCATCATCAAAGTCCTATTGTACTAGGCAAATTCTCCTTCCTAATTGACTTTAATTGACTTAGTCTCAAATGCAAAAAACCTAAATTTGCATAAATCTCACACTATATTTAATTCCTAATTTTTCAAGGTTTATTAGATAAAAATCCCTATGATTAATTAATTTAATTCTAAAGTCCTAAGTGCTTTTAAATTAAATTAATTCCACCCCCTTTAGCTAATACACATCAAAAGGAATTGAATAGTTATTTAATTATTTGAATAGATTATCCTCAAAAAAGGAATTCCATAATTCCATGTGAAAAGCCACTCATGTGGCGATAACTCATTTATTTAATTAAATAATTCCTCTTTTTTGTCTCATCTTCCTCCAAGGAGATGAAGAGTCAGCCATTTCTTTCCAAGAAACTCTTCATCCTCTTTCCAGGTTCTTCTATATTATGGAATTCATTTTCTTCATTTGAGAAGAGCAATTTTGAGAGTATCTAAACTATAGCCAATTCTTGTCTTAATTTTCTTTCATGCTTTCAAGCTTATGTTGCATAATTTAGCTTAATTTCATTTAGAAGTAATAGCATTTTGCACCTTAAATTAGTTTTCTTATACATCTAATAGCTTAATTCTATCATCTTTTTCAAGTTCTTAGCTTAATGTATGCACTTTCATTCTTAGATTATAATGGAATTTCTCATATAGAATAGTTTCAATTTCAGTTTTTCATGCTTTAAAAGACTCCATTTTAGCAATGGTCATGGTTGTTGGCTCTCGTTCTGAGAGTAATTAAAAAACCCCAACTAAATAGGAGGCAACAGGTTGATTCAATCAAATTTGTGGAATGGATAATTCATGTTCATTTTTGCAAATTTGATGATTGAGCAATGACCATGTTGAATTTGTGCCTGATTTAGAGGTCACTTTCAAGAACACACAATATGGCGCCCACCGTGGGGTAGAAAACTGATTTCTGACCTCACTCTCGAATTCTTTTTTGATAAATTTTTGTGCTCTACCATACGGCCATACTAGTTTGTGTACGGATTCTTGCATGTGAATTCTGAGCAGGCCGCATGAATTTTTGAAATTCCTCGCGTGAAGCCTTGCAATTCCTTGTAGGAAGTTTGGTACTTCCTCGCGTGAGACTCGGGGCTAGTTTTTTTAAATTTTTAATATTTTGCAAGTACAGTTTCTATTTTTCTAATCATTCTAACATGCTGCTGTTTCTTATCTTTCTGATTTTTCTAACAGCATAACAGTGGGCTGCAAGTCACTTGACAAAGATACAAACTTGCTAACGGTTTTCTTGTAGGACGATTGTCAAAGATTATTCTAAAAATGTTGTGCTTGTTTTTTCGCTTTCTTCACATAGTATAAATAGGGCCTTGTTAAAATTTCTTAGGTATCTTGATAGACAAATAGGGGAATAGGCTCTTCATTACATGGAAGTGATGCCCATGGATGAATCTGAGACCCAGACATTGCTAGCATGATGGAGACCTAGGGAAGCAAGGAAAGATCAACAAACCTTTAGCACGTTCACTTGTTAGGGGATTATGCTCTTCTCTCTTTGAGAGAATCAGAAACCCAAAGGCTTGTGAATTGGTT
>MU223600.1:87160-106560 GCA_018584345.1 Thuja plicata | reverse complement strand
AGAGAATTATGCTCTTCTTTCTTTGAGAGAATTAGAAAATCTGACCCTCGAATGCAAGCCAAGTTTTGTTTCACCTTTAGAGGGCCTGTCGGAAGTTGAACCTCTGGGAACGACCCAAGTGAGTACACACCTATCACCGGTGATTCCACCTCACTATAATAAAGTCTTCTTTGTTGAGTCCAAAGACTCCAAAGACATGGTAACTACTTTCCCATGATTCTGACTATCATCTTGAGAAATCCTTGCTTGTTGTACTGAGCGGCGCCACTCCTAGCCCTGCTTGCAGAGGTGTATGAATTTCAAGTGTTGGTGTGGCCACGAGGTCCCAGCCATATATCAAGGGCATTGAAGGTTATTGTGAATGAAATCCCACTAAAAAATTTCTTAGTTAGATGCCTACTCGGATCACCTCTGAAAGAAGACATAATCTATGTGCAGGGAGGGGGAAGAATCTCTCCCCTAGATTCTTGACATAGGTATGCACCTGGATGCTTGAAGTGGTATATGATGTTGGCCCCTACTTTAAGGGTAACCTTCAAACATATATACTTAGTCCTTGGAAACACCAAAAACACGGGCGCCCCCTCGGGGGTGACACTTTTGTGTGAGGTGCACACATACGCATAAGACAGCGAGGCATGAATTTTGTCTTCTCTACCATTTTTTTTGTAGGGATAAATAAGTGTTTGGTTTGAGTCTTAAATTGTCCAATCATGATTAAATAAAGACTCCCATGATTTTTCCAATTTTCTTTGTCCTTGGTAGAACTGTTTGCGACTACTTCTTGCATCACCATTTTTTGATCAAAACTTTGTGCTTGTTAACGATTGCTTACCACATCCAAACCAAGATTGCTGATCTACACTGTCATAAAAATATCCAAAATCTAGAAATTCTATCAGAGAACAGTCCTGACTGTGTCTCAAAATCTATTTTTTATCTCGAAAATTGAGTTGGTCTATCAAAACCTAAAGTTTTTTCGTGTGAGATTTCAGAAACTAAGCACTTCCTCGCGCAAGCTTGCATTTTCTCATGTGTAGTTATGAGTTTCCTCATGAGAAACAATACTTTCTCATGTGAATCTATCCTCTAGTGTCCTAAAACAATGAGTTATTTCCTATTGACTGGTGAGTTTTTTTCCTAATCTAACTTTTGTCTGAGATTTGATTGCCCGTTTCCCTATTGTATACAGTCTAAAACTGATTGTCTTGAGTTGTGAATTGACTGATTCTTTCTCAAACTCATTTTTTCTCTTTGTTCTTTGTCATACCTTCCTGTGCTTTTGTACCTTGTGACATGATAGTCACATCTCACCTGTTCTAGCCATACTCTTAACGATTCATGTCGGGTGCATCTCACATCTTGGTTGTTCTAGCCTATTATCTCCTTTTTGTTATTTATAGAGACAAAGTTCTAAGTTGGATCCTAAGTTCTCTCTCATTTCATTTTCATCTATGCCTGTTATGACTAGAAGCGGCAATATATTTCCCATTCATGGTTCTAAAATAGGTAGAAGTAAATCTTGTAATCAAGGAAAAGGTCATTATGAACCCATTGTTCAATTTGATAGTCAAGAGGGGTCCTCACGATCCTCCTCCCCATTCAGTATAGATCCTAGTCCAAATCAAAAACCAGTGTTCCAGTTGTGCTCCAATCCTTTGTTTCAAGATCAACAAAATCCATTTCTTTCAGATCAACAAAGCTTCAGAAAGTCACCTATTTGGGATGACCCTATTGATGATCTTTGCTGCCTTAGTGATCCTTTTGAACATATCAATCCTTTTGATCCTATCAACCCCTTTGATCTGCCAAAAGTTACAATAACTGTGAATTCTCAGCTCAATACTCACACTCATACTGAAGCTGTGCACACGGCACAATCACACATCAACAACATGGCAACTCCTTTTAATTACCTACAAGGTCAATACAACGGGGTTCATGACCAATCTCAAAATGATCAAGGTCAAAAAGAGGAGCAACATCACCATCGTCCTCCTCCACATGACCAGGGTCAAGATCAGAGTCAAAGAATTTATGAGATCCTTGGTAATGATGATGAGACAATAACTCAAAATGACATAGATGCTGCAAAATCTAATAAAGCTCTCATCAAGATGATGGAAATTCTCCTTGCGAAAGATAAAGAGAAATATTTTCTAGATTTTGCAAAATAAGGAGTTAAGCTGCCCCCAAATTTCCAAGTGGAAACACTTGTGGCTAAAGAAGAAGAGACTGAGGCTACCAAATTGCACAAGGTAATTCAAGATATGCAAAATCAAATTAGCCAACTTATGAAGGATAAGGACAAACCCACACAAAAATTTATGATGGAGAGCATCTGTCCTTTTCCTTTTGATAGGAGTCTTCATATGCCACCTTTTCCCAAAGGTGTGGAACTCCCTAAGTATGATAAGTATTTGGGTACCACTGATCCTCAGGATCATTTGAGAGAATTTGGGGCCCTATCTATGGAGTTTATTCATGATCAAACCTATTTGATGCATCTCTTTCCCCAAAGTTTGGGTGGACCTGCCATGGAGTGGTTTTCTCGACTACCCACCGGCATCAAGACTTTTGATGAGATTGCCAATCTCTTTATAAAACATTATTCTCATAATATACAACATCTCGTAAACATCAGAGATCTTTGCAATCTCAAGCAAAGACAAGGGGAGCCATTCCTGACTTTTTCCAGAGATGGAGACAAATTTGCACTAAGTATCCTCATAAAATACCTGAATCTAAGAAACTCGATATCTTCTTGGACAATCTCACTCCTGATTTTGGGTATCAAGTACAACTTCAAGGTCCCCTTAATTTTTACAGCATGATTAAGAAAGCTGTGAGGATAGAGGCATTTATGGTGAAGAAAGGTGAATTGACTTTGTATAAAGACAAAAAACAAGGTTCCTCCTCTTCCAACAAAGATAAAGGGAAGTTTGTCAACAAAAATAGGGACATTGTGAATGATGGAGTGGTTGATAATGTGACCCTGACTCCTTCAAAACCGGTCTTCAATCTTACTTCTAGCATACAAGTGACCAAAGCTATTGAAAAGGCTGCAACAAACACTCAACCGCCTTCTAGATTTTCTGGCAACAAACCTTGGGCCCCTCGACCCAAGCATGAATTTACTTCCTTGGGAGAACCGCTTGATGTAGTTTTCAAGACTTTGGTGCAAAATCAGATTCTCACTCCTTTGGACAAATGCCTATATGATCCGCAACCACGACCCCATTGGTGGAACGAAAACGCATACTATGACTAATACCAAAGCAAGGGTCATAAGACTACCACTTGTCTTCAGTTGCGTCATAAGGTCCAAGATTTGATTGATAATGAGGTTATTGTTGTAGAAAATCATAATAAAAATTTGGATCACTAGGCATTTAAAGATCCCTTTCCTCGTCATGAGACAGGCGAGTCTTCCAATGCCAAGAACAATAATGCCAAGGTTAACTACGCACAGGCCACTTATGATAATGTCATCAACATGATTGAACCTATTGAAGTGGAGTATTGTGGTGTGATTACTACTAAGGGGAGTGGGGATGTTCCTAAGCCTAAGACCCCATTTGTATTGAGAGGCCCTGGGTCTCACTTGTCTGAATTTGAAACATCTTAGGATTGCTCAAATGTTGTTACCAGATCCCGCGCTAAGATCACGCTCAAGGGTCTTGAACCTCCTACTACTACATCTGCACCAAAAAAAACCATGGATAAAGCTATTTTTAGCCCAACAAGACCACAAAAGTGGTCCCCACACCTCGTACTACTAGCTATAGCATTCTCGACCAGCTGCAAAGAACCAATGCTCAAATAACCATCTTTGAGCTATTGAAGATCTCACCTGCTCACAGGAAGATTCTGGATAAATCCCTTGCAGAGGCTAACATCCCCAAAGACATCATTCTTGATCAGTTTCAATCCATGGTGGGTCACTTGACTTCACCGCACTATTTTTCCTTCTCAAAAGAAGATGATCACTCGATTAGTCACCCGCATAACGCTCCTTTGCATATAGAGGTCATGATTGGAAAAAAACTAGTCCGCCACATCCTTATTGATAATAGTGCTGGTCTCAATATTTTCTCTACTCAATTTCTCGCTTAGATAGGTTATGATGAAGATTGCATAGATTCCCGCAAGATAATTACTATCAAGGTCTATGATGAAGAAGAAATAAAGTCTAAAGGTTTAGTTGTGCTACCCATTCAGGTTGGAACGGTTGAAAGAGATGTCACATGGCAGGTGTTTGACCTTCCTCTTACTTATAACATCCTATTGGGAAGACCATGGATCCATGAAATGCAAGTGTTTCCCTCTACATATCATCAGTGCATTAAGTTTCCTTTCCAAGGCGCAGAAGTAATAGTTCCTGCTAGTATGGGCTCTTCTTGTAATACGCTCACACAGTCAGCTGATAATCTTGTTTTGACTAATAGAGAATACATAGAATTCTATGATGCCAAGCTTAGAGACATGGAACAAACTTTGAAAATCAAAGACATAGACATGGGGGGGTATCAAATAGAACCTATACTATCATTAGCAGCTCTACCTCCATCTCCTTGTCCTTATGAGAGACCTTCTGAGAACAATAAATCTTCTACCACTCCTCTTGAAATAGTTTATGATGGTGTCTTTGTATGAGCTTCAACCCCACTATAAGATGAAGATGAGGAAAGAGCTATTAAAGCTTGGATTTACACAGGAAAGGACATATCTGGACAGACTGTCTTAGCTTGTGAACTAGATCCCAATAGTGAAGGTCTTGAAATTATGAAATGCTTTGGATACAAAGGGAGTGGTCCAATAGGAGTTAATGATAATGGGTTAGTTGAACCTATTAAAGCTACAGGTCAAAAGAAGAAAGACACAACTGGTTTGGGGTTCAAGAAGATCCTATTCCATCTAGGGCTTAACAAATTTGTGCCAAAAATGGATCCTCCACCAGAACCTAAAGGCACAACATAGTTGACACTGTAGAGGATAGCTCTGACAAATATTTCTTTCCTTATCCCATTCCTCCAGACCTGGAAACATTCTTTGCTGAGCTAGATAATTTTGTACTGCATGCCAGTTCAGTCGAGACTGATATCGATTCTGATAAAACCACTCCATTTGATGCATTGACCTATGAATAATGGAAAGTGTTACAAGATCCTAGTTTCCAAGCTGAATGATACATGCCACCAGAGTTTCAAGAGCAGTTGGCATATGAATAGGCTGGTGTCACAAGAACTCCCAAACCTTCATGGTGAAAACATCCCAGTCAGAGTTTGGACACGGATTCTCATGAATATGAGTTCGACAGTCTTTCAGAGGGATCCTATGAAAAGCTTCTCGACATAGGTGAAGGGTCTAGTGAAAGGTATAACGAGTCTGATTCCATAAATGTTAACATGTCTACTACTATGGTCACTAGGAGTCAAAGGGATTTGAATACACCTTTGGATGAGATCACTCTAGGTCTCAGCTTACTAGTCAGTGCTTTTGATGATTATACCATGAATGCACTTAAACCCGTCACTTCTCTCTCACTCCAACATCTCGAGCTAATAGATTGGAATTACCCTTCCTCATCCAATGAAGTCCTCACATTCCAGAATGACTATGCTCTCGCTTTCTATCTTCACACTGTTGAACCTATAACATCCTCCACTAGTGAAGAAAGTGTCAACATGACCGAGGCTGATATCAAGTATGTTAGTCATAAAATTAAAAAAAGAAAAAATAGGCACTCTGATGGTGAAAACCACATTGTGGAAGTGTCAGAGCCAAAAAATTAAAAAGAATAGACGTATCTGAAGGTGAAAACCTCTTTGAGGCACCTAAGGATGAGATACTTGATGCAATTCCAAGTCATTTCTAGGAACGCTTAGTGGTGCTAATTGAGCCAAATCAGCCAGTAAATCTAGGTACAGAAGAACATCCACACATTATTCATGTGGCTAAATCATTATCTGTAGAAGAACTCAAGGAATTCATAGATTTCTTCAAGGAGAAAAAGATAAAATTTGCATGGACATACTCTGACATGCCTGGTGTAGATCCTGATCTTATCATGCATCACTTGTCAATAGGTCCTGGAGTAAAACCAGTCAAGCAAAAACTTAGAAAAATGCATCCACATGTGGCTCTACTTGTCAAGGCAGAGTTGGAGAAACTCCTAAAAGTGGGGTTCATCAGAGAAATTGATTATGCAGAATGGATCTCTAACATAGTTCCAGTGTCAAAGCATGAAAAATCTATCAGAGTCTACAAAGACTTCAGGGATTTGAATAAGGCATGTCCAAAAGATGATTTTCCACTACCCAACATTGACATGATTGTGGATATGAAATCAGGATACGAAATGTACTCTCTAATGGACAGCTTCTTTGGCTATAACCAAATCAAAATTGCACCAAAGGACCAAGAAAAGACTACTTTTACTTGTGCATGGGGCACTTTCTGTTGGAATGTTATGCCTTTTGGTCTTAAGAATGCTGGATCCACGTATCAGAGAGCAGCCACTACCATATTTCATGACATGATGCACAAAACAATGCAGGACTATGTTGATGACACCCTCGCTAAAAGTATGGATAGGAAAGTACATCTTACTGATCTAGGCCCTATACTGGATCATATGGAAAAATTCAGAATGCATCTTAATCCTAAGAAATGTGCATTTGGAGTAACTTCAGGAAAATTTCTTGGTTATATCATCTCCATGAAAGGAATCGAGGTGGATCCTGCAAAGGTGCAAGATATCATGGAAATGCCTCCACCTCGCAATATCAGACAAATTAGAGGTCTTCAAGGTCAGCTTCAATCTATCCGATGCTTCATCTCATAGCTAGCTGACAAGTCACAACCATTTACTAAAATTCTACATAAAGGTGTGACCTATGAATGGAACAAACAATGTGAACAAGGCTTTCAACAAATCAAACAATATCTGGCCAATCCACCTATATTAATGCTTCCCATTCATGGGGAGCCATTAATCTTGTACATCTCAGCTATAGAAACATCTCTAGGTTCTCTATTGGTTCAAGAAGATCAAAACAATAAAGAAAGAGCCATCTATTACATTAGCAGAACATTGGTCTCCTATGAAATGAACTATTCTATCATTGAGAAAGCTTGTTTAGCGGTGGTGTTCACTTCCCAGAAGTTTTGACATTACATGCTTGCTCACACTACAAGGCTAATTGCAAAAATTGATCCATTAAAGTACTTACTCAGTAAAGCTACCCTCATAGGTAGATTAGCTAAATGGGTCATGCTCCTTAGTGAATTTGATATGGAATATGTCTATAGAAAAACTATCAAAGGGAAAGCAATTGTAGATCAGTTGGCAGAGGCACCTATTACATATCATCAACCATTAAGGATTGAGTTCCTAGATGAGTCCATAATGCTTCTCACACATCAGTCATGGACCATGTTATTTGATGGATCATTCACCCAGCAGGGGTCAGGTGCTAGAATATTGTTCATTACACCTGAGCAGTATTCATTACCAAAGGATTACAAAATGATGTTTCCTTGCACCAATAACACTGCTGAGTATGAAGCCTTGATTAATGGATTAAAGATCGCTATTTAATGGCATGACGATGAGCTGAAGGTCTTTGGAGATTCATAGTTGGTTATCAATCATGTGAATGACATCTATCAAACAAAAGATGAAAAACTAGTGCCTTATAAGAAGATAGTTGATGATCTTAAGAAATAATTTGCACATGTTACTTTCCAACAAATCCCAAGGGTAGATAATAAAGTAGCCGATGCCATGGATACTCTGGCTTCCATGTTACAAATGCTAGAAAATGACTTCATACATGAATTCCTAGTGGAGACGTTATGCCACCCTGCCTATAATTCCCCTGAATCTCAGATGATTTGTTTAGTCATTAGACATGAATCATCCCGCTACCATCATATTTACTCCTACCTTTGTGACCAGATCATTCTGGACACTTACACCTGAAATTAGAAACATCACTTAATCTGTAGTGCTTCACGGTTTGTCATCGTAGCTAACGACTTATATAGACAAGGTCTAGATGGTACCCTCCTTAGGTGTTTAGAGCCTGATGAGTCTAAGTGTGCGTTAGTAGAGGTGCATGAAGGCATTTGTGGATCTCACTCAAACAGTCTGACGCTAGCTGGTAAACTTATTAGAGCTGGTTACTATTGGTCAGATATGGAGAAAGAAGCTATATAATTTGCTAAATATTGCAAATAATGCCAGCTTCATGGAAATCTGATCCACGCTCCTGCCAAGGAGATTATTCCTTTTGTTATCTTTTGGCCATTTCAGCAATGGGCCTTTGACTTAGTGGGTCAGATACATCCATCTTCTTCAAAGGGACATAAATATATCATCACTGCTACAGACTATTTCAGCAAGTGGGTTGAGGCAGTGCCTCTCATTATAGCTGATGGCAAGTCTGTAGCTATGTTTATACTAAATTACATCATCTGCAGATATGGTGTACCCTCATCAATAATCACTAACAATGGGTGCCAATTTAAGAACAAGGATCTAACATATTTATGCAATAATTTTTGAATCATTCAGCACTGGTCCTCTATCTATTATCCCCAGGGTAATGGATAGGCGAAAGCTTCAAATAAGACCATTATCAAGATCTTACATCACACAGTACACAAATCTGGACGAGATTGGCATCTCCAGATTAATCCAACTTTATGGGCTTATCACACCAGTATATAGACACCAACAAGGGCCACGTCCTTTGCTCTAGTTTATGGTGCAGATGCAGTGCTTCCTATTGAGGTTGAGATTCCTACCTTGCGAGTCTCTTTGAAGGGCCTCATTATTGATGATGATATTAGAATATCTCGGCTACAAGAGCTTGAACTATTGGATGAACATCAGAAAGTGGATTTCGATCATCTCCAAGCATATTAGAAGAGAATATCTAAGATTTACAACAAGAAGGTCAGACCAAGAGAATTCCAATTGGTGATCTCATCTTGAGAGAGAACCCCAAGAATCAACAACAGCGGGTCCAGAAAGGAAAATTTGAACCAAACTGGCTTGGTTCATATGTTATCACTACAGTATTTGGGTCTAGTGCTTACCAGCTCTCTACCATAGAGGGGGAACAACTCAAAGAGCCTATCAACACTCTTCATCTGAATAAGTTCTATAGTTGAGATGTCTTTTGAATGCTCATGTACATGCTCTATTATGAGAAAATCCTAAAAATTGCAAAATGTCTTGAAAAAATGATCATCTTAGTGAAAACCTGGCAAACAGGTGGTTTGATGTATCTATTATCCTAGTGAAAACTTGGTAAATAGGTGCCTTGATAATACCAAAAAAATAATAAAAAAAAAAAATACAAAAAAATTGAAAAAAAGAGAGAAAAAGAGAAAAATGTGCCATTGATGAAAACCTAGTAAACAGGTGTCATGGTAGCAAAAATAGAATTTCTTCCAAGATGGTGAAAACCTAGTAAATAGGTGCCTCTTGTTCCATAAATTCTCTATCTATCGCGACATCTCTTGGCTTTCTTGCAATTTTCTCTCCTGCTTTCCTGCTTTAGTTTGCTTGCTCATGCATTCGCTCTTAGTCATCTTCGAGATTTTTCTCGACTTCACATGGATTAAAACTGGTCACACTCAGGGGCATCTTCTTGGTCTAGGGGGCATTTTTCTATCTCTTAGAGTCTCTCTCCTCTTCGCATCAATCACCATTGGTTCTCACTGAGTTTTCCTGCTGATGCCTATATCTCGCATTGATCTTTATACTTGAGAATATTTATTGCGTCAGTCAACAATGTTTCTCACTGCATCTTCCTACTGTTGCTGAACTACTAAGATTTCTCACATCAACTTGCTATCTACATATCTGACATCAATCCATTCAGTACTTGGGGGCATGGCTCCCCACTTTGATCGCATCTTTAGTTTATGCTTGAGTCAGTAATCTTGTCAGTTCTAAAGGACAACTATCTACTGGCACAAACTGGTGTTTCTTAAACACCCCAATCAAACAATGTTTTTCAACACTCTCTTTGGACACATCTATTTTTTTTAACACACATTGGATATCTCGCAACGTAAACATCTCTCGATAACAATCAAACACATTGCACTCACAAGCACAATGGTGTCTTTCAACACCCCAAACATAGGCACATTCATAAAATTTGAAACATGCTGAGCTATGATTAAATCTTTTTCTTTGTATGCTATCTATTCTCATGAATTTCATTGATATTTTCTTTGTCTACTGCTTGTGGGTGTGGTTTCGATGATCCGACAGTGTCAAATAAATAGGGTGTATGTGATAAGAGCTTCTGCATTAAGGTGGAAGAGCCTCACATCCCTCGATCTTGTTTATTTGTATGCTAAGGGGAGGTTGGAACTATTTCCTTGATTGTTATTGCTCTATTTGTTTACTTGTGTACTCTTACTGTATCAAACTGGAAATAATGTTCAGGTCATCTTGGCTTTTGTGCCTTGGTGCTTATGTTCGTTTCCTACATTTTATCTGATGAAAGTCATATACACATCCTCATGGTCACAGTGGCACTAGTAATGATTGTATTGACTCCGATGTTCCAAAATACTCAATGATGATAATTATGCGATGAGTCCAACAACCAAGTCCTAGGGTTGCATTTAGCTTAGGCTTGCATTCACATTTTAAGCTTGCATAGCGAAAGTTTTGGTGCTCTCTTCATTGTCTTCTCATTCTTTGAAGGTCCTCATCTTTTTTCCTAGATTCATCATGACTACACAAGTGTTCAATCCTCGCTCTCTATCTTTAGCTCTATGCTTAATCCATTTTTGTGATTGAAATCAAAATCTGACACTCCTAAGCAGCTCAAAATTGCATTTTAAATTTTTGGGACCGATGCGCTTTGACGCTTGTGCAATCATCTTTTTGACGTCACTTTCTTGTAAAAATCATCTCTTGTCATCATTTTCTCAGATTCTGCAATCTTTTCATCAAAGTCAACTCTAGTCAATTTTGGTCAAACTTGGTCAACTATGGTCAAACCTAATCAACAGGACCTCCCGATCGCTCTAATTCAATTCTTCCTTCTCTTGATCTATCTCTGCATTCCTCTAGATCTTTGATCTTACTTCTATCTGCAATATTTTGTTGTCAATCATCTTTCTATTGTGTCATCTTTCGATTTCACTCCCGAGGGGGCAGGATGATTGCATCATTGAATCTTTTCGCATCATTCTCAAATCAATCTGATCTGAATCAAAAGTCCCCATCGCTAGGGGCATCTCATCACTTGGGGCATATTTAGTTTTTCATACCTTATGGTCAAAATTGGATATTCCATGATATTGAATCTCTAGGGGCATCTTGATGCCTCACATCTTGTCATATTGTCATCTATCTTTCTAGGTATCTGAGCAATCTAACTCAGATCCTCAAGGATCAAGCTTCATCCTGGAGATGATTCTTGAAATCTCATTGGGTATTGGGGCAATCTAACCCTAAAACCTGAAAGTCATGCTTCGTTCTGAAGAAGACTCTCAAAATCTCTTTTAGACCATTATCTAGGCAATCTAACCTGGATCTCGGAGGGTTAACCTTCGTATTGGGGAAATCTAACCCTGATTCTGGAGATAGTCCTAAATCTTCATCAGCTATCAGTAGACATTGGGGCAATCTAACCCTAATTCTGATCTTCTCTCAAGTGGTATTTGGACCGTTGTCTTCGCAATCTAACTTAGAATTCGTAGAATTAGGCTTTGTTCTGAAGGTGGTTATGCTTCTCGATTTGATCAGTGTCTTGGCAACCTAACCTAGACTTCTAAAATCTTCATCTTCACATCAGACTATTCTTTGAATCAATGCGCTGCTCACACATCAATTCAAAGAGGGGCAAAATGTAACACCCCAAAATTGGCACCTTACAATTCTAATCAATTCTAGTGCATTTTCTCATCATCGAAGTCCTATTGTACTAGGCAAATTCTCCTTCCTAATTGAATTTAATTGATTTAGTCTCAAATGGAGAAAACCTAAATTTGCATAAATCTCATGCTATATTTAATTCCTAAATTTTCAAGGTTTATTAGATAAAAATCCCTATGAATAATTAATTTAATTCTAAAGTCCTAAGTGCTTTTAAATTAAATTAATTCCATCCCCTTTAGCTAATACACATCAAACGGAATTGAATAGTTATTTAATTATTTGAATGGATTATCCTCAAAAAAGGAATTCCATAATTCCATGTGAAAAGCCACTCATGTGGCAATAATTCATTTCTTTAATTAAATAATTCCTCTTTTTTGTCTCATCTTCCTCCATGGAGATGAAGAGTCAGCCGTTTCTTTCCAAGAAACTCTTCATCCTCTTTCTAGGTTCTTCTATATTATGGACTTCATTTTCTTCATTTGAGAAGAGCAATTTTGAGAGTATCTAAACTATAGCCAATTCTTGTCTTAATTTTCTTTCATGCTTGCAAGCTTTTGTTGCATAATTTAGCTTAATTTCATTTAGAAGTAATAGCAGTTTGCACCTTAAATTAGTTTTCTTATACATCTAATAGCTTAATTCTATCATATTTTTCAAGTTCTTAGCTTAATGTATGCACTTTCATTCTTAGATTATAATGGCATTTCTCATATAGAATAGTTTCAATTTCAGTTTTTCATGCTTTAAAATCCTCCATTTTAGCAATGGTCATGGTTGTTGGCTCTCGTTCTGAGAGTAATTGAAAACCCCAAACTAAATAGGAGGCAACTGGTCGATTCAATCAAATTTGTGGAATGGATAATTCATGTTCATTTTCACAAATTTGATGATTGAGAAATGACCATGTTGAGTTTGTTCTTGATTTAGCGGTCACTTTCAAGCACACACACCTATGACAAGAGATACAATGATTGGTAAGTTATCTTCTTTTAAAATGAGAGAATTTGGAGATAGTCTTCCTAAAGTTGAAACTGCATTTAAAGCTACTATTTCTAAGGATAAGAAAAGATACAATTTTGGAGAAAGTTCATCTAAGTATGTATCTAGATATAATAAGGAATGGGAAGAGATTGAAGAAGAAGAAATGAAACTTTATGACCTTGAAGCCTTAATTTCAAAGAGACTACCTAAGGGATCTAGTAAGTATCAATGAAAGTTACCTTTGAAGTGTTTTGCGTGTAATAAGATCGGTCATATTGCTTCAAGATGTCCTGATAAAGAACCTAAGTAAAAGCCTAAGAAATTCAAGTCTAAATATTAGAATAAGTGTTATTATGCTGCTGATGAAGGTGTAACTAATGATGAATCTGAAAAGAGTTAAGATGAGATTTTGTTTATTGTTATAAAGATGAAAATCCTAATTTGAATGAAGAGAAATCCTTGATTTCACATGTGGATAAAAATGATGAATGGGTTATAGATAGTGGATGTTCACAACACGTGACCAAAGACAATTTTTTTTTCTAAAATTGGAAAGGTATGATGGTGGTGTTTTCATATTTGGTGATGATACTCCTTGTATGATCAAAGGGAAAGGTTCTATTATACTTGATGGTAAGAATAAAATTGATGATGTTCTATATGTTAAAGGTTTGAAGTACAATATTTTGAGTGTTGGGAAACTAGTTGATAAAGGTTATAACTTACAATTCAAGGATAGAATGTGAAAGATTATTGGAAGCTTTGGAATTGAGATTTTCTTAGGGAGAAAGACTAAAGGTAATGTATTTCATTTGAACAATTATGAGAATAGATGCCTAATTTCTAAGATTGATGACAATTGGTTGTGGCACAAAATATTTTGTCATGTGAACTTTGATAAAATTGTGAAGATAAGTAATAAAAGAGCTATTAGAGATCTCCCTAAAATATTGAAGCATGTTAATGTGATGTGTAAGGAATGTCAGTTGGATAAGTTGACTAAGTCTACTTTTAAGATCAAGAATTATTCTTCAAGTGGAATTCTATATTTGGTGCATATTAACTTATGTGCAACTACAAGAACAAGAAGCTATTATGGGGATAGGTATTTCATTTTATTCATTGATGATTATTCTAGAATGATGTGGGTTACATTTTTGAAAGAGAAGTCTAAAGCGTTTGACAAATTCAAGATTTTTAAATCCACGGTTGAGACTGAAACATGATTGAAGTTGAAATGTTTGAGATCAGATAGAGGTGGAGAGTTTACTTCTACTGAGTTTAACAAATTTTGTGAAGATCATGGAATAAAGAGACACATATATGCTTTGTGAACCCCAGAATAGAATGACATTATAGAGAGAAGAAATAGAACTATTCCAAACACTGCTAGAACTATGATGATTGAAGGAGAAGTTTTGCAGATCTATTGGAGAGAAGATATTAGCATTGCAATATACACATTGAACCAAGTTTAAATCAAGCAAGGAACCCATAATAAACCTTATGAAATTTTGTATGGACTTGTTCCTATATTAAAGTATTTTAGAATTTTTGGAAGCAAATGCTATATCAGAAGAGATGAAGACTTAGGAAAGTTTGATCGTAGATGTGATGAAGGAATTTTTCTTGGTTATTCCACTAAAAGAAAAGCATAAAAATGTTATAACCAAAGGTTGAAAAAGGTAATTGAAAGTGAAAATGTTAAAGTTGATGAGAATTATCAGAAATAGATCAGATCTTGTAGATATGAATCAGATGATGAAGAAGACAATCAGATTATGCAAGCACATAATCAGAATCATAGTCAAAATCAGAATGAATCGGTAGAACAAAATGAATACGTTGCAAATGAGGAAGAAGTGGAAACACAAGAGTTTCTTACAAGAGAAAATTCGAAGACTCGAAGGTATGTAAAGTTTTTTTTTTTGAAAAAATGTGGCAATGCCACTTGATATATTATATATATATATTTTAAAAAACTGGTTCAAAGAGCTCCCAGAGAAAAGAACCAGAAAGAAAAACTCCGATCATTGCTCAAATACAAAAGAGAATTTAGACATAATAAGTTCCCCAACTAGCCAGAGGCTATTTACAATTAAAAGGATAATAATCCCTTCTACGAGAGCCTAATCCTAACTATTACATAGGCCCGAAGGCATTACAAAAAGACCTGAGATAATAAAAAATTTCATAGGCATAATACCCTGAACAATAAATGAGAAATATACATAACATAAGCCATGCTCAAAAAATAATTATCCCAAGGCTTTTGAATGCTTGGAGAGTTGAATCCCATCAATAGTCCCTCACAACAACAATCCTGTAGTAGAAAAAAAACAATAGAACAAAACAACCTTGCAACAAAAAATTATTAACCTTCCATAAAGAAAAGAGCAGTATCACCCCCTGAACCGAGAGGATTATTATCGCCACCCAAACTGAGATTCAGGTTTAGGTCTGGGATGGGTTGAGCAGCCAATGAAGAAGCATGTGAGGGAGCAGTAGCAGGTCAAACAGATGGAGAAGGATCTGGCTCAAGGAGGTCTAGGATGGTGAACACAACTTGATGCACACTAGTCATACATTCCTTAGTGAGAGAAGTATTAAACTGTTGCAAGGCTATTTTAACAGGCCTAAAGGACTGCTGCTTAAGACCCTTTTTAATGCTTTCAAGGACCATGTACACTCCATGATGGTTGAGGGCCAAGTGGTGGTGAAAGAGGCCACCAATAAGACCTGCATCACCCCACAAATCATACTTTTGCAATGCCCTACAAAGTTTATTCCCACCAAGTAACTCTAGTTTCACATATTGTGAAGCAATCAGACCCAAATGGAAAGGAGATTGCAGAAGGTCACAAACATTTGATAGAAAAACCAATAGGATCTGAGAAGGATATATGACATGTTTACCAAAAGGGAATAGGATATCATGGCCGATGATTCTCTTGATATCCCATTGAATGTGAGGACGTTCACAGAAGAAAATTGTTGCCAACATATCATCTTTAATGCACCCAATAAAGGGTTGTTCCCACTCTTCTACCTCAAAGAAGATTCTATAGTTTCACATATAGTAATCCATGTGTAAATTAGAGCAGGGAGAACAAAAATCAACCCAAGTACTAATACCCACCACTGAACTAGGGCGTTTAGACATTATAAGGAAATCCATTAACGCAGCCTAACTATAAATGGAAGAAGACAATGACATCAATCACTCACTGAATGGTCAAGAAGACAGAAGGGTAAATAGACAATAAAATGGGATTTAGGGGAATAATACAGTAAGCAAAAAATGATAATCAGAATGGAGAATTTAAGGACAAGAATGAAACCACATATTAATGTGCTATTAAGCACAAGATATGAGATCCCATCAAAATCTAGCAGTACTGTCGGGAAATAAATGATCAACTCAAAAGAAACACACAAAACTTGCCACATGTCTATACAAAATTTCTAACTCAAACCACACTTGATGGGAAGCAAGACGAATTGCCAAATCACAAACATTGAAGATAGAAAATCAGAGATTTCACATGAGCCCATGAGTTTGAGATGACACATAATAGAGGGATGAGAAGAAAATGACCAAAAACACAATGCATTATAATAAAATGTGCCACCAATATCATAATGAATCATAATAAAATGTGACACTGATTTTCATATGTCATGGTTTTGAGGTACAATTCTAATCACAAACCAATTTAATTTAGTCATGGAATGTCATACATCATGTCATAACCTCATGCGAGAATCAATCATCAACTTACATATGAAGTTATGAGGAAGTATTGATCTCAACCCAAGATATGTCTCAAGGAAGTCGGCTTACTGAGATTAGAGAAATATTTAAACATCAAAACCTACATAAATCCATAAAAACTCCTTAACATAATTCATCATGAATAATGGATAGCAGGGAGGGGAAAATATCAAGAGAGCAAATCGAAAAAGAGGTGTCTAAATGGACTTTTTCACCTCCAAAATTTGCTAAGTAGTCCGTTAAAACGTTACCTTCTTTGAGGGTATGCAAAATAGTGAACTTATGCAAGGAATCAAGAAAAGACCAGACATGTTGCTATATATATTTGAGTTTCCAATTAACAATACACCTCTTAACACAAGCATTAATGATAACTGAAGAATCACCTTCAATATGAAGGGAAGAAATTGATAATTTTTAAGCTAACACTAGACCTTCTCAGATCGCAATTGCCTCTGCCATGTTATTTGTACAATCAGGAATGGGAGAAGCCTTCAGAGCCAAAACTTTCCCTAAGTGATCTCTTAAACAAATATCTAAAGTTAAATCATCAAAAAAATTAGATTATTGGTGATAGGAATCATGGTTTCAGTAAAGGTAATACTGATATTAATTTGTACTTCAAAGTTGATAATGATAGCATTTTAATTGTTGATTTATTTGTGGATAATATTATTTTTGGTGGAAATGACAAGTTGAGTAAGGAATTTACTGATGATATGCAGAAAGAATTTGAGATGTCCATGATAGGTGAGATGAATTTTTTTTCTTGTCCTACAAATTACACAAATTGATAAAGGCATTTTCTTATCTCAGTCCAGGTATGTGAAAGAACTATTGAAGAAATTTAGTATGGATGATTCAAAACCCGTTGGTACTCTTATGATTACTAGTTGCAAATTGATAGAAAATGATGATACACCTAATGGTAATTAGACAAGATATAGATCTATGATCAGTGGGATACTATACTTGACACAAACTACACTTGATATTATGAATGTTGTTTACATTGTTGCTAGATTTCAACTAGAATTGAAGGAATCAAATATTTTTATTGTTAAGAGTATATTCAAATAATTGAATGGAATGGTTGATTATGGTTCATGGTATGAAAAGGATGGTGATTAAAATATTTAACGTCCGTTATTCTTGATCCAGCAACTTAGCTCCTTTTCTTTCGACATCTTCTCTTTATTCTCGACTCCCCCCTAAAATTTAGTCCCATTTTCCTAGGTAGAGGATGCCTAGGTGACCCATACCTAGGATCAGGATGCCTAAGAAACCTACATCCTGACATTTGGGCCCAATTTTGAATGGGTTGCCCGTTACGATGTTTTAGCTAGATTTCTAAATTCGTGGTCAACCTGTGTTAGTTTTAACCCTTAAAATGTTGTGAGAGATATATAAGAAGCATATTTGTCCTCATTTTGGTAACTATTATCACTTAATAATGCACCCTTTCTAAGTAAGACTCAACTTACTGGTGAAGCATGGGAATATCTCCAAGTTGTGGGTACCCTGAAAATGAGATGAACCTCTAGTGGAGGCCAACTTCCTTTTGGTACTCACCTAAAATTAAAATTTCTAGGAAAAGGGATATAAGGATTACTTGAAATGAAACTCTAATTTACCTATAGGTGATGCACCAAATTTGATAACCTTGTTGCTATTCTAAACTCACAATCAGATCCAATGGAAGAAGCTTAAAATGCTCACAACTCAGAATGACAATAAATGTATATAAGTTTCATGAGATGGTTTTATTTTTTAGAGTTTAATGAAGGAAAAATGAATTCCACAACTTCCAAACTATCTTCAACAATTGAAACACAACTCAAAAATCGTCCTTACATTAAGATTTTATTTCTTTATCATTGCGTAAATAATACATATTTAAAGGTTTTCAGAGAAAACACAAGAAATATATTCAAAAAAGCATCCACAATGATGAAAATAAAGGAATTATCTAAGAAAGAACACTTCCACTTTATTGAATTTGAAGGAGATTCCACATTATAATCTGAAACCTTTTTTGAAAATATGAGCTCTCTGCATTTCTTTTCTTTTTCTGGTGCAAAAAATTAGAAAGATAGAGCTAGAGAGAAAATTACATGCCTTATAAAAAAGATCTCAATCCAAACAGAAGAGGGAACTAGGCTTGAAATGCTCTTGAACTGAAATGGAACTCCTCGAACCATGTTTGAACTAAAGGTACCACCTTGACTTCTCATCCAAAATACAAAATATCTTCCTAGGTCTAGCAAATGAGAAAATTCCTAAAAAGAGGGAGTGGAACTAAGAGAAACTAGAGTCTAGTGGGCTCAAAGCTCCCTCCAACTGATCTATGACCCATATGAGCTCCTAAAATGATGTTTAGCTACCCTAAACTCCTTAGATTTCAATATTTTTAGGCCTTTGATTTATGTTGAACTATTGACCTATTGTGTCCATCTTATCCTTCATACATTGCACTCAAGTCTTAATGTTTTGTTCACCATAAACCACTGCATTATATATCTTTATCTCTGTTCCTATTTATTTTTTTCATTTAATTTCTTACCTTGTTATTTTCAACATCTTAGTTTTCATTCATATGAATTCCATGTCTCTTTATTTAATTTTTCTTAGACCCTAATTTATGCTCTTATGAGTGTTCTGGCCTTCACTAGAGTCTAGAGTGTTAGTAATAACTAAGACGGGGGGGGGGGGGGGGGGGGG
>MU223600.1:37576-70787 GCA_018584345.1 Thuja plicata | reverse complement strand
TGGAAGATTCAAAACCAATGAGTACACCCATGGCTACTAGACAGAAGTTGACAAAGAATGATGATACAAAAGAGGTAAATCAAACACTATACAGATCAATGATTGGTAAGCTGCAATATGTTGTACATAGTAGACCTGATATTGCATTAGCAGTTGGAATTGTTGCTAGATTGTCTGCTAATCCAAAAGAGACACATATTATGGAAATAAAAAGAATTCTGAGATATTTGAAAGGTACAAAAGACTATGGTCTATATTACAAAAAGAATGACAAGTTTGAACTCAGAGTCTATACTGATTCTGACTGGGCTGGTAATGTTGATGATAGAAAAAGCACCATAGTAGGAGCATTTATTTTAGGGAAAAGATTAGTTTCCTAGACAAGCAAGAAACAAAATTGCACCTCACAATCTACAGCTGAAGTCGAGTATGTGGCAACATCAGTTAACTGTTCAAACATTGTGTGGTTGAAGATACTACTGAAAGGTATGAAAGAGGAAATCACAGAACCAGTTGTCATATATTGTGATAAAATGAGTGCCATTAATATTTCTAAAAATCCTGTAATGCACTCTAAGACAAAACATATAGCTATCAAGTATCATTACTTGAGGGAGTTGGTACAAAATAAGGAAGTGAGACTGGAATATGTGAACACTAAGGAACAGTTGGCAGACATATTTAAAAAAGCATTACCCAAGGATGCTCATGAGTATCTAAGAGGTAAATTGAGGGTAATTCCTCTAGCTGAGACTAACTAGTTGGGAAGGTTATTGTTGCATCAAATGTTTTAATCAGAACACTTGACACATTGATGCACAATAAGTCACATTTTTAGGATGCTGCCTAAAAACCGTCAAGTGGAAAACTAGAACATAAAAGAAGATCAGTCATACAGAAAGATGACAGGAACAACATGATACAAAGATTAGCACAGAAAAATTTGCATGATAAAGATGTTAATCTTTGGCATTGTTGTCAAAGAGTGAGATTATTGCTAAAACAACAGGTAACAACAGATACAAGGGAGATATTACTGAAAGAGGGAGCTGAATAGTAACAGAAAACATATCAGTGTGATTATAGACACAGAGGGATTCTGAATGAAACTAAAGACATTAATGAAGATTTGTTCATATCAGGAACACAGGCACTTTTTGGATTGTATGGTAACTTTGGTTGGAAATTATTGTTTTATAGTTTAGTGTTGCCATCAATGCCAAAGAGGGAGATTGTTGGAAAGATTTCTACAATGTAAACAATTGTTATTTTGTCATTGATGTCAAACCTTAACTGGTGAGACTATCGCTATATGTTTGAGTACCTTATCCATTGATTCATGAAGATTTGAAAAGAATGGAATAACAAGAAGACCAAGGAAATGGTTGAGTTATGAGTATAAACCACGGTACTTGATCATCTGGCACTTTGGAAAAGTGATACGTTGTTTATCTAGCACTGATAGTTCACTGGAAGGTCAATGCCGAGCAAAGCAAAGTCAATGCCGAGCAAAGTGAAAGGTGATGCCGAGCAAAGAAAAGATGATGCCAAGCGCCAGTGAAATGCCGAGGGAGACAGTGAAATGACGAGCATCAGTATTTTGTTTATTGATGAGATTTGAGATCTATGGCAGACATAATTGATTTTATTGGGATATACATTATTAATTAAGATTGGTCCATATTCATTTAATGCATGGGAAAATGTTATTAGCGCATGGACTCAATGGTTAATTAATGACTGTATTGGAGAAGTAAATTAAATCTAAAGATGGAAAGATTGGTTGGATCTGACCTAACCTAAGATCTGTGATCTTGATTAAGCGGAAAAAGATTTATTTGACTTAGATGAAGAGGTATAATATAACCTACTGTAGTTATTGTTAAAAAATCAAAGTGGAATGCAAAGTGTTGCATGGTTAATTGACTGATTGACAAGACCTAAGTAGAGAATGTTGAACAGAGAAGCAGAGAGAGATTGCTTGACGGATTTCCAAGCAGATCTGAAATTTGAGATGAGAATGGAGGCCACTCAGTGAATTAGAATTAGAGCTAAAACTGGATTTGGATTTACAAAGTAAGTTGTATGAATCAGATCACACTTGCTGATTGCTTTCTAACCATTGTATCAGTTCAAATCCTTTAACCAGGTTGACCTAACAGTCATTGTATAAATCCTTTGAACAAGGTGACATTCAGATTGGAATGTTCTAAGTCCTCTAACAAGGCCACTCCTAATAGGGTGATTAAATCCTTTAACCAGGTCACATTTTACAGTGTGTTTTGTAACCTTTAACAGGGTTGGCTCCTCACAGGGCATTACTTCAGAAGAGTAAAATTTTGGTAGCATGTTATTGGTGGTTTTTCCCATATTAGGTTTCCACGTTAAATCATGGTGTCAAAATGTGTGAATATTATTGTTGTGTTTTACTGTTAAGTTTCTGCAAGCTTATTTCATTAGTACAGTAAACTACACAGTTTTATTGTTTATTACTGCCGGGTAGATCTGAGTTGTTAAAGTTGATTTAAAGTTTTATATGGGCACATATAGACCTGAGGATAACTGATTCACCCCCCCTCTCAGTTATTCTGAATTCATATTAACAACTTAAATCCATAGAGGGCTTTCTTCAGTCTACATACCATGTCAAGTTTGTCTGATAAACTAAATCCTTCAGGCTGTTCTATGAAGACTTCTTCCTTCAAGTCACTGTTTAGGAATGCTGACTTGACATCCATCTAATATACTTTAAAGTTATTGAATGTTCCACAAGCTAATTTTTTTTTAATAGCTTCCAATCTCCTCATAGGGGCAAATGTATCAGAGTAATCAATACCTTCTCTCTGCGCATATCCTTTACATACCAGTTTTGCTTTGTTGCTTACCACTGTACCATCTTCATTCATCTTGTTTCTGAATATCCACTTGGTTCCAATCACGTTTTTGTCACAAGGTCTAGGGACCAATTCCCATGTGTCATTCTTAATTATCTGATCTAACTCTTCTTTCATTGCTTTCTGCCAATCTGAATCATTACATGCATTTTCAACACTTAAGGGTTCAATTTGTGAAAGTAAACATACCTCTTCATCAACTGTTAAACCTTTTGCTCTAGATCTTGTCATAACTTTACTTCTCTGATCTCCAATGATATATGCTTTTGAATGATATTTAGATGCAAATTTTGGAACTTTTTGTGTGACATTCTCATATGTTATCTATGATTCCTCTTCACTTGGTTCAGGGTTATTGCATGATACATCAATGCAATCAAAAATATCTTCAATAACTATTTATTTATTGATAGGTCTTGGTTCATCTTCAATCATAGGTGCATAATCATAGTATCTCTCTTGAATCATAAACTTCTCATCAATCTTCACTTGAGTACTTTCAATTATTTTCTTCAATCTCAAGTTAAAAGAACTGTAATCTTTGCTTTTGGTAGAGTAAACAAGAAAAATACCTTCATCACTTCTAGCATCAAACTTGCCAACACCATCATCTCTCTTGATGTAACACTTGCTTCCAAATATTTTAAAGTATTTTACTGTAGGTACATTCCCAAACTAAAGTTCATAAGGTGTCTTGTTTGCGCCTAGCCTTAATTGCATTTTGTTGATAGTGTAGACTGCAATATTGACTTCTTCTCTCCAATAGGTGTGTGCAACTTTTTCTTCAATCATGATAGTGCGTGCTGTGTCAAGTATGATTCTATTTCTTCTTTCTACAATTCCATTCAGCTGAGGGGTTCTAGGTGCACTTAGCTGTCTTTTGATCTCATGTTCTTCGCAATACTCATAAAACTTGTCAGAGGTGAATTCTCCTCCTCTATCTGATCTCAGACATTTTATCTTTAATCTAGACTCATTTTCAACTTTAGCTTTGAATATTTTGAAATTCTCAATTGCTTCAGATTTGTCTTTTAAGAACGCAACCCACATCATTCTGGAATAATCATCAACAAACAAAATAAAGTACCTTTCCCCATAGTATGATCTTGTTTGAGTAGGTCCACATAAGTCTGTATGCACTAGATCCAATTTGTTTTCTACTGAGTTTTGTTTACTTCTAAGTGAGTTCTTTACATGCTTTCCCATCACACATTCCCTACACATAGTATCAACTAGTCTTGCAATTCTGGGAAGGTTTGTTACTGCCTTACATTGCTTATCTTTACTATATTGTCAAAATTGATATGACATAATAGCAAAGATAAGCAATGTAAAGTTAGTAGGTTATGATGTAAACCATCAACATACAAAACATCATCAGTGTTGTTCTTTCCATCTAAAGTGATAGCTCCTCTACCTATAATAGGCTTAGGAGTGTTGTCTCCAAATCTAACCATACCACCTTTGTACTTGTCTAGATGTATAAATCTATCTCTGTCTCCTGTCATGTGATGTGAAAACCCGGTGTCAATGATCCAATCTGTTCTGATGTTTTCCTGGGAAATTAATGCCAACTCTTGTGCTTTCTTTTCATCTTCAATGTCCATTTCATCAAACATTTTTTTCCATATCTTCAATTGCAATGAATCTAATTTAATCTTCTCCTGAATCTTCATCTGTCACTCCATCTTCAACATAGTTGTATTCCTTTGTATAGTTAGGCTTGAATTTTGTTTTGTACTTCTTGACTCTTGTAGGGCACTTAGATTCAAAATGACCAACCTTTTTGCATGAAAAAAATTTGAATGGTAACTCTCCTTCATATTTTCCTTTTCCTTTTCTTTCTTTCTTAGCAATCATAGCAATGAATTCTTCTAGTTCTTTATCCTCATCTTCATTATCAAAATTACCAGAAGTGTTCAAAGATTTCTTACCATGGATTGAGGCTTTGAAGGATGTTTCACTTTTAGGTTATGTCTTCAATTTTGATATCTCAAATGCCAAACTTTTGCTGATCAAGGTCTCTCTCTTGAAGTCTTTTGAAAATTGCATAGTCTCATCTAAGATGTTTATCTTGCTCTCATAATCTTCTGTCAGTGTAGTCATCAATTTATCCATTATGTCTTCCTCTGTAATTTCTCCACAATTATTTTTGATTCTTGTAACTGCTTCATTAATCCTCTGATTGTATGCTTTGATTTTTTCTTCAGGTAGCATTTCTAAATTTTTATATCTTTTCTTCCATATCTTTCTATGCACATTATTTTCTTGGATATCTCCTTCAAACATGTCTTCTAGATACTTCCATATTGTATAGGCTCTATCTACTTTCTTAATTTCAAAAAACTCACTGTCTGATAATGCACTTATAAGGGCTTCTTTGGCAATTGCATTTTGTGTGAATACTTCCTTTTGTTTAACAGTAGAATCTTCTTCTACAAGATATTTTAAAGAAGGAACATCAACATTTTGAGTAGCTACTTCATAAATCTCAAAACCAATGCACTGCAAATGTGTTATCATTTTGTTCTTCCAGTCAAGATAATTCTCTCCATCAAACTTAGGAATCTCTTTTCTAAAGTATGCCATCTGATCAAACTTAAGCTGTTAAACTTTCTCTCCAAGGCACTTGGCTCTGATACCAATTGTTAGGAATAGTCCCAAGAGATAATTGAGAGGGGGGGGGTGAATCAGTTATCTACAAGATTCAATTCTTTATCCAATTAAGTATAGAATAACATTAAGCATGGGAACAATAAGATAACATAGATTATAACACCACAATTTTGGTTACGAGGAAACCCAAAATAGGTAAAAACCCTGGTGGGAATTAGCACCCACAAATAATTGCACTAGTGTATAATGATCCCTGTTAGAAGATCCTACAACCTTGTTAGGAGTTGATCTTTATAATGCATTAAGTACAGTGACCTAGTCAAAGGTCAGACCCTGTTAGGAGTCTTTTACAAATAACCCTATTAGAGGTGAGGACACACTATCCGTGAGCACACTGCTCAAATGATGAAGGCTGCAACCTTCTACACAACAAATATACACTATATCTAATATTGAACTGTGAATTAGACCTGTTGTCTTGATCAGTTCTAGTGAATTGTATACACTCTCTACTTCTTCACATTGATCTTCAACTAATGAATGATATAGCTTTACTCGCCCAATACATCAAACATTCTACTCTACTTCTTGCTCGCATACTCCACATGGTGATCACAAAATGATCTACTATAAGTATCCTCTTCCAAAGCTATGATCAATTCATCTTGTAGGAAACTCTTTAAAAAATTCTTCGTCGACCACACTAAGTACACAATACAAATAGAACCATGCAACTCAAGATGAGTAGACGTGTCGCTTCACATAGTCGGCTCCACCAAATTAACTCAAACTTCACTCTCTAGATGAAACACGTTAAGCGCTCTTAACCAAATATTCTGAACTCATAACTAAACACAAATCCAAACACGCATATCTAAAGGATAGGCGCAACTGAAGAAACAATAAAAATAATGTCGGCTCTTAATAAACAATCTCCTGAAACTGTAACTGGAAAATACATTATCATAACTCAACTTCAACTGCACAACTAAATCTGCGTCTATGAACATAGCATACATAATATGTATAAAAAAATAAAAATAAACGTGCAAGGCTCCAACATATCCATACAGAGAATTACATACAGGACACTGCTGCATACTATATTTTGTCATCAATGACAAACATATAGTCAACTATTGGCTCAAAGGCAAATCTCCAACACTATATTGAATATCAGATGTTGTGAAGGTACAAATAGTTTCTTTGATGCATGTAGTTGATCTATGTCAACTTACAAAGGTTCGCGTATTTATTTGAGTGAGCCATGAAGGATTTATCAAAGAGTGGTATTTTGGTTGTTCAGTTTGAGGAAATGTTTCAGTTATTGGATCGACATGGATTGGTTATGCAATATTTTGGTTGCTAACCTGGTGGTGACTTGAGGACTTGATTGTGTGTCCTTAGTTCGAGTGGTTCATGTTTTGAATGTTGACACACTAATTTTATTTTATGACAGTGGTTGTTGTTTAGTGTTCCTAATGAATAGTGCAAATATGAGTATGATTTATGAAGATAGAGTTCTTCTTGATGATTTTGTGGTATTTCATGTTGCTTGCTAATATTTCTTGATCATGTCCTATTTGTCTTTTTGGATTGCGTTGGATTATGTGATCAAAATTGAAGATGTTCATGTGGCATGTTGATGTTCTTAATTGTTCTTGCCTGACTTGGTGGAGTAGTGTGTTGCGAAGGATCATGGTACAATTTATGGATCTAGAGCGTGTTCGAGGATGTTGTTATGGACCATTTCTATGTCTTAGCTGACATTCAATGGGTCACATTGAGTATTGAGTTGTATTGAATTAATATATTATAATTAGGTTCCTGGCCGACCTAGTTGAGATAAATTTCAATGTAATGTATATAAAGATGTAATCATTTGTGATTGAGAATGTGTGAGTGTGTGTGTGGTATGAGAGAAGATGTATGAGTGAAATATGCAATTGAGGCAGAGAATTATTGTAGTTCATTGGAACTATTTTGGCATTTATGAGATGATGTTTGTTAGTTCATGAGTTTGGATAGTATGTCCTTTATGATTTGAGATCAGATATTGTTGTAAGGCAGTGAGCTTTCCTTTGGGTTGAATCCCTTGTTGTATTTGAGTAGTGAGCTCTAGGTAGTGTGGTTGAATGCATGTGCGTTCCCCTTTGTAATACTCCTAATAGGGTATAGTAATTTTAACAGAGTACATTCATCTTGTGGGTTTGATCCCCATTATTGTTTTTCCCCTAACAAGGTTTCTATGTCAAAAATCTTGGTGTTATGTGTTGATTACTATGTTATGATCTTGCATTCATGTTTATCATTCAGATCTGAGATTAAGTTGGAAATTTTGTTAAAGGTCTTGATTTTTTGGATACAACTGATTTACCCCCCCTTTCAGTTGTATGTGCTACATTATTTCTAACAAAAGGCTCATCCTTTTCACCTTTTTATTGGTATTTTTGGTCTTTGAAGAGGTGGGTTTGGTGGCAGAAACTTTCCTTTTCTAAGGAGTAGTATCAAGAAAGGCCTCTTCAAGGGGCTTCCTAAAAATGTTGAGCGGGTGTTGCAGACATTTTTTAAGGAATATTTTAAACTTGATGGTCCCATGAATTTCTAATGCAACTTAAAATTTTAAGCTCCAAAATTTAAGGAAGTTAGGGTCTCATGGATTTTTCTTCTAATACCTTTAAATAAAGAAATATGTATTCGTAAAATATTTTTGTATTTTATTTTTGCATAGACAAGAAATAGGCAAACATGATTTTCCCTCTAAAACTTTATTTTGGGTGGAATATAAATTTTTAGAAATAATTTTTCAAGTTGGTGGAGCAAATTCTAGCCCCACCATTTTTTTCTACTCAACTATGCAGCCCTAAACTCTAGGGGCTCCTAAGAATATTCCAAATGATTTTGTAGCAATTTGTTTTCTTTTTCATATGTCATAACCTAAATATTTAGTAATAATTTTCACTAAAATTTATTAGGCCCTTTCCAAAATAATTACTTGAGTACAAGTAAAGGAAAGTTAATTTATGTAAACCTGCATTGTCTCAACATTTTTAAAATGGTTGTTGCTAAATTAATGAAACAAAAGAGTGGGAACTTAAGAAAACAACCACCTTTCCTTTAATAGTGCCAAAAAGAATGCGAGTGGAAATGGAGGCGTTAACCACATCTTGCATGTTGTCCAACCAAGGAACGTGTCATGATTACATACATTAAGTGGTAGTATGTTCATTATTCGAAGGGAGGGATTTTGAATTATCATTTGGGGGGGGGGGGGGGGGGCTAACAACTATGTTCCTCATTATTCACTCTTTGTCTCTTCACCTGTATTTGGGAGACATTTTTCTTTCTTTCTTATGTTGAATGTCTCGTTTCTCCATGGCATAAACTCTACCAAATCTCAGTGACAAATCATTTAAATGCATGCACGAAATATGATTAAAATCATTCTTTATGTTATTTGCGTTTTTGGCTGGACCTTGAGGAACACACCATGGGTCTCTAAGAATCTAATTCATTATTCTATCCTTTGATATCTGCATACAGTTTACATAAAAGAAAATACTCTATCATCTACTGCATATATGGAAGGGGGCGACATTAATTCCCATTGTCTCAAGGGAAGGCTCATTCCTAGTCCATTTCAGCATTACAATAATTTTTGGAGGTCGATGAGGGATTTATTCTAGTATATTCTTTCCAAAGTCGAGCATGATGATGGAAGTTGTCTCTATAAGGTCGACCTTTAGAAGCAATTTACTGTTAGACTTGCAGTCAAACAGTTTAAATGTCTTGTATGTGTATGTTCCTCTTTGTCATAGGCATGCCTTTTGTACAAGAATGGCCCATGTACCCCAAATTTATCTAGAGTATAATTTTGTCTCATATGGCTTAATAAAATGAAAAACCGGGAAGTATATGTGCAAGTGTTAATGCCGAAGCATATACCTTCATTCATCTGAGTGAGGCATGCAAATTCTGTGATCAACAAGGCCTCCTCAATGAATTTATTTTGAACAAATCGACATGTGAAATAGACTATTACCGATGGAGTAAATTTCCAATTGCTGTCATGTTTGAAGTATATGTATATATCTTATGAGACCTTGTTTAAATCTGCAAATTTTTGTGGTCCCTTGGTTTATTAGAAATCCATTATAGTGGGATGCATTAGGGTCAAGGGTTCCTTAAGTACCGTAGTTCCTCAGTAATGATATCATAGAAGGAAGTGTAATCTTGCAGGATAAATCATCTAAGGGTGTGTTTATATTTTGGAGGCGTTGGTAACAGAAATTTCATTGTGTTGGTCTGTTTCTAGTCTCTTCCTTTTTTTAAAATTATTTTTATACTACTAATCTGTAGTAAAAACTAGCTGATCATGGCTGTTAAAGTTACTTAATTTCTTGAATTCCGCGTTTATTTTCTTAGTTTTTGATCACGGGGTAGGTGTGTAAATAGCCTTCCTTGGTAAATAAAGTAAAACGTTGATAAAAGTGGGAAGAAATACCAAATTCCATTACTCTACATGAGATTTAGTTCTTTTAGACTTGAGACTTTACCCTATATACAAAGTCCTTCAAAAGGATATGTCTCGCTTATATTCTTTGGGTCATGAGCTTTCTGTTGGTTATTTAGGGTGTCTGTTGTTTACCTAATATTGAAACTTTAGTGTACATCTATATTGTCTGGTATTGGGCAGCTCTAAGATTTGGCGATCCCTCAGTTCCAAGTAGTAAAAAAAAAAGCTGTTAACGTATTCTTTTATTATATTATGCTAATGCTATTTTATCAGTCCGTTTTGATTTTTTTGAGGCATTTTAAATTTGTAAGCCTTTTTGTAAGCCACATATTTGTGTCATGAGACTGGCAAATTATCGATTACATTGATTCTTTTAACAGTGATTTCTCTCACCCATTTTAATGGAACAATGTGACTAAAAGAGTATTTGTGTTGTAGCTTATGAGGAAGTTAACATATGTTTATGTTTTTTTTGGATTTGGAATTAAATTCTTATTGAAAGTACATTATGAAATCTTTATACAAAAATTATGATTAATTATTTATTAGAAAATTATTTGAGTTAACAATGAAATGTATGCTTATTAATATCATTTTGTATTCAAGGAATATAGGTGTTCATGAAAAATTGTGATTTCAACAAATATCATTCCTACGATTAAATGCATGTTTGTATTTTTTGTGCTATTTCAGTTGTTCTATATGAGTTGGAACTGTGAGTTTGAGATCTTGTATCCAGATTGATGAGAAAGGTTGTTGTTATTACGTAAGTATGCTTGAGCATCATTTATTAACATTTGAGTTTTGTATGATAATTTGCACAATCCCATTACTCCTATTAGTTTTGCTTTGTTAGACTATATTGAGCTGGGCTGGGCTGGGCATCTTTCATGTTAGGAAAGTTTCTGGGGAAGTGTAACTGCTTCGTGGTAGGATGAAAACACACTCCTACAATATTCTTGCCCTGTTATTGTTTGTGTGAAGCAGTTTTCTGGAGGTCCTGTTAGGAAGGTCTTCATGTTTAGAATATTATGATTTCTTTATAATTGACATACATAGATGTTTTCGACAAGTTGGTCAAAATTTCTTACAATTTGTTACTTATTGTTTTCGACTGGTTTTTCGAAATGGTTATTACTTTTGATGTAATATCTCATGTGATATACTGATGGTGCGCTTGACAGTTTGGTTGAAACTCTTCTTTGTTTTTGGACTCATGTATTCGCTTATTCTATTCGACAAGCTGGTTGAATCTTGTTCTTTTTCATGGAAATTATTTTGACTTGTTGATATGTGGATTCGACAGTTGACTAAGTTGACCAACTTCATTATCTTTTGAATATTGCTTATGTGGCATATGTTGTAAAAAATGAAGTCTTTACATATGGTATCAGAGCTTTGGGTTCCACTCAAGGGCCTTGAGTTCTCTATGCTTAGCTGTGACCATTGGTTACACAAACCTAAGTCAAATAGTGTTTAGAGTAAGTAAGTGCTAGTTTCTTGAGTCGGTAGAGAGTGATGTGGACCAACTAGAACAATGGAGAAGATAGTCTCTGAGCTATGGTTAATCCTAACAGGAATAAAAGAGATGTCTCTTGTTTAGAAGTGAAAATAATCACTTTCAGGGCATTACCTCTTATATGTGTGTGAGACTTTTTGGTTGTCCTTTCTTTCTCTTAAAACAGTAAAGATGGAAATATTTATGAAATGCTTGATTAACAATGTACCATAGATTGGTGAGATTGAGTTTTGCCTAAAATTCCATAATTATAGAATACGTGAGAAGTGTGAAATGTATTGTGAGTGATGCACTTAAAGTTAAATGCTTATTTTCCTACATGCATGAAGCAAGAAAGGAGGTAAATCTCTAGGAATTATTTGTGTGGTTGATTGATGATTGACTTTTGCACGAAGGATATGAGTGCCCGCCAAAATAATTAAGACTTGACTTGTGATAAACAATGAAGAAAAAATAAATTTAAATGTATAATATTGTGCAAGTGATACATGTTTCATGTGTGATGCAAGGGAAAAATTAAATGAAATGATGAGATAGGTCATTTGAGAAAAAAGATTATGTTACTAGATCTTCATGAGATTGTTGGGAAAAGAACCTAGCATGTCATGTATGAAAAGGAAATTCATGGATTTTTTTTTTGTGAATGTGTTTACATGATTCAGCTTGTATTTAGGGATGCATGAGGTTGCAAAAAAGAAGAAGATAAAATTACTAGGTTTATATTGCATGAACAAATGACAAGTGTTAATATACATAGTGATGTAATCTTTGAGACATGTTTTTCGGGTGTTGGTCATGTTCTTTAGCACACCTTGGATGCAAGGTGTCGTGTATCTTCTACTCCCTCATTGTGGCTAGTGTTAGTCACTCTATATATGTGGATTAGTTTTCAATTGGTTATGTTATATTCATATTTGATGAATTTTGAAAGTGATGAAGGGATAGATTGAAATTTTTAAGTTTTCTTCTGACCATCTAGCCACCAAATATTCTGTTTATCTATCAAATGTAGTTCTTGTTCATATTTATTTCTATCAGTTTTGCACACAACTTTTGAGATTTTGAATTAAAATTTGATTTTTGAGATTTCTTATGATCTTGATGTGGCTAGGATGTGTGTTCTATGTTGCTAGTCCTGTAATGTGATGTTCTCTATCATGTTCAATGTGGAATATATATAGAATATATAAGGGAGTAGATTGCAGAGAACATACCAATTCTTATGCTTGCATTCATATTATGATTGAGCTTTGTTTTATTTGTCATGAAATGTCCTAAGAAAATTAGCATGAACCTTGTTGTGAATATTAGAAACATATTATATGAAATAATTAACATTTATCAATATGCATTTAATGTGAGTTTTGATGCTATGACAAGCATTTCATGGAATCCATGAGAAGAGTACATTTTATGACCTTAGTATGATATTACCAGTATGAGGGTTATTATGCATGAGGCATTGCGTGAAATTATATTTGAGGTATTTTAACCTGATGTACTCGATGTTCAACAAGTAGGTCAAAATCTCCTGGTGTAATTGAACTAGAATTATTTTGTGTTGGTGCACTATTGGTTCTTTAACAAATGGTCAATACCTCCTCCTTTTTAAACGATTGCATATGATGTAACTATTCTTAGCTCTCATCTTAGAATTATGAGATTGTTCATGATGAAAGGCATAATCCTTTTGAATAGTTGACTTGTTGTGTGATTTCCATGCTTTTTTTTAATGTATTATTGTATTGAAAGAAAATAAATGGTATGCATGAGTTTTCATCCTTTACTTACCATGTATGTGCATTTGGAAAGTTTACCTTCTAGTGAGTGTGCTAAATATGGATAAGCCATAGTGCAACATAGAAAGTGATCCTCTTTCTCAGGTTCACTATTGTATTATAGGCTTTGGCCAAAGTGAGTGGTTTATAAGAATGATATGAACAATCCTAGAAATAATTATTGACATAATAATTCTCAGATAAAAACTCTCTACTATATCCTGATTGTTAGGCATTACATATTCATGGTAGGGATTACATGCGAGTACATCAGGCTACACCGAGATACTCCCTACCTTTTTATTTCTAGGCTACTAGTTATTACAGGGTTGAGAATTCTACGAGTAGGTAGAATCCCAAGGAAGTGTAAGGTTTTTTGGTTGGGTGGAAAACCATGCCTCAACCATATTTTTTTTGTTTCTATTTACCTACCATTGATAAATACATGGCAAGAAGGCCATAAATATGCCATAATAGACCACATCTCGTGCTTATGCCTGGATTAAGCATAGTTACATAGATGCAATTATGAACGTTTAATTATGTTAAAGATGTAACATTGTTTGATTCACATTGATGTAGAGATGGACAAATATTAAATAAGATGAGTTGAGTTAATATTTGGTTTGAGATGTTGTTGTGACAAGATGGTAGGATGTCAGGTTAGATAAATAGAAAAATGAATCCACTAACCTTTACAGGTGAATTGTGAGTATGCATGATGATTTGGTTACTTAGTGAACACCAAATATTAGATGATATGTATGAATGTTTTATTTTATCATGATTACTTATGATGAAGTAGTGATTTGAAGCTAAAATTTAGTTGGAAAATTTACAATCTTCAAATGATTATCTTTACTTTTGAATACTGAACATTGAAAACTTTCTTCCATGAAGTATTGATATTATGATTGATCTATAAAAATATTGTGAGTTCATTTGTATGAGTATGATAGGAATATCGATATGAGCACCCATTAATGTACTCAATTCATTGTGATGCCACGATATGGTAAAGTAAGCACATGTATGTGTGCATTTTTTTGTGATTTTAAAGGTACCATGCATATCTATTTCTACTTGTTAAAAAATTGAGAAAGAGAATGTTAGATTTGATTTTGATCTTTATCATGATAAAAAACATGGAATAATTCTTTGGTGTTGTTCCTATGGTTGTAACAGATGGAATGCCATGTCATAAGAAAGGGGAATATTGTCAGAGAGAGGTAGCCTAACCTTGTAAAATTGTAAAGTAGTAATGGAATTCACACACGCACTCAGAAATTTTTTGTGATGCTTGGTAAGCTTATTTTATTTTGTACTTCAAATGTGTGCATACACTGTCTTTACAAAAAAAATGATTTGATGAATATATGTGTTTTACTTCTTTCAAATTTTTTTTACAAATTTTGAATGCATTGAGAATTAAAAACTAGAGCATAGTTCCACAACAAGTCAAAGTTGTGATATTGCTATCAAGAGAAATTGTTCTTAATGATTTTTGTATAATTACATTATCCTAAATATGGTAAAAACAAAAAGATGACATAGATTGCATTTGATAAATTGTTTATCATATGTTGTATGCATATTGTTTATTTTATTAGTTTAATATATGTCCCAATTGATGCATCAAGATGATGCATTTTCTAAAGGGAAAGGACGTCATAACGTGAATAATGCCCTTTCCAAAATAATTACTTGAGTCGAAGTAAAGAAAAGTTAATTGATCTAAACATCCATTGTCTCAACTTTTTAAAATGGTTGTTGCTAAATTAATGAAACCAAAGAGTGGGAACTTAAGAAAACAACCACCTTTCCTTTAATAGTGCCAAAAAAAATGTTAGTGGAAACAAAGGCATTAAACACATCTTGCATGTTGTCCAACTAAGGAATGTGTCATAATTGCATACATTAAGTGGTAGTATGTTCATTATTGGAAGGGAGGGATTTAAAATTTCCATTTGGGTTGGGGGGGGGAAGTGTAGAATTAACAAGTTTGAAATAAAACCAAAAATACAAAATTAATGAATAGAATACAATTAAATGCAGAACACACAATTGATCGTGGTTCACCACAATAGTGGTTATGTCCACACTGAGAGAAGAGGAATTGTATTAATATCAATAATCGAATTGTTTACAAATGAAAGGAGAGTCTTATTAATAAGCTCATATTGAGCAGCTAAAAGGGAAAGGCTGCAATAGACAAAAGTCCATTGGCCTTCCAATTCTAACAAACTCCCACTGGAAGTCAACGGATATTTCAGCTGATCAGACATTGCCCTACTCTACATGCTGACCTACTTCAGCTTAACAAGTCCAAGAGAAGTTCTTGCACATTCAAACTTCTCTTTGGTCACAACTTTCGTGAATATATCTGCCAAATTGATTTTGGTATCAATCTTTTCAACCTTCAACCTGCCCTCTTCAACCATGTGCCATACAAAATGTGCATGGATGTCAATGTGCTTTGAACCTCACTGAGAGGTATGATTATGTGCCATAAAGATGGCGCTGCGGCTGTCACTGAATAAAACATAATCATTTTGTTGATACTTCATTTCACCAAGTAGTCGCTGCAACCAAATCATCTCTCAAGCACCTTCAAAAAGCACCAAATACTCAGCTTCAGTGGAAGAAAGAGCAATAGAATGTTGAAGCCTAGAGGCCCAACTAATAGCAGCTCCAATGAACATGAATGTGTAACCGGTAGTAGATCTACGCTTATCCAAATTTTCAGAAAGATCTGAATTCGTGAATCCTTGTAGCTATTTATTGTTTCCACCAAAACATAAAACGTAATGTGAAGTGCCTTTTAAATATCTTATTATCCATTTAATAGCTTCCCAAGGAAGCTTCCTGGGATTGCTCATGAACCTACTTACTACTCTCACCGTATGGGCAATGTCAGGGCGAGTGGAAACCATAGTATACATTATGCTACCAACTGCTGATTTATAAGGAATGCTATCCATGAATTCCTTTTCCTCTTGTGTTTTTGGACACAAGAGGAAGACAACTGAAAATGAGAAGCAAGAGGAGTAGAAACTATCTTGGCATCATTCATGCCAAATCTATCCACAACTTTGTTAATGTAATCCTTTTGAGACAAAGTAATTTCTTTCTTCTTTCTGTCTCGTGTGATTGTTATACCAAGAATCTTCTTGGCTGCCCCTAAGTCCTTCATGGAAAATTTACTTGCCAACTTGGTTTTCAGCTCACCAACAATTTGAGAACTTGTGCCGGCTACCATCATGTCATCAAAATATAAAAGAAGAATTACAAATTCACCATTTGGAAGTTTCTTATAATAAATGCATGGATCAGATTCACATGTTATGAAGTTTTTCTCAACCATGAAGTGATCAAATTTTAGATACCACTGTCATGGGGTTTGCTTGAGCCCATAAAAACTCCTTCTTAACCTACAATAAAGATGTGCTTTCCCTTTATCAAAAAAACCTTGAGGTTGCTCCATATATAGCTCCTCATCCACATCACCATGTAGAAATGTAGTCTTGACATCAAGCTGCTCCAATTCAAGATCCCACACAGCTGCGAGTCCCAAAACAGTCTGGATAGTTGTCATTTTAACAACTGGTGAGAAAATCTCTGTGAAATCGATCCCTTCTTTCTGAGCATATCCTTTTACCACTAATTGAGCTTTATAGCATTTTGTATCTATGCCTTCATTTTTTAGTTTATAAACCCACTTGTTCTTAAGTGGTTTTCGATTTGGTGTTAGAGGGACCAAATCCCAAGTGTGATTACCTTCCAACAAACTTATTTCTTCATTCATAGCAGTCATCCATTTATCCCTATCGCTGCTTAGACAAGCGTCTTTATAAGTTGTCGGTTCAACTTGCTTTTAAATTAACAATTCTAGCTCTGCCTCTTTAGCAAATAGAAGTTCATAATCTAAAAATTTAGAAGGTATCTTGCGCTGTCTTGTAGATCATCTTACAGGAAGTAATGAGTTTTCCTCAATAAGCAATGCAACATCTCCATCTGGACAATTTGTATTATAAGAAAATTGATTCGCCTTCTCCCCTGTTTCCTGTCGAAGCTTGCTATTGATTTCAACAGCTTGTCCTAATTCATCGACCCACTGTTCTTTATGTTGTAAGTGCTAATTGTAAAAAAAATCACCATTGTTTTGCCCATGTATGCAGGGTGTGGTGATAGTAGGGGATGATAAAAAAGATTCCTCAGTGAATCTACTTCCACCCTGTGCGTGACTATGCTATTTGTTAGAGCAGAGCATGGTCTTTGTTTGAAGGGGAACCAATTTCCCATCACCGCAACTCTTTCCTTGCTGCACGTGAGGACTGTCAGAGACTACCTGTGCAATTAGAGGACTGTCCTGCTGCGTTTGGGAAGCAGTGGCAACATGCTGTTTGAGTCGGATAGGAGAGCTAAGGAGTGGGATGGGAGAGCTGGTCTCTCCCGTGAGAGAATGATCAGCACTGTCGATAGTTGTGGAGGGACCCATGGCAGTTCTCCAATGCCACTCATAGCCTCCTTTGTCATATGTGCTGTAAGGTATTTCATTGATAGTAGAGACATTTCCAGCACTGCCATATATGCTATGAATTGGAGCTCCTACATTAAATGAATTTTGTGTAGGGGACCAAGATGAAACAATGTCATTCCCAACTAGAGATAAAGCAATGTCAGTATTGTGTCTGGATACTTCATTGTTTGCAGATTGTGTATGAAAAGAGGAAAATTCATAATCGGAGGATTGAGTTATGGATGGAATTGGGTGTAAGATAGAGGTGGGTGTGGTGTGCTAAGGATGTGCTATATTATAGCCTTGGGAGGAGCTGTGAGGAAAACTAATGCCATTATTGATAATATCAAACAAAGGAATATGTTCATTTCCAAATGTTTCTTCTGACAGAGCTGGAAACACAATTTCATTAAAAACCACATCTCGACTCCTTACAATTTTCTTCTCAACTGGGTCCCACATACAAAAACCAAATTGATCTTCTCCATAGCCTACAAATATACATTGTTGTGATTTTGAATCTAGTTTACTCCTCTTCTCCTTAGGAACATGAATGAATGCTTGACAGCCAAACACCCGTATGTGAGAGTAAGAAATTCTCTTTCCCAACCATTCTTCTTCCAGAATACCAAAATCCATTCGAGATGAGGGAATATGATTGATTAAATACACAGTGGTATTACATGCTTCCGCCCAGAATTCTTTGCCCAAACCAGTATTAGAAAGCATACATCTAGCTTTCTCAAGAATTGTTCGATTCAGCCTTTCCACTACCCCATTTTATTGTGGAGTCAATGGGACAACCTTGATTCTCCGAATAACATAATTTGCACAAAAATTATCAAACTCCAGAGAACAGAATTCACCCCCATTATCTGTCTTTAAACATTTTATTTTATAACCACTTTGATTTTTAACAAGTGCTTTGAAAATTTTAAATTTTGAAAACACTTTAGATTTACGAGACATCATGTAAATCCACACTTTCCGAGTATAGTCATCAAGAAAAGTAACAAATTATTTTGCACCTCCATAAGAAGTTACCTCTATGGGTCCAAAGACATCTGAGTGTACTAGTTCCAGTGGTGATGTCTTCTTGTCATGTCCATTCTTCAAGAAGATGACCCGTTTTTTTTTTCCACAAAGACAATGTTCATAGAATTCCAAATCTACAGATTTTAAACCCAGTAATTGATCACAGTTGAGCATCACTTCAAGGCCTTTCTTGCTCATATGGCCTAACCGTTGATGCCAAAGAGCTACACCGCTGCCTATGACTATCATAGCATCTCCCACCTCACTAGGACGCTCTAAAAGATACAAACTACCAACTCTATTGCCTTTGGCAATCACCATGGAACCTTTGGTTACCTTCCATGAATCCGCAAAGAAAAATGTATGGCAGCCTTGTGTATACAATTGACTCACAGAAATCAGATTTATTTTTAACTTTGGAATATGACGAACATCTTTGAGAAGCCATTGGCCTCCTCCTTCCAATGGAAAAATAACATCACCTTTGCCAATAATTTCACAAGAATTATTATCACCCAAATAAAATTTTTTGAATTTATCTTCTTGATAATTTGTAAGTGAATCCGTGCAAGAAGTGGCATGAAAAGAAGCACCAGAATCCATGACCCAAGATTTTTCTTTTGTGTCACTTGCAGAAAGTACTAAAATACCATCATCCAAGTGTCATGTATAATATTTTCTTCACTGTCCAAAACCCTTTCTTGCACCTTCCTATATTTGCGACAATCTTTCTTAACATGACCAGCCTTCCCACAAAACCAATAGCCGCCTTCTTTTCCTCTAGACTGCGATCTCCTAGCAGATTGAGACCGCCAGTTGTAATTATTTCTGCCTCTGTATTGGCTTCTTCCTCTATTCTCGGTGCTCACCATAGTGAGAGAATCACCAAATGAAGACTCATTATTCCTCCTCAAATCTTCGGAGAGAAGAGTAGCTGAAACTTCATCGAAGACCAGCTTCTTGTTTGATGCTGAAGTGCTTATTGCTATTACAAGTCCATCCCAACTATTGGGAAGAGAACACAATAATATAACAACCTTATTTTCATCATCTTGGGGCATGCCAACCAAAATTTCTTGACTGATCAAAGTATTAAATTCATTAAGATGATTTTTCATGGCTTCACCTTCTCTCATCTTAAGCTTGTACAACTTCTTCATGATGAAGACTTTGTTCGCAGTGGATGCCTAAGCATATGTCGAAGTCATCTTATCTCATACCTCCTTTGCTGTTGCTTTTTCTACAACATTATGTAAGACATTATCGCCTAATGCAAGAAAGATTATGGCTTTAGCTTTTCCATCAAGCTACTCCCAATCTTCATCTTTCATGGTGTTTGGTTTCTTTGTTTTTCCTTCAAGTGCAAGAGAAAGATCTTGCTTGATTAACAAGGACTTCATTTGTATCTTCCATATTCCATAGTTCTTCCCAGAGAATCTCTAAACTCTTAAATCTTCCATGATTCTAAAATTTCAATTACTAAAATTTCAACAGTGATTCAACCTCACTCTGATACCAATTATAGAATTAACGAGTTTGAAATAAAACCAAAAATACAGAATTAATGAAAAGAATACAATTAAATGCAGAACACACAATTTATCGTGGTTCACCACAATAGTGGTTACGTCCACACTGAGAGCAGAGGAATTGTATTAATCTCAATAATCAAATTGTTTACAAATGAAAGGAGAGTCTTATTAATATGCTCATACTGAGCAGCTGAAAGGGCAAGGCTGCAATAGACAAAAGTCCGTTGTCCTTCCAATTCTAATAGGAAGCTGGCAACTATATTCCTCATTATTCACTCTTTGTCTCTTCACCTATATTTGGGAGACATTTTTCTTTCTTTCCCATGCTGAATGTTTTGTCTCTCCATGGCGTAAACTCTACAAAGCTATGTGACAAATCATTTCAAATGCATGCACAAAATAGGATAAAAATCATTCTTTATGTTTTTTGTGTTTTTGGTTGGACCTTGAGGAACACACCATGGGTCTCTCAAATCCAAATCATTATTCTATCCTTCGATATCTGCATATAATTTTCATGAAATGAAATACTCTATCATCTACTGCATATATGGAAGAGGGCGACATTATTTCTCATTTCCTCAAGGGAAGGCTCATTCGTACTCCATTTTAGAGTTACAAAGATTTTTGGAGATCGACGAGGGACTCCCTCTAGTATATTCTCACCAAAGTCGAGCGTGATGATGGAAGTTGTCTCTATACAAGGTCGGTGGTTGGAATAGATGGTGAGTATTTCGGGATCTGTTGATGGGGACATCGATTTGAATTGAGAACTTGGACGATGTTCTTCCATCATTTTCTTCTTTCTTTGTTATTTATCCTCCAGAGTCCAGCTATGAATTAGACCATTAAACTGATCTTGTTTTTCTATTTACAAATACGGAAAGGTGCAAAATTCCTTCAGTTGTTTTGTGTTTGATCAAGATGAACATTCTTGCTTATAATTGCAACTTTAATGAGATGAATCCTTTCTTCGTACTCCGTTTATTCCAGCGGTTGTAAATTGTATTTGGAATCTCTATTTTACTCCTCCTTGGACTGTTTATTTTCTCCTCCCAATACTTGGTGTCATCCCAAACCTATCCATTTTTGCGTATAATGGTGTTTTCAGCCTCTTTGTGGCACATGTAGTTCATAATGAATCTTGGAGTTTCATCTCGCATTCTTGCAAAATTTTTAACACCTCTTCAACTAATATTTTAACATAAATCCTACAATTATTGCTTACCTTTGCAGTTTACTATGTTGAAACTGTCACAATTTCTCCTTTGCGCTGTCTCTTATCTCCCACCGCTAGTGCATAAAATCAAATATGTGCCTATATTAACGTGGCTGGGAGAAAATCTGATTTGCAAATTAGAATTGTATTTATCATTGTCTGCTGAAAATCAGATTTGTTTTCATCCTTACTTGTCATGTAGTCCAAGTCTTTCAAACGTCTTCTTCATCAACATACTCCATCTGCTAAACAACCGCCTTAATTCTGTTTGACTTGTGTAGAATGCAAGTATTGTAAGACAAATCGCCTCACTATTGTTATATATAAAGGCACACATGTAATTTTAATTGTGGACTTTTTAATTTCATGAGAACTTTGCAGAGTTCAGATGTTTGTATTCTTATGTTGAATTAATATAATTCTGCTGTAGCAGGTTTGTTACTGTCTCTGTTATTTCAAATACTCTATTTTTTTCCCTGTTTCCTTCAGATTGGTATCAGAGCATAGGTTGAATATTTTGAGAGAGAAGAGTTATTATGAGAGTTGAAAGATTGCTGAGATAAGAGATGTTTTTCTGTATGAAGTATTGTTGCTGTGTGTAGAGCTAGCTAAAGACTGAAGCTATCTAAAATTTGAACTAAGATGGCCTCAAATAGTTTGCCCCAGTCTCAGGTTCCTATTTTGACAGAGAAAAACTATGATTCTTGGTTCATTAGAATGAGAACATTGCTGCGTGCTGATGGTCTTTGGGGATTTGTGACTAATGGATATCCAGAGCCTCCTAGCCAAGCAACAGAGTTGGCTCTATCAAATGCTGATCGAAATCTATTGAAGGAGAATCGAAAGAAGGATAATAAAGCTCTTGGTCTTATTCATCAAGGCTTAAATGCGACCATATTCCCAAAGGTTTCTAATGTAGAGTCTTCAAAGAAGGATTGGGACATGCTTCAAACTTGTTACCAAGGTATATCCAAGGTGAAGAATGTTAAGTTGCAAAACTTGAGGAGAGATTTTGAGAATCTGAAAATGAAGGACAGCGAGACTATGGATTTCTTTATGACTCAGGTCATGAATATTGTCAATCAATTAAGATAATATGGAGATGAAATCTCAGACAAGAGATTGATTGAGAAAGTTCTTAGATGTTTGGCAAAGAAATTTGAAACTGTAGTTGTGCCCATAGAAGAGTTTAAAGACATAAGTAAAATGCATATAGATGAATTGATTGGTTCTTTGATTGCCCATGAATCAAGGATGTCAAGGTATTCAATGACAATCCATTGGAGAATGCTTTCAAAACTCAACTACAAGTTATGAGAGGTAGAGGCAGAGGTCGAGGAAGTTTTAACAATAATGGAAGAAGCAACAAAACCTTTAATCAAAGAGATAATAAAATTGATTCAGAATTTGAAGAGAACATTCAAAGGAGCCCTTCTATCTTGAGGGGGAGTAATAGTAGAAATTGACAAAAAGGAAACGAGAGGTATGATAAGTCAAAAGTACAATGTTTTTATTGCAAAAAGTATGGTCATTTTGCTAATAAGTGTTGGAAGAAGCAGGCAGATGCCGGTAAGCAGCCTGCACATATCACAGAGGAATCTGAAGATAATCAAAAACCTGTGTTTTTGACCTATTTTGTGACCCAAGAAAGTTCAAGTGATGTTTGGTTTTTGGACAGCGGTTGCAGCAACCATATGACTGGAAACAAAGAGTTGTTTGCCTTTTTAGACACTAGCATTCAGTCTGAGGTAAAATTGGGCAACGATAACAAGCTGAGTGTTAATGTTAAAGGTGTGATTGTTGTGTATACCAAAAATGGTGAAAGGAGAACAATAGATGATGTTTATTATGTACCTAGTTTAAAATGCAATTTGTTGAGCATTGGACAACTAATAGAAAAAAGGTACAGTGTGTTCTTAAAAAATGAGGTATGTACAATAATTGATAAGTATCCAACCAAGCAGTTGATAGCAAGAGTAGAGATGACTAAGAATAAAATGTTTCCACTCAGTATAATAAATGAATTATCTAACTCTTTGAATGCTTATAAAGTTAAGAGTTTAGATGAAACATGGTTATGGCATTTAAGATATGGCCATTTACACTTTGGTGGTCTAGATTTGCTGCAAAAAAAGTAGATGGTGAAAGGGTTGCCCAGTATTCAGCAACCAACAAGCTCATGTGAAAGTTGCATACTAGCAAAACATCATAGAGAGAAATTTGTTTCTGGAGTTTCATATAGAGTGAAAGCTCCATTGGAGATTGTACACACAGATTTGTGTGGACCAATGAAAACACTATCATTGGCTGGTAATAGTTATTTTTTAACCTTTATAGATGATTATAGTCAGAAGACGGGTTTATCATTTAAAGCAAAAGTCTGAAGTTTTGGGTGTATTCAAAAGGTTTAAAGCTATGGTTGAAAAGGAGAGTGGAAAATATATCAAAGTTCTAAGATCAGATAGAGGAGGTGAATATATGCTGAATGATTTCATTAAGTTTTATCAGGATCATGGAATCAAGAGACAGTGCACTACTTGTTTTACTCTACAACAGAATGGAGTAGCTGAAAGGAAGAATCAAACCATTATGAACATGGCTCAAAGTATGTTGAAGGAGAAGCATCTACAAAATGAATATTGGGGAGCAGCTATTATTAATTCAGTTTATATCCTAAATAGGAGTCCCACTAAGAGTGTGAAGGACCATGTTCCTCAGGAAGCTTGGAGTGGTAAGAATTGTAGCGTATCTCATTTGAGGGTTTTCGGGTGTGTGGCTTATGCTCATGTACCCAAAGAGATGAGAAGGAAGTTAGATGACAGAAGTGAGAAGTGTATTTTTATTGGATACAATGAGGAGTCTAAGGCATATAGACTTTATAATCCCATCACCAAGAAGTATATTTTCAGTAGAGATGTTGAGTTCATGGAAAAGGAGTTTTGGGATGGAAGCATAGATAAATCTATTGCAGATAGAGTTGTCTTACCTCATGGAGATGATGATGCAAATGAGGAACATATACAGGATGGACAACTAATTCCACAAGCACATACACCTTCAGTAAGTACTCCACAAAGACAATCTCCAAGTGCAGGCTCATCATAGTTTAGAACGCCCAGAAGTCAAGAGCGCGGTGAACCATCATGTCATGGTGGACAACAAAGAACATAATAAGAATTTAGTAGTGAATCAAATCCCACATTAGCTTCATTAAAGAATAGAATCAAAGGTCAGAAGACTAGAAGTTTAAGAGAGCTATATGAGTATAATGATGAAATAGATCAAGTTTCAAATTTTGCATTAATTTCATATGATCCTGTCAACTTTGATGAAGCTGTTAAAGAGGAGGTTTGGGTAAAAGCCATGAATGAAGAGATTGATTCCATAGAAAGAAATAGCACATGGAATCTAGTATCTTTTCCTGAAGGTAAAAATAGTATAGGTGTTAAATGGATATATAAGACTAAGTTGAATGCCTAAGGTGAGGTTGAGAAGCACAAAGCAAGACTTGTAGCTCAGGGGTTTAGTCAACATCATGGTATTGATTATAATGAAACTTTTTCACTTGTTTCCAGACTTGACACAGTGAGAATGGTATTGGCTATTGCGGCTCAAAATAAATGGAAAATGCATCAAATGGATGTAAAGTCTACATTTTTAAATGGAGTTTTGGAAGAAGAGGTTAATGTTAAACAACCTCCAGGATATGAGATCAAAGGAAAAGAAGATAAGGTCTATAAGTTAAAGAAGGCATTATATGGATTGAAGCAAGCTCTCAGAGTATGGTATACCAGAATTGATGAATACTTAAATAGTAGAGGATTCAGCAGAAGCCCAAGTGAGGCGACCTTGTATACAAAGGTAAATAAAGAAGGAAATTTTTTGATAGTTTTCTTGTATGTTGATGTTTTGATTTTTGCCAGAGATCTTTCTATAGATGACTTTAAGACTGCCATGAAAATAGAGTTTGATATGATTGATTTAGGATTGATGAAGTATTTTCTTGGTATTAAAGTTACTCAATCTGAAGATGGTATTTTTATATGTCAATCTAAGTATGCAAAAGATATATTGAGAAGGTTTAAGATGCTGAACTATAAGCCACTTACAACACCGATGGTAACTGGTACAAAACTTAGTAAGAACGATCAAGGGTCATATGTTTTTTCCAACTTTATATAAGAGATTGGTTGGAAGTCTCATGTATTTGACAACATCAAGGCCTGATATAATGTTTTTTGTAAGCTTAATATCCAAGTTTATGGAGTTTCCTATGAGTAGACATTGGCAAGTTGAAAAAAGAATCTTAAGATATGTTGTCGGGTAAAAGCACAATAATCTGTCACCCTTTTACAAAGGAAAATGACAACAATACCAAAACTGTAAAACTTCAAGGGCATAAAAGTCACATTTATATTGAGAATTTGAAGATGATGTAAACTGATGAAATGTGTCAAATAGGATGAATTATATGCCTATAATTTTTTAAAAAAAACTTGAACCAAAATTAATATGTTTTTTGAAATTTTTAGGTCTATTTTTCATTTTCTAAAAAAATTGTAAATAAGGGAGTTTACTTCCCGCCAAATCATTATAAGTAAAACATTGTTTTTTCCTCCAATTTCAAAATATGTTTTAGATGACATGTATAGGTAGTGCATAAAAAAAGAAAGAAGTGCTTTTAATGTATAGTTTGCCCGTTATAAGTATTCAAAGTCGAACTTACTTGAAATCAACAGTTTTTGTCTCCCGCCATTTTTATCCTATCAAAACTATACCAAAAACCAAAAAAATTACATATTATTGAAGATGACTCTCTTATCTAGTGTTATCTATGATTTTAAAAAATTTCTGAATTGATTTAGAATTTTTTTATATTATCTGAAGCAATGAATTTTGAAAGCTTTAATAACCTACATGTAGTTTTTAATGAATTTGTTCAATGTTTTGTAGTTGAAACAATATAAAATTCATATGTCGAGAATCATAGTTTCGAGATCTAGAAAAGGGCACTTTTATTTTTTTGACATTGTCTAGTTTGAGCAGAGAAAAAACCAGCAGAAGTGCAAACTTTTGGATTTTTTATGTTTTTGGAGGTTTGGATGCCACATGGCATGCCACCTAGGCAGACTGGGCCGAGTCAGACTCGGCCCAGTCAGACTCGGTCGAGTCCTACTGGCCCTCCCATTGGCTCACGCACGAGCTGACTTGGCCACGTAGGCGCCATTCGGTGCCATGTTGACTCGGCCGAGTTTGACTGGGCCGAGTTGGACTGGGCCGAGTTGGACTGGGTCGAGTCTAACTCGGCCGAGTCAAAAAAATTGTCCTAAAAGGTGACAGATTATTGTGCTTTTACCCTGTCGGAACAAATTTTTTTGGCATTTTGTATACATCAGTTTCAAATTTTAAATTAACTGGATATTCTGATAGTGATTTTGCATCAGTGTTGATGACAAGAAAAGCACATCTAAGTATGTGTTCAGTTTTGGATCTGCCGAAGTAGCATGATAATCAAAGAAGCAGCCCATTGTGACTTTATCATCGGCTGAGGTAGAATATGTTGCAGTGATAGAAACAACTTGTCAGACTATTTGGATGAGAAGGATTTTTATTGAGTTGCTACATGAACAGGTAGAGCCAACTCAAATTTATTGTGACAATAAATCCGCCATTGCATTAGAAAAGAACCATGTTTTCCATAAGAAAAGTAAGAATATTGATACTAGGTATCATTTCATTCGAGAATTGGTAAATGGAAATCAAATTTGTATGGAATTTTGTAGATTAGAAGATCAATATGCAGATATATTTACAAAGCCCTTGGAAAAGGAGTTGTTTGAAATTCACAAAGAAAATATTGGAGTTCGTATGATGTTACAATATTTTTTCTTATGAATATATGGTCAAAATTAAGGGGGAATGTTGAAACTATCATAATTTCTCCTTTGCGCTGTCTCTTATCTCCCACCGCCAGTGCATAAAATCAAATATGTGCCTATCTTGATGTGGCTGGGAGAAAATCTGAGTTGCAAATTAGATTTGTATTTATCGTTGTCTGCAGAAAATCAATTTTTTTTTCATCCTTACTTTCTGTGTAGTCCAAGTATTTCAATTTCCTTCTTCATCAACATACTCCATCTGCTGGACAACCGCCTTAATTCTGCTTGACTTCCGTAGACTACAAGTATTGTAAGAAAAACTACCTCACTATTGTTATATATAGAGGCACACATGTAATTTTAATTGTGGACTTTTTAATGTCATTGAGAACTTTGCAGAGTTCAGATGTTTGTATTCTTATGTTGAATTAATATAATTCTGCTGTAGCAGATTTGTTATTGTCTCTATTATTTCAAATACTCTATTTTTTTCCCTGTTTCCTTCATACTATGATACTTGCAGTCAAATATTTTAAACATCTTGTATGTGTATGTTCCTCTTTGTCGTAGGCATGCCTTTTGTATAAGGATGGCTTGTGTACCCCAAATTTATCTAGAGTAGAATTTTGTCTCATATGGCTTAATAAAAAGAAAATATGGGAAGTATATGTGCAAGTGTTAATGCCAAAGCATACACCTTTTTATTCATCTGAGTGAGGCATGCGAATTTTGTGATCAACAAGGCCTCCTCAACAAATTTATTTTAAAAAAATTGATATGTAAAATAGAATATTACATATGGAGTAAATTTCCAATTACACACACACACACAATGAGTCCTTGTTTAAACCACACATTTTCATATGGTACCTTATAGTGGGTTGCATTAGGGTCAAGGGTTCCTTAAGTACCGTAGTTCCTAAGTAATGATATTGTAGAAGGAAGTGTAATCTTGCAAGATAAATCATCTAAGGGTGTATTTATGTTTTTGGAGGCATTGGTAATAGAAATTTGATTGTGTTGGTCTATTTCTAGTCTCTTCCTTTTCTTTTAAAAATTTCCATTTGTGTGTCTCCATTGATGACTTACATGGAGTCTAATCGTATATACTTCTGGATTTACTATTCTGGGAGCAATTCGTTGAGAAAACTAGTTTTTGTTATTAAGCTTGTATATTCCTTAATAGTAAGTTCATAAAAATAAACTCTTATATCGATTGAGATCATAAGATTTCATATCCATTTTTTTCCTTTTCCTTGAAATGGAAGGTTTTGGATTGATTAAACAAAGACAAATTATTTTTATACTAACAATCTGTAGTAAAAACTATCTGATCTTGGTTGTTAAAGTTACTTAATTTCTTGAATTCCGCATTTATTTTCTTACTTGTAGGTCACGAGGTAGGTCTGTATATAGCCTTCCTTGGAAAATGAAGTAAAACGTTGATAAAAGTGGGAAGAAATACCAAATTCCATTATTCTACATGAGATTCAGTTATTTTAGACTTGACACTTTACCCTATATACAAAGTCCTTCAAAAGGATATGTCTCGCTTATATTCTTTGGGTCATGAGATTTCTGTTGGTTATTTAGGGTGTCTGTTGTTTACGTAATATTGAAAATTTAGTGTACATCTATATTGTCTGGTATTGGGCTGCTCTAAGATTTGGTGATCCCTCAGTTCCAAGTAGTAAAAAAACTGTTAACATATTCTTTTATTATATTATGCAAATGCTATTTTATCATTCTATTTTGATTTTCTTTGAGGCATTTTAAATTTGTAGGCCTTTTTGTAAGCCACATATTTGTGTCATGAGACTGGAAAATTATCAATTACATTGATTCTTTTAACACTGATTTCTCTCATCCATTTTAATCGAACAATGTGACTAAAAGAGTATGTGTGTTGTAGCTTATGAGGAAGTTAACATATAATTGGGTTTTTTTTAGCCAATGAGTGTTTTTTTGGATTTGGAATTGAAATCTTATTGAAAGCACATTATGAAATATTTTAATGAAATGTATGCTGATTATTATCATTTTGTATTCAAGGAGCACAGGTGTTCATGAAAATGTGATTTCAATAAATATCATTCCTACGTTTTAATGCATGTTTGTATTTTTTGTGCTATTTCAGTTGTTCTATATGAGTTGGAAATGTGAGTTTGAGATCTTTCATCTAGATTGATGAGAAAGGTTGTTGTTATTACAAAAGTATGCTTGAGCATCATTTATTAACATTTGAGTTCTGTATGATAATCTTCACAATCTCATTACTCCTATTAATTTTGCTTTGTTAGACTATCTCGAGCTGGGATGGGCATCTTTCATGTTAGGAAATTTTCTGGGGAAGCGTTACTGCTTCGTGGTAGGGTGAAAACACACTCTTACAATATTCTTGCCCTGTTATTTTTTGGTGCTGGAGGTCCTATCAAGAAGGTCTTCATGTTTAGAATATTATGATTTCTTTATAATTGACCAGAGGTCTATTGTATTGGATTTGCATTGCTAGGTTAGTTAGTTGATGAATCCTATAAAATATCTGTGCCATTTGTAAATTCAGTTATTTTTTGGTCTATTCTTATTTGACATACTTAGATGTTTTCGACAAGTTGGTCGAAATTCCTTACAATTTGTTAGTTATTGTTTTCGACTAGTTTTTCGAAATGGTTATTACTTTTGATGTAATATCTCATGTGATATACTGATGGTGTGCTTGATAGTTTGGTCGACACTCTTCTTTGTTTTTGGACTCATGTATTCACTTATTCTATTCATTAAGTTGGTTGAATCTTGTTCTTTTTCATGGAAATAAAAATGGAAATTATTTTGACTTGTCGATATGTGGATTCGACAATTGACTAAGTTGACCAACTTCATTGTATTTTGTATATTTCTTATGTGATACATGTTGTCAAAAATGCAGTCTTTACATATGGTATCAGAGCTCTAGGTTCCACTCAATGACCTTGAGTTCTCTATTCTTAGTTGTGACCATTGGTCACACAAACCTAAGTCAAATAGTGTATATAGTAAGTAAGTGCTAGTTCCTTGAGTCGGTAGAGAGTGACATGGACCAACTAGAACAATGGAGAAGATAGTCTTTGAGCTATGGTTAATCCTAATAGGAATGGTAAAGATGTCTCCTGTTTAGAAGTAAAATTAATCACTTTTAGGGTATTACCTCTTATATGCGTGTGAGAGTTTTTGGTTGTCCTTTCTTTCTCTTAAAATAGTAAAAGATGGAAATATTTATGAGATGCTTGATTAACCATGTACCATAGATTGGTGCGATTGTGTTTTGCCTAAAATTGCATAATTATAGAATATGCAAAAAGTGTGAAATATATTATGTGAGTGATGCACTTAAAGTTAAATGCTTATTTTCCTACATGCATGAATCAAGAAAGAAGGTAAATCTCTAGGAAATATTTGTGTGGTTGATTTATGATTGAATTTTGCACGGAGGATATGAGTGCCTACCAAAATAATTAAGACTTGACTTGTGATAAACAATGAAGAAAAAATAAATAAATATATAATATTGTGTAAGTGATGCATTTTTCATGTGTGATGCAATGGAAAAAGAAAAAGAAATAATGAGGTAGGTCATTTGAGAAAATGATTATGATACAAGATCTTCATGAGATTCTTGGTAAAAGAGCCTAGCATGTCATGTATGAAAAGGAAACTCATGGATTTTTTTTTTTGTGAATGTGTTTACATGATTTATCTTGTATATAGGGATGCATGAGATTGCAAAAAGAAAAAAGATAGAATCATCAAGTTTATATTGCATGAACCAATGACAAGTGTTAATATACATAGTGATGTAGAGACATGCATTCCGGGTGTTGGTCATGTTCTTTAGCACACCTTGGATGCAAGGTATCATGTAGCTTCTACTCCCTCATTGTGGCTAGTGTTAGTCACTCTGTATATGTGGATTAGTTTTCAATTGGTTATGTTATATTCATATTTGATGAATTTTGAAAGTGATGAAGGGCTAGCTTGAAATTTTTAAGTTTTCTTGTGACCATCTAGCCACCAAATATTTTGTTTATCTATCAAATGTGGTTCTTGTTCACATTTTTTTTCTATCGATTTTGCACACAACTTTTGAGATTTTGAATTAAAATTTGATTTTTGAGATTTCTTATGATGTTGAGGTTGCTAGGATGTGTGTTCTATGTTGCTAGTCTTGTAATAAGATGTTCTCCATCATGTTCAATGTGGAATATTGATAGAATGTATATGGGAGTAGATTACAGAGAATACTGATTCTTATTCTTGCATTCATATTATGGTTGAGCTTTGTTTTATCTGTTATGAAATGCCATAAGAAAATTAGCATGAACCTTGTTGTGAATATTAGAAACACATTGTATGAAATAATTAAAATTTATCAATATGTATTTTATGTGAGTTTTGGTGCTATGAGAAGCATTGCATGGATATTCAAGAGATGAAGGAATCCATGAGAATAGTAGAATTTATGACCCTAGTATGATATTACTAGTATGAGGGTTATTATGCATGAGGCATTGCATGAAATTATATTTGAGGTATTTGAACATGATGTACTCAAATTTCGACAAGTAGGTCAACATATCTTGATGTAATTAAACTAGAATTATTTTGTGTTGGTATACTATTGGTGTTCTTGATAGAATGGTCAACACCTCCTTTTTAAATGATTTCTTATGATGTAACTCTTCTTAGCTCTCATCTTAGAACTATGAGATTGTTCATGGTGAAAGGCATGATTCTTTTGACTAGTTGACTTGTTGTGTGATTTCCATGCTTTTTGTTTAATACATTATTGTATGGAAAGAAATTAAATGGTATGCATGAGTTTGCATCCTTTACTTACTATGTATGTGCATTTGGAAATTTTACCTTCTCGTGAGTGTGTTGAATATGGATAAGCCAAAGGGAAACAGAGAAGGTGATCCTCTTTCTTAGGTTCACTATTGTATTATAGGCTTTGGCCAGAGTGAGTGGTTAATGAGAATGATATGAATAATCGTGGAAACAATTATTTACATAATAATTGTCTGATAAAAACTCTCTACTATATCCTGATTGTTAGGCATTGCATATTCATGGTAGGGATTACATGCGAGTACATCAGGCTACACCGAGATACTCCCTACCTTTTTATTTCTAGGCTACTAGTTATTATAGGGTTGAGAATTCTACGACTAGGTAGAATCCCAAGGAAGTGTAAGGTTTTTTGTTTGGGTGGAAAACCATGCCTCAACCATATTTTTTTTGTTTCTATTTACCTACCATTGATAAATACATGGCGAGAAGGCCATAAATATGCCATAATAGATCACATCTCGTGCTTATGCCTGGATTAAGCACAGTTACATAGATGCAATTACGAATGTTTAATTATGTTTTTGATTAATTAAAATAGGTTTTAAAGGGTGTCTGAAACCCGATGCAAAGCTAAAGATATAACAATAAGTCCTAACATACAAACAATGGGAACAAAGACCAAGACATGCCACAGCTAGGGCCATAGATAAAGAGAACGAGAAACCCAACAAAATGAAACACTGCACGAAAAAATTGTAACACCCCAAAATTGGCATCTTGCAACTATAACCAATTTTGTTGCATTTGTCGTTCTTCTAAATCATCAAAGTCCTATTGTACTAGGCAATTCTGAGTTTTAACTGACTCTACTCGACCT
>MU223600.1:0-20509 GCA_018584345.1 Thuja plicata | reverse complement strand
TATATATATATATATATATATATATAGCTAGTTTTATTATATATATTATATATTTTTTAATTAATAGTTATTTAATAAAAGTAAAATTATTATAGATTAAAAATTAAATAAGAAACTTTTTATAAAATTTAAAAAATAGTTATAAATTATAAATGTTTGCATATATTATAGTTTCATTTGTCTAGTTGTAATTGTAAAAATTTAAAATATAGTTATAAATTATAAATGTAAGGTAGAATTTAAATAATAATATATAAAGAGATAATGAGATATTAAAATTATATAATATAACATATAAGATATAGTACTTTTATATTATATATTATAGAATAATATATATTATATATTAAAAATTATAATAATTATTTATAGCATATATATATTAAAAATATTATATAGTAAATTTTTTAGAATAAATAATAACTATATATTATAAATAATTGAATTTTTTAATGAAAACAAAATGTTTAGATTATAAAATATAAAATATAATATTTCATAAATATACTATATATTGTTAATTAAAAGACTAATTATAAAATAAATTAAATGACATATAAATTATATATTACAAAACTATGTTAAAAACTATATGGAAAAAAACAAATTTGGAAACCTCCCAAAAAAGGGGTCCTATAACACCAAATCAATTGAACCAATCATAACCTGAAAAAAGTAATTTGTAGAATATATTTAATTCATAAATAAATATTTAAACTTTACAAATAATTCAACAAGAAAAAAAATAGTAATTTATGATTGGTTCATTGGTGTAAAACTAATTCATTATTGGTGCACAACCAATACAATAGTTTAAATATAGTAAAATGTAATTCTATAAATTTCATTATAAAATATAATCTAATATAAAATAATTTAAAACTACATAATTTTATTAAATATTAAATATAATATTTATACAATTCTATTAAATAAAAAATATAAAAATAATATAATACAATTTAAAGTTATATAATTCTATTAAATATAAAATTATTAATATTTAATTAATATTTTATTCTACACCAAACTCTATATATTATTTGAACGAACTAGTGACTAAGAAAAAATAAAATAAAAAAATTTCCTTTGACTATTTATAAAAAATATTAAGAGCAACGCGGCAAGACAGCACAGAGAAGGGAGATGGAGCAAATTGCATGAATTTAGAATTCCCTCCACATCTGGAATAAATCTACCTACACCTCATTTGGCCCACTTGTTTTAGGCCATTCACAAATCTATTTCTCCTTAACTCAATTAATTAACTCTGTAAAGCCTTCAAAGTCCATAACGTCTGGAAGCAGGATAAGCTTAACAAAATGGCCGTGAATTAAAAACTTCCAGGAGCCCCAGACAACTAATGCCAGGTCGCAAAGCATCTCCTCACATGGGATTCATTTGACTTAGATTTTTCTACAACAACTCTATTATTCTTATTCTCATTATCCCTCATAGAATGTGAAGAAAATTGAATGCCGATAAACCTTACATAATAAAACCCAGAAATAAAATACATAATTTGCGAAGCTTCTACTCACATGGGATTCAGTTGACTTGTGGTTCTCTGGTTTTTTTTATAAATAACTGAGGTCACATTTGTATACCAACACACTGCTTTCGATCCAGTTTCTGTTTCAAAAAATGGCTCCACAGTTTCTGGTTTTGCTTCTGTTAATATTTCTGTCAGTTTCTCCAAGTCACAGCGATCAAGATGTGGATTCTCAGATTTCGACTCAAATTGCCGTGAAGACGAGCATATTACAAGCCCAGAAAATTCGGGCCTCCATTCCTCCGGTCGATGAGAGGCCGTCAATGGACGGAAAGCAGAGCCAAGCTGTCGACGACTGTACAGAACTGTACGATCTCACAGTGGGTTTCTTGACGGACGGTCTGTCAATGTTGACAGAATCTTCTTTAGAGTTGAAGAAAGCGGTGGACATTCAGAGTTATCTGAGTGCAGCCCTCACGAACGTCGTCACCTGCCTTGACGGACTAAAAGAAGCTAAGGTGAATCTCCGCCCGCTTTTTTTCACCCGTCAAATATCTGACGCGTCGCTGGGTTTAAGTCATTGCCTGGGCTTGGTGAAAAAGTTTTGGATCAAAACAGTGGATTGGGAGCAGACTTCTGTTCTCAACCGACGCCTGTTATCTGACGCCCGTGGAGATGACGGCGGGGACGATGATTTCATGTCGCAGTATGGCTCGGTTGATGACGGATTTCCGTCGTGGTTGTCTCGTGCGGACAGAAGATTGTTGGTGCAGAAGACTAAAAAGGGCGTCAAATTGGCGGCTAATGCAGTGACGGTGGCGCAGGACGGCAGCGGGAATTACAGCACAATTAGTGATGCAATCAATGCCGTTGCGAACAATAATCCAAACCGATCAGTGATTTATGTGAGGGGGGGAGTGTACGAGGAAAACGTGAGCGTGGGGAGTAACAAATATAATATTATGCTCATCGGTGATGGAAAAGACGTGACTGTGATCACTGGTAACAGAAGCGTTGGGGATAACTCCACTACTTTCAATTCTGCAACTCTAGGTGTGTTACCATGGCCCCCACTTTTGTTTTTTTTTTCGAAAAAAACAAATTTTTTTTTTTTGGGTAAATAACATAGTTTAAAATTATATTTTTTTAGTTAGATGCATTTAAGATATCTATGTTAAATATTTACAAATTTGAAAGCAAAATCAAATTACAAATTGATTTTCCTCTTTCTTTGTCAAATTTGAATGTATTTGCATCTGAATTTGAAATAGCATAATAAGTTTCATGAATTGATGCTGTAACAAAAATTCTTACAACAAAATAAAACAGTTCAAAATTAATATTTCTAGACAGTTTTAAATATATGTATTTATACTAATTATGTACAAATTTGTGAGCAAAATCAAATTACAAATAAGCAGTTCTTCTTTCTTCACCACATTTGTATACATTTGAATGTAAGGTTCAAATTACATGTTAACCTTGATGAATTCAAATATATGCAACCATAAAAATGCTTATATTTTATTTTTAATAGTTCTAATTTTTTTTGACAAATAAAATAATTCAAATTTGATATCTCTCCATATTTACTTATTTAATATCTATGCTAATCATATGCAAATTTGTAAAAAAAAAGAATTAAATTACAAATAATAGTTCTCTTCCTTTCCCATTTGTATGTAATTGCATGTGAGTTTGAAATGGTATGCTATTCTTGATGCTTTGAAATATGTGCAGCCAAAAAAATTCTTATATTTTATTTAAGCAATTTTAAGTTTTTTTTTTTTTTATAAAATAGTTCATATTGATATCTTTGACATTTTTTTGATAGATGCAATTAAGATATCTATGTTAATCATGCACAAAATTGAAAACAAAATCAAATTACTAATATAATTTTTTCTTTCTTGACCCACATTTATATGTAACTGGATGTGAACTTCATGACACGTTGAAATATATAGAATATATTCTATTTCTTAGATAGATTGTAGATTATATAAGATATCTATTCTAATCATGTACAAATTTATGAAGAAATTTGAATTATAAATAGTACATTATCTTTCTTCTCCCACATTTATATGTAATTTCATTTGAACTTTAAAGGACATGCTAATATTGATGTGTTAACATATGTATAGTCATAAAAAATTTTAAATTTTTATTTTTTTTGAAAATTTAAAAGTGGTAAAAGTTACTAAATGAAATTTATTGAATTGAAAAAAGAGAGTAAGTTTAGTAAAAAAATAGTGAATAATCCTCCCAACCACCCTATTTTAGAAGCAAAGAACATAATATGAACCCAAACACAAATCCTCACACATTACAAAAAGATATACCAAATAGTCTATTTTAAATAGTTTTAAATTAATTATTTTTTGAATAAATAAACTAATTTTATATTGATATCTCTCACCTTTCTATAATACATGTATATAAGATATCTACACTAATCATCTATATCTTATAAACAAATTCAAATTACGAATAAAGTTTCCTCTTTCTTAACCATGTATATACATGCTAATCTTAATGAATTAAATATATGCAGCCACAACTGGGAAAGGTTTTATTGCAAGGGACCTCACAATTCAGAACACAGCTGGCGCAATAAAACATCAGGCCGTTGCTCTGCGGGTGGGAGCAGACTTATCTGCATTTTACAGGTGCAGCTTCAAGGGTTACCAAGATACTCTCTATGTTCACTCCCTCCGCCAATTCTACAGAGAATGTGATATTTATGGCACTGTTGATTTCATCTTCGGTAACGCAGCTGCAGTTTTCCAAAACTGCACTCTTTTGGCACGAAAACCATTGAACGGGCAGCAGAATATATTCACAGCTCAAGGCAGAACAGACCCAAATCAAAACACGGGAATATCCATTCACAAGTGTAATGTTACAGCTGCACCTGATCTTCTTCCTAATATTACCTCTTTCCCCACATACCTGGGAAGGCCATGGAAAGAGTACTCTCGCACTGTTTACATGAAATCTTATTTAGATACTCTAATCCAGCCGGCTGGGTGGTTAGAATGGAATGGTACATTTGCATTGAGCACGCTGTACTATGGGGAATACAAAAACCAAGGTCCAGGGTCAAATACTTCACAAAGAGTTACATGGCCTGGTTATCATGTTATGAAGACAAGTGATGCTCAAAATTTCACCGTACGTTCATTTATCTCTGGTGATAATTGGCTACCAGCAACGTCCATACCCCATGGATTCTCGCTTTAAAACATTAATTTTGAATCATTTCACTTTCCTTCCAATTTCGATAATTGTAATCTTTTTCTCTTTCCTTCCAATTTCGATAATTGTAATCTTTTTCTCTCCCAAATCTTCAAGCATTGTAATTTTCTTTTGTTCCAAATCTTCAAGCGCTGAATTTTTTTCTTCTCTTTCAAACATTTATATTAATAAAAAAATAAATTCAGGAAGATATTTTTTTGAAATTGAATACGGTACATTCAGAATATGTGAAGGGCCTTCTCTTTTCTATTTCCTATGGAAAGAAAGTAGAGTAATGGACGAGGCGAATGATCAAACGTTATTATGGAACTGTAGAAAGTATTAGGTTTAAGAAAATATAAGGACTGCGCAACCCATTCCTACTTAATTACTTTGGTAAAGGAAATTATCATGTTGTAGTTTTATTGATATTTATTCTCACTCTTGCTAGTGTTTACATTCTTACCATGTTGTAGTTTTATTGAGATTTATTCTCACTCTTGCTAGTGTTATTTTATGTTTTTATTATGTTGTATTGTATTTTTATTGGGATTTATTCTCACTCTTGCTAGTGTTATTTTACGTTCTTACCATGTTGTATTGTCTTTTTTAAGTAGAGAATTTTTTCATTTTCTATGTTAATTATTGTTATGGTTCTTAGTTTGCCATTCTTTTGAGCATTCTCCTTTTTCAGTGGCGCCTCTTTCTAAAATGTAAGAGGTTTGGATAAAAGTTGGGAGTAATAAAAATAATTATGAACTTATTAAAACAATTTCAATTAATAATTTGGTTAGCATGGTAACTTAATGGAATTATTTACAACTCTATTGCCAAAAGGAAGGAGGTTACTCTTTCTATTGATGGGTACTTTAATGACGAAGATAAACTCAAAGACACTAGGATCCCACTTTCAACATTAGTTACTTTCCTCATAGATAGTTGGATAAAGGGAAGGACCCGAAGGAGGTCACTCTCTCTCTGTTGATGAATGATGTAAGGAAGCATAGAAATCCAACTACATTAGAATGCCACTTTTGACATTGGTTCTTTCTTCATAGATAATTGTTCATTCTCCCTCCTCTTCTACCATTAGCACAATTATGTTCTCAAATTCCATTTAGGAGTTTCAAAGAGGGAGGATATTCTTCAAATAAAAGAATGCATAATCTCCTAGTTATTTAACTAGACAACTTCTCTAGAGAGGATTTCCTATAGAATTATTATGTAATTCTCAATATTGACAAACTAGGTTGGGAGCATATCTCTCTCAAGACTCTGTTTTAATGCAAACCTTGAAAAATCTTGACATCCAATTTCAAATTTGTACATTGACTATTTGTAATAACTAATAATTACAAGCATTTTAATTTTCTAATTTCGTTTACTTTAGCAAAAAACTCAATTTTGTTTCACAACCATAATGCAGGCCATGGATGAGTTGTCACAATTTTCTCTCATAAGTAGTGTACAAATTTAATAGATCATAAATATGATTTCACTAATATATAATTAAGGTCCCTTTTTAACATAAAATTAATAATACTTGTGCCTCCAATGACATTGAACAATCTTCCCTTCAACACTGAATCATTGACTTCTTTTCTTTTAACAGTTAGGCTCAAAGTGGAGAATTTAATATGATTGAGATGATTTATAATAAGTATAGAAATTCACTCATGAGAAGGGTAACTAGCGAATGATCTTGAATTTTATATCATATGAACCAGTTAGGACTCAAACCAAGGACCTTTCATTTTCTATTGGATGGCTCTAATAACTGATCTATTGGCCAAATCATCATTGGTCTAGGGGCATGGTTTATTTCCAGCACCCCTTTAAGCCACATTCTATGTGCTTAGGGATCCTAGATTATCTTTGATACAACATGTTGAGTTACAAGTCATATGGACTAGCTAGGACTCAAACCTAGGACCTTCCATGCTGGGATACTTTACTAGCTAAGCTACTAATCTCTCTTTAGCTAGTTTATTGTCAATTTTGGTATGTCTTATTATATAAAAAAGAGAGGTATAATACTACATGTGAAATAAAATGGATCTTTTTATCCCAATATTGGCTTTCACCATACCGAATCCCACTAATGTACAGAATAAAAATTTAGAGTAAACTCGGATAGGATGTATAAATCAATTGGTCATGCTATGTGGTTAGCTCAATATTTTTCTCCCCTTTTTAAGCTCTTGAATGATAATATATTTTCAATTATTTATCCATATGCTTTACATTGAATGGTAGTTTCTTATACCGAAGGAGAGGAAGAATTATTTTTTCTTAAAATGTTCTTTTCTAACTCATCAACTCATGCTATCTCATGTATACTTCATCATGGCATGTTTATCATATGATGAAGATGAGTGATGATTAGAATTAAATTATGTGTGTATAGTCCTAAAATATTAACACCTATAATTGGATGCTCTATTAGGCCCCATTTTGGCGATTTCAATATTTTGGGTCTGTGCGTGTGTATTTGGGTACCTGATAAGAGAGACACAACACATCAATAAGTCACTGCATTAGTTCAAAAGGGTTAGATAAACATGTAAAACCACCTAATATCAACCTATTGCCTTCTAACTAAGAAGAGTGTGATTAGTAACATAATAGCCCTTAGATTATGCTACAATCAGTGACATATATGACCTAGCATAAAGGATTTTAGTTTAAAAACAAGCTAAAAAGATGAGAAAACATGCATCCTAGCTTTAAGAATGGAAATGAGAATAATGCAAAAGCATGAAATATGAGTCTAAGATTAATCTAACAGCATAACAATGCATTTACAATATGAGGTGAAGGTTTTTTTGCTCTCAAAAATGGCTTCTATTTATAGAAGAATGGGAGAGAGAGAGGGGAGACAAGGTTCATTTATGAGTTAAGGGACTCATTAATGGAAGTGTAAGAGCCATTAATGCCTTGGGCATTAATGAGGCATGGTGAGACATAGGCTTAAGGCATCTTCATTAATAAGGCATTAATGAAAGCCTTAAAGAAGCAAGGGAAGAGTGTAAGAGGATGGCTTGAGAAGGTAGACTTTTAGGAAAGTCAAGCTTGAGAAAGTGGACTTTCTCAAGTGGGTTGAGTTGTTAATCATTCCTTAATGGAATGTGACAACATTAGGAGGTGGATTAGGGTATAATTAGGATTAGGATTAGATTAGCAAGGGTGAATGGGTTAAGAAGGGTTAGAACCCAGGGTAGAAGTGGTTGAGATAGGTTAGGTTGGGGTTTAGGAGAATATTAATTAAATAAATTAAAATTATTTAATTCATTCAAAAATATAGGAATTAATTATTAAAACAATTTAATTGCTTTTTAATAATTAGGGGACCATAGCCATTTTAATTAAATTAAATAGGCTAGGGGAATGGGTTAATTTGCAAGTGGGTAATTGATTAAGGGATTTATGTAATTCCTTCATAATTAAATACTATAGCCATGTTTGAATTTGGTTTGATTTAATTGGTTTGAATTGATTTGAATCATATGGCTATAATACTTAATATAAATTAGTGATAAAAATCACCTAGGACATTAAATTGATTCAAAGAATTACGCCAAGCAGTAACAAGGTCATTTGGACATAATCGAGGGTATGATCACACTTAGGGCAAATAGGGTCCATAGTTGGAACAAACCAAATTTAGGTGGTTACATTTTCCCCTCTTTGAATTGATGTGCAAGCAATGCATTGATTCAAAGAAAGTTTTTCAATTTTAACTTCGAAAAGATTGAGAATCCCGTTCTTGGTTGTTGAATGAAATGTTGATGAGATCAGTCTCGCAATTGATCAAACCAAACTGATAGAATTGATTTTGAACTTGGTTGTCATCCAAAGATCAATAAAAGATCTTAAAGATACCAATTCTGAACTTGGTTGTTGTCCAAAGATTGTTAATACTGATTTCAAACTTGGTTGTTGTCCAAAAGTCAGTATGAAGCTGCCAGGAGCTTAATAAGAATCTTTTAAAATGAGGAAACATAAGATATCAGCTCATGAGAACCAAAGATTTCTATCCAACAGTTCTGACTTTAGTCAAGGAAACTGTCATGCCCCTAGTTTGTTTGATAACGAAGTCATTTTGATGCTGTTTTGAGAAAAAAATTTAATTGATGATAGTGTGATCATACCCCCTCAGGAACAAAATTGAAGGAAAAGAATAAATCCCTCAGTTGAAGGAACGTATCACTCGCAGGAAGCGGTTAGGATAAGAAAGAATGGAGTAGAAGAAGTGGAAAAAGAAGGCATGTTTTTAAAAAAAATGCATGATTACCAAGTTAATTACATGAAAATATGAGTGATGAGACTGATAAAATGATGTTAGACCAAGATGTATGATAAAATGCACAGTTTAGACCGATGTTTGGAACAAATGAAGCAAATTCACAATTTTTAGAACCGTCGTAAGAAGGGTGTTGGGCTGCTGAAAACATCTTAGGTGCCTTTGATTTGGTTCCTGATTTATCAGAAAGAGAACGAAAATGAAGTTGTAGTCATCTGGGAGGAGTTTTGGAACTCCTAAATGCCTCAAAAGACCCATATAATCCTCCAAAATTATCATTTCACTATTCATTTTCACTTTCCTCCATAGTAAATCAGAGAGCTCGACAGAGAAGATGGTAGTCCCTATGAGGAAGCACCATTTTGAGATGAGCCGTCGACATCAACGTCCAGCCGACTACCCACCGCCGGTAAGTGCTCGATAAACTACCCTGTGGATTTTACAATTTTCAATTTCATGCATTTTTGTAGTAGTTATAGCCCTTTTAATTTAGGATCGCATCTGGGATTCCTGATCGCATCCTGCTAATCCCATCTGATTTTTCCTGGATCGTATCCAATTTTTCTGGATTTTTGCGTTGCATCCAGTATTTCCCAGATCGCATCTAGTTCCTCTATTTTTGTCTTGTTTTAATAGAAAATCCATTAGTGTGTCACACCCAGGATGCTTAGGATCACATCTCATGTTTAGGATCGCATCCCATTTTTTGGGGACCGCATCCGGTAAATGCAATCACGTCCTATATTTCCAGGATCATATCTGGTAGAAGACTTAGAATCTTAATGTGTTTCAATCTGTTTGCGTCCTGCAAACTTGGAATGACTTAGTGGAGTAGGAGTCTGCTCCTTGTTGTAGATAGGACTCCGATGTATTGTTGTTTTGTCCAAAATCAGGCCCAGTTTGAGGTAGTCACATTTCACGGCACTTACCCTACGCGCGTCCTTGTATTGTCAGGACATTTATCAGATGACAAGAAAATGACTATGATCTGATGTGGATTACGGTCCTTGATAGGTTTACCTGAGATCAGGGTAAACCGTGGGTTGTTGACTACTCTTGCTAAGAGATGGCATTCAGAGCACAACACCTTTCATCTACCTACTAGAGAGATTATAGTGACTCCGAAGGATGTCTGGAGGATACTTCGTGTACCGATGGTCAGACATGAGGTACATTTGTAGTCAACAGTGGTCGTGGAAATTGGTGCTGCTCAGAGATATTTCCAGGATGACACCATAGACCGGAGATATCTGTCTTGGGATTACATGGTCGAGCATTAGGATCAATTATCTATTTATTTAGCAGGTCTGGTAGGCGGCATCCTCATGCCAGATAGGGGCCAGCATAGATTTATGGTTGGCTGGGTGGACATGATAGAGCAGATGGTCACCCATCGTCAGCGATTTGCTTGGGGGAGCTGTATCTTAGCTCACATGTATAGAGAGCTCCATGAGATAGTTTACCATTATACCCGTAGTATGACTATGGGTATCCTTATTCTTTAGATCTGGGCCTAGGAGCACATCCTTGTTACACGGATGATTGTAGATAGGCAGAGGGCACCTAAACAACCCTATGTATATATGTATGCTAGCCTTTTGCAGCAGCCCCATCTGGGCAAGATTGAGTATTGGTGCCAGTTATTTGATGACATGACAGAGGTCATTTGGAGACATTTAGATTGTGAGGTATGGATTTATGATGCCCGACAGGTGCCATATTTATGTTAGAGCAGATATCTTATTGGATGGATGAGGTATGTTATAGAGCATTTTGTTATCACTAGAGTTCTGAGGTAGTATGGGCGGTGACAGTGCAGGATGGAGGACATTGCAGTATATGCCCGCACCAGAGAGGACACACCATTATGGGGTGCATAGCTAACATATGAGACCACTCATCAGGAGGTCCGAGATATAGTAGTAGTAGATTGGGATCTCCATCTTGATGTAGAGGATGTAGGTGTATCTTATGGTTATGCAGCTGAGAGGCTCCAGTACCCATTTCCTTGATTTACTGTTCTGGAGGAGATTATTCCTCGCATAGAGGAGCCTCTGGATTATGATCCTCATGACTGACCCATCAGGGGTAGAGGAGGTAGAGACAGGGCTCCTGGTAGACATGGGGGTCGTGATGGTGGCAGGGATGGTGGCAAAGATGGCAGGCATCCTCCTCCTGATGATGGCCATGATGGTGATGACAGGGGTGGTGGTGGAGAGGCCATTGATACAGGTGGAGCTAGTGGCAGTGGGCAGGGTAGACAATAGAGATTCAAATTTGTGGCTTCTCGGAGAGATACTGGCCCATTGCTTATAGGAGAGTAGCAGAGACAGAGACAGGAGGGGTGACAGGATAGGCCACAGGATTAGGATACAGGCCGCGATGGAGACCCTTATCTAGATATGAGAATTAGAGGGAGAAACTCCAAGCTTGGATTATGGCCTTGGAGGCTAGAGTGATTACTGTCGATGCCCTATTGGTGGACAAGAATTTATAGCTTGAGCAGTTGAGGGCACAAAGGGATGCACAGGCCCGGACATTAGTCCATTAGGGACAGAGGGCTACATATTATTATGCCCTGTATCACGTGGTAGTTCCAGAGGGGTAGAGAGCACCTTCATTTTCTTGAGTTCCCCAATAGTCAGAGGGGGCCATGCCTCTTCCAGCAGTGCCTTTTGCACCACCTCCTCCTCCTCCTCTTGACCAGGGAGAGGGGGCGGGATACAGCTGAGATTTTTGTACCATTTTGTATGACATGTACATTTTGAGATCATATTTGTGTATCTGGATCCTGTTGAGATCCCTTCTTTTATATATTTGGATCCTCCTAAGATCCATTTTTGTAGATGACATTCATACATGTATATCTGATTCATTTTTGGCATATTAATACACTGATACTCTTTATGCACACTGATACACTAATACTCATTATATGTTGATATGCACCATGTGATGATTTGTACCATGTTACAACGATATATATCTGATGTAGTTTCTTGATTCTGACATGTTTCATGAGTTCTTTTTGCTTTCACAGATGTGGTAAATGTATCTTTTGCATATGTGATGATATCTTGGTCTTTTGATGAGTTAGTTTGTAGATGATTTAGTTTGTAGATGATAACATCATTTTATAACTGGATGTGATGAGTTATTACTGATATAAACATGTTTTAAATGATACTTATGTGAAAATGCAAATGTATGTTTCTTTTTTATTTTTTCAGTTATGCCAAATAGATGTATGGATGCACTTTAGGATGAAAATGCAATACATGGATGCTTTTTTTTTTTGTATTTTCTTGTTTCATCTTTTCAATGAATACAAAATGTATGTTATGGATATGCAACGATATTTGATATCAGTAATATGGATGATGTAATTAACTTGATGTTTAGAAGAAGATAGAAATCATTTCTGAGCACCAAATTCCTTATGTTGTTATTCCTGTTATAAATGCACCATGCAATCTCTAAATGTAGCTATATGCAGAATCTTAGGACTTGTAACTGATTTAGCAAATATTGTAACATTTTTATCATCATTGGGTACTTTTCGGAATGGATACCACCTGATAGTACAACCATCACTAATACCCATTGATATTATGAAAGTATGAATACTATGTTGTATTGAAATGTCAGAAATAGACTTAAGAATCAAGGCACAGAAGCCAGGATAATAAAATAGTCACCTTCCTTTTAATGTACCAGATTCTGATTACAGCAAGATATTGGACCCGCAATGACCTTGAAAATTCATATCCTTGGGTACATTATGATTCGTATACCTCAACAAGAATCTGGATCATAAAACAAACAAGGAAATTGTTTCAACCTCACTGTAGTTTACACATAATGAAGATCGAGATATATGCAGCTGTCTGCCCATAGTAGCAGCTCTGCCCATAGTAGCAGCTCTTACCATAAACATCCAAGTTAGGTGAATTTTATAGGATTATTTGGAACAATCACCATACGCAAAAATTTAAGAAAACATTATGCCCCCAATCCTTGCGACTCTTTATCTTTGCACAGACGTCATTGAGTAACTAATAAGACATAATAAAGCATCAATTGAGAATCAATCAAATAAAATTTATAATTACTTAGATGCCCCTAGTTGAAAATATCATTAGGACATAAAAGAATCATAATCAAACCAAAAGAAAATTGTGTGTTTAAGTAGTACTTGTTCATTCATATGTCAAACACAGTAAAGATTCATCAATCAGAAAATTGTAATACAAGCAATATGGTGTTCCATGTCTATGCATTGGTAGGATAATTCAGTCATGTTTGCAATCCAATATAGCTCTGTAGGAACTCTGTTTAATGTAAATGTCATGTCTGGATATGTGATGTTTGAAAAGACACCCTTGTTTTGAAAGTGACATTGTTTTGCATGTATCAAGAAACATTGTGTCCGTGAGGTAAACCATCCTAGAGAAACCTAGCAACCACAACCTACCATGCCAGTAAAGATGCTCCTAGTGTAGAATGACTTATTCCTAATACGTAAAGATAGACAAATCCCAAGTGAGGATAAGATAGTCATTTAGGAAATGAAGTCAGCGTACGGGCATAGGAAAAATTATGAAGGTTTAGTATCAGTAGGGCATTGATAGATGGAGCGCAGAACACAAGTGATGCCTGATTGCCAAGTTTTCATCTCTTGGCAAGATCTCTTGCTTTCTTTTTGCTACCAAGATGCCTGTTTTACTAGGTGCTCATCAAGGCACTTTTTCTCTTTTTCAATTTTTTTGCTATTTTTTCTTTTTTGAATGTTGTTGTAGTATCAAGGCGCCTGTTTGCCAGGTTTTCACCAAGGATACCCTTTCTTTAGGACTTTTTCCATTATTTTTGGATTTCTTTAGGATCAATTTTCTGAATTTTTTTGGTATTTTGAAGGAACTTTTTGCTGTACAGGCTCTCCTAGCCGAGCATTTAAGCATAGAACCACTTTAAATGTAGAGTGTTGATAGGATCTAGAAGAACGTCCCCCTTAGGTGTAGCTAACTGATAAGCTCCAGTCCCAAAAGTAGCAGTGATAACATAAGGTCCCAACCAGTTAGGTTCAAACTTTCCTTTCTGCTCCCTGTTAGGCTGGTTCTTAGGATTCTCCTTGAGGACAAGATTTCCTACTTCAAATTTGCATGGATTTACCTTTTTTTTGTAACCTTTGGACATACGTGCTTGATACACTTTGAGGTGAACGAACACTTGTTGTCTATGCTCGTCTAGTAGGTCTAAAGAATTCACCCTATCAATGTGGTACTGCTCATCAGTAACAAGGCCTTGTAAAGATATCCACAAAGATGGGATTTCAACCTCAATAGGTAGTACTACCTCAGCGCCATAGAATAAAGCAAATGGCATGGCTCCAGTTGGTGTTCTTATGCTTGTTCTGTAGGCCCATAGTGCCAGATTTAGTTGTAGATGCCAGTCTCTGCCAGACTTACTTACAGTTCTATGTAGAATCTTGAGAATATTTTTGTTTGATGCCTCAGCCTTTCGATTACCTTGAGGATAATAGATCGAGGAGTAATGTTGAGTAATATGGAACTGTTCACAAAGGTCATCAATGTCTTGATTTCAAAATTGGCCCCCATTGTCTGTTACAATTGAAGAGGGTATCCCATATCTACAAATAATGTAGTTCAAAATGAACATAGCCACCTGTTTTCCAGTGGCTTTGATTAGCGGCATGGCTTCGACCCACTTCGTAAAATACTCAGTGGTTGTAATGATAAACTTGTGTCCATTGGAAGAGTTGGGATATATTTGTCCAACCAAGTCAAAGGCCCATTTCTGAAATGGCCAATGTGTTATGATAAGTATAAGTTCTCTGGCAGGATCATGAATAAGGTTTCCATGGGTTTGGCATTTAAGACATGCTTTTGAAAATTGAGTAGCATCCTTCTCCATGGTAGGCCAATAATAGCCTACTCTGAGTAGTTTTTTAGCTAATGAAAAGCCATTCGAGTGTGATCCACATACACCTTCGTGGACATCTTTTAACGCTAGATCAGACTCTTCAAGTTCTAAACACTGAAGAAGTGTACCGTCGAGATCATGTCGATATAGGTTGTTAGTTATGAGGACATAATGCAATGCTGTCCTAATCAGGGATCTTTTCTCATTTCTGGATAGATTGGTGGGAATGGTTTGGTCAGAAAGGTAAGCAATGATACTGACATACCGAGATTATTCTGGGGTATTTAAGGTACATATTATCTAGTATTCAGGGTTAGCGAAGGAAGGATAAGATATTTCTTCCACCAAGAAGTCATAGCGGAATTGATGCTCCTCCATTTGTAACATGGATGCCAAGGTAGCCATAGCATCCATAGCTTTGTACTCTGATCTTGGTATCTGCTGGAAGGTGACGAAGACAAAGTACTTCTTTAGATCATCAACTAGTTGCTTGTAGGGCATCAAATTTTCATCTTTTGTTTGATACTCCCCATTGACTTGATTGATAATTAGTTAGGAGTCACTATACACGTGTAACTCTATGATCTTCCATTCCATAGCTAGCTTGAGGCCATTGCCCAATGCTTCATATTCTGAGATATTGTTGGTACATGGAAACATTAATTTGTAAGATTTTGGAATCTTGTATCCTTGCAGAGTTATGAAGAGGACCCCTGCTCCAGATCCTTGTTGAGTGAATGGACTGTCAAAATACATCCTTCATGGATGTTCACTGAGATGCATGATTGTTTCATCAGGGAATTCTATTATTAGAGGTTCATCGTCCTGGAGTGGTGAATCAACCAATTGATCTGCAAGTGCATGTCCTTTGATAACTCTCTGTTCTACATATTCAATGTCAAACTCACTGAGAATTAGGACCCATTTTGCCAAACGTCCTGTTAATGTTGTCCTGCTTAAAAGATACTTTAGAGGATCGATCTTAGCAATGAGCTTTACTGTATGAGAGAGCATGTAGTGTCTCAATTTTTGTGATGCGAAGACGACTGCTAAGCATGCTTTTTCAATAATGCTATAATTGAGCTCATAAGTGACTAGTGTTCTACTAATGTAGTAGATAGCTCATTCTTTCTTTATTTCATCTTCTTGCACCAGTAATACTCCTAGGGATGTAGTCATAGCTGAAATGTATAGGAGTAAGGGTTTTCCATGAATAGGCACCATAAGAATAGGTGGAGTAGCCAGGTACCCCTTCAATTCTCTGAAGTTTGCTTCACAGTGTTCATCCCATTTGAAGGTGACCCCTTTATGTAGTAGCTTAGTAAAGGGTTGTGCCCTATCTTCAAGTTGGGACATGAATCTCCTGATGGACTGAAGTCTCCCTTGTATTGTCCTCATTTGACTGATGTTACATGGAGGAGCCATCTCTAGAATAGCTTTGACCTTTGGAGGATCTACCTTGATTCCCTTTGTGGATACTATGAATCCTAGGAGCTTCCCTCATTGGACCCCAAAGGCACATTTCTTTGGGTTGAGCCTGAGTTGAAACTGTTCCATTTGATCCAATATCTTTCTTAGGTCAGAAACGTGAGTACCTCTCTCCTTAGATTTAGCCAATGTGTCATCGACATAGTCCTCCATGTTCTTGTGCATCATGTCATGGAATATTGTTGTCATGGCTCTTTGATATGATGCACCGGCATTCTTCAACCCGAAAGGCATGACATTCCAGCAAAAGGTGCCCCATGCACAGGTGAACACTATTTTCTCTTGATCCTCAGGGGCGATCTTGATTTGGTTATAGCCTGAGAATCCATCCATTAATGAATACAGCTAAAAGCCTGCTGTAAGATCTATGATCATGTCAATGTTTGGGAGAGGGAAGTCATCCTTCGGACATGCTTTGTTTAGATCTCTGAAGTCCATACAGATCCTGATAGATTTATCAGATTTAGAAATGGGGACCACATTGGAGATCCATGGTGCATAGGCAATGACTTGAATAAATCCAACTTTCAACAACTTTTCTAATTCTACTTTCACCAATAATGCAACATGAGGATGCATCTTTCTAAGTTTTTTTTTCATAGGCTTGATCCCCAGAGCTATAGACAAGTGGTGCATTATGAGATTAGGATCTAGCCCTGGCATGTCAGTGTAAGACCATGCAAAGTTTATCTTCTTCTCCTTCAAGAACTTTGTGAGCTATACCTTCTCTTCTTCTGATAAAGATTGTGCCAGATGAATTATTTGAGGATTTTAAATGGTGCCCAAGTTTACTGGCTATGTTGGTTCAATCATTACTGAAGATCTCTCCTAAAAGTGTTCAGGGAGGATATCAAGAGTCTCATCCTTTGGAACCTCTAAGAGGTTTTCACCATTGGATACATCTTTTTTCTTTACTATTTTGGGATCTAATGCTGCCACAGAATGGTTTTCACCATCTTTCTGCTTTTTCTTTTTATTTTTTAGTTTGTGACTAAGAAACTTGATATCCTCTTGTGACAAGTCCTCAATCCTTGCATTGGTGGGAGAAGGGTAAGGTTCACAAGCATTGAGCTAACAAGTGAGGGTATGGTCATCAGAAAATTCAAGGATACGAGTAAGATCTGTTTCAGTCCAATCAATTAGGTCTGAATGTATCAATGTTAGGGAGTCAGATTCTGGGAAGGACAACATTGTGTTAGCATCAAGACCATTAACCGACATGACATGATCTATTAAGTTAATTTATTCAATATTTAGATCAATAAGAGTGAGATCATCGTTAAAAGGGTCATTATTAGTCATATGTGGATCGAACTCTAGCGACTCGTCAGTAGAAATCTCATCATCATCTCTCTATAAATGGATCTTTCTTTCTTGTGGCCTATGGAATTATTCTAGGCCTATGTATTCACCAGTGTCTACATCAATGATCAGGGGAATTAACTCTTCTTTTTCTTCAGGAGGATCAATATCATTGAGAGGAGTGTCAGATCGTTTGCTAGGAGCTGCGGGATCCACAAACATGTGAATTGTATCTATCCCAATATCTTTAGAGGCAATAGATAGCCGATCCCATTCATAGTCATGAGAGTCTGTGACATCATCATCAGATCTATTTAAGTATTCAGTAATGGTTATCTGATGTACTCGATTAGCTGCTTGTAGATCAAAGTGGGGTAGATCGAGGACATGTGAAATTATGACCAATTGCCCCCAGTTAGGATGTAAATTCCATGGCCAAGGCATCTTTATGGGGAGGTCACCTTTCTCTTCTAGACTCCTACCCTTTCTTAGGAATCTCACCTTGGATCCTATTCACTTCAGGACCCTCTAGACTCACTCTTGAGTCTCTTAGGGTTACTCACAGACCCTAACTAGAAGGATTTCTATACTCCTTCTCTCTGAGGTTTCCTACCCACCGAAATGTCTCACTCTTCACCTTATCTTACTCTTCATGACTGAATAAAGTTAGTCATGCACATTCTCCTTCTATCTCTCTCTCCTACAAGTTCTCTAGCCGGACCTTTAAGCTCGCCTAGGACTTGTCTACCATTCTGATTAGCCACTTCTCAGTCACAGACACAAAAATAGAATACAAATACATGAGGGATGCTTCTTGATAGTCACACTCCATAGGATGGATTATCAGAGTCAAAAAGCATCCATGAGGCTTAATTGAATTCAAAATCCTACTCTAAAGAAGTTTGCACACAACAGAAGAACACACAGAAAACACATGAAACTATATCTTTATTGAAAACCAGAAATTACAATGCAAATTGAAATCTTCTCTACTAATCTCCTCAGTCTCTAACTTCTCCAACACCTTTTCCATTGTTCGTTCCTCCCTTTTATATTTTAGCTTGTTCTTGATTTGTAACCATTTCTAGGTTACCTGCCGTCTGAAGATTCTTAACTACCTCGGCTCTTCATCTTCTTCCTGTAACTATCATCATTCTCATCATCAGCATGGTTGACAACATGGATCTCCTTTTCCTCCATGGCATTCTCTTTCATTTTTTTCGTGAGCGACTTTTCAACTTCCATCTACCAGGTTGGCAAGTCAATCTATTCTCTTCTTTACAGTCGCGGTGTCGCAATGCTTTTTCATCTTGATCAGGTGCTTACTTTACTCCGAGTGTTTTAATCGCATAGTCGTGAGTCATAAAAACTATGCATGTCTTAGCCCTGTGACTTTGCGATACCCTGTTGTCGCGCGCTCGCGCCACTTCCAACCGAGCTGCCTATTCCTCTGCGACTATGCGTTGCATTTGTTGTCGCGCACTCGCACCACTAAAACACTGGCTGTCAATTTCTCTACGACTGGGTGATGCAGTGTCATCGCATTCTCGCACACCCATAACACTAACTGTCCATTACTCTGCAACTTTGCGATGCCCTATTATCGTGCACTTGCAACGCGTCTAGATGAGATGCCTTTTGTTCTGCGGGTACGCGATACTTTGTTGAAACATTTTGTCACAGTGTCGCGAGCTCTACTCTCCATACCTACCGATTCATCTGCGACTGTGTGATGAGCTATCATCGCATTCTTGCAACACTTAAACATTAACGATCGATCACCTCACGACTGTGTGATGCCTCCTCATCGTGCCCTCGCAACTATTTTCCCTTAGCCACCGATTACCTTTCGACTGTGCGATGAGCCATCATCGCCTTGTCACACACATTTCCTGTTAACTGCTCATTAGCTACCGACTGTGCGATACACCCTCGTCGCGTTGTCACACCAGCTTTAAACTTAGCCTCCCATCAACTCGCGACTGTGCGATAAACACTAACATCGCCTTGTCACGACAGTTTTCCCTTAACCGCTGCTCATCATGCGATTGTGCGATAAGTGTAAGGTAACCACTCTTGCGCTAAATCGAAAGAAACCATTAGGGTTTAGGAGAGAAAAATAAAACTATTACCAAACAGAACTTCACCGCTAACTGTGACCTGCTCCATTGGTCACTTTGCTAACTACTAGGGCTTGGAGCAAGAAACCCTAGGGTGCTCTGCACCATACTCCCCCCTCTGCGAAGGAATAAATTAGTTTGAATTAGTCGGCAGCAATGCCAAACTAATTCCTTGTTTTCTGCAGTCTTCTTCGTCCATCCATGTCGCTTCTACTTCTGGTAACCCTAACCATTTGACAAGGTATTCTCTGTATACCCTTCGTCGAGTTGTCTTCTGAACTTGTGAATCTAGGATTTTCTCTGCTTTTAACTTGGACTTAGTCTTCACCTATATACCTTGAACATCTTTTCCTACTTCCATCTTTTGAGTAGTCTCAGGTATCACTGGTCCTCTGTATGGAATCAAATCTTACACATTAAAAATAGGTGATATATCCAAATCGTTAGGTAAATCAATCTTATAGGCATTCTGCCCATATTTCTCCAATATCTTGCATGGACCTATTCTCCTCATTTGCAACTTAGTAGGAATCCCCTTCTGTAATCTGGCTTTGTTCAGATGTACCATTACTAGATCTCCAATTTGAAATTGGACTTCTCTCCTTCCTTCATCTACCTTCTCTT
>MU223599.1:1298311-1311793 GCA_018584345.1 Thuja plicata | reverse complement strand
TAATTCATAGCATAGGATTTTTTATTATCAAGTTTGATGGAATCAATCAGCAGCCAATGATCTTCCTTGAGATGTTTGGTTTAGTTTGGATAAATAGGTCTATTGTTATTAGAAAAACAAATTTATACTTTTTTTTATTACGAGGGTTATTATATAAGAAGTTAAATAAAAAATATATTTTTATAATTTTAATTTAATTTCTATAATATTTTTTCTTATTTTCTAGAAAATTGGGATCTATTATCAAGATATATAAGGATGTAAGCTCCTTTAAATTATTATTGGATGGAACTCTCTCATCCCTTACCTATCTAAAAACAATATCACATTGTTACATGCAAAGAAAGTGAGTTCATCACCCTCCTAAAAGTTGGTCATGTGTCCATAAATATCAATATTCGTGTGTATAGGTATAAGTTGAGAACAAATAGTAAAATACATAAAATAAGGTAGATCTTCCCATATCATGTCCCTAGGAGCATCCTTGTCCTTGGTCCCTTGATCTCTCTAACAATGGTATACATCATAAAGTAAGCACCCCATGATAACCATGGAAAATTTGAGGGACCCTATTCCTAGCTACACAATCATGTTTTAGCCTCTTGTATGTATGAGATAGCATGTTGACTTCCCAACCACATGTCTTTATATCCATGACTATCAGATCCTACTTTTACAATAATTGTCTTAATTCCTTATCGCATGTGAGGTAAGTGGAAAGGATCATCAAGATGGCCTTCAAATGGTTGAAATGGCCTTATCCTTAATTTCTATGAGATTGCTCCCCCACTTCCCAAAACCATGTCAATGAGATTACTCATCCACTTCCGAAAACCCCAAAGTGGGCTCACATTTGGGCTAATCCTTAAAGTAAGTAGTCCACTTATCAAAATTTAACTACCCCTTGGCTCACTAAGGGCTAAACTATACCCTATGATATGCACTCCAATAATTTTGTAAATGTCTAAGCGAGTGAGATTTCACTCTCCTTATACATAGGGAATATATATACTGTGACTTTTTGGGGAACCTAATAGCTAAAAATGTTATATAACACTATATTGAATGATAATATTAATGGTATCCTCACAACTTATTCCAATGTTATCATCTTTAAGAATGACCACTCTACATATGTAAGCCTATACAAATTATCAAAATTTACCTTTAGCCCATTTCTTAACTCCAAATATATCTACTCTATATTAAGTTAAAATGAAACTCAGTCGTCTCTTAATGCCAATAAGTTTTAAAAAATTCATCAAAATACTTTTTCTTTTAACTTATTTTCTAAAATTATTTTTTTGAAAGGCCACAATTTCAAAATATTCTCAACACTCTCACAACTAATAGGGAGATTATTTTAGTCATCTCTTAGCACCAAAACTTGTCTTTTTCACTCATTTTCTATATTATTTTTTTTATTATTTTAGTCATCTCTTAGCACCAAAACTTGTCTTTTTCACTCATTTTCTAAATTATTTTTTTGAAAGGATATGATTTAAGAACCATTCTCAACACTCTCACAACTAATAGGGTGATTATTAAATCATTATGGTTGTTTCATAGCCACCATAATAATTTTTAAAATGCTATGATGGCTGTGAAACCATTGTCTTGTGTCAAATTGATGGTTTTGATGGATACTGACTAAAAAACAAAAATATAAAATTTATACCAAAAACTAAAACAATTGAAATTTTAAAAACATGTACATGATTAGTATGACATAACACACATTTGTCTTCTAATTTTTTTCAATTTAATAACCTACCTATCTAGATCATATTGGTCTTACATTTCAAATGAAAATGTGGTTTTCTATGTGTAACTAACCTATTTAGCTCCCACTTTACCTACTAGTGCCACTCTACAAGCCTAATCTTATGCTTATTAATTTGACCATAAGTTTGTGTAAAACCTTTGCAATAAAATAGAATTCATCATTTCCAAGCTTGCATAGGTTAAAATGAATAGTAATTTAAGCTATTTTTTAGTATATTTACTCCTTGGGGATGCCAATTAACCCATTTTGTAGGTTTTAATTATTATTAACCTCAAGTATGCATAAAAACTTGAATAAATTGTAATTCATCTTTATTATTATTATTTTCTAGAGCCTTTCTAGCTTTTGCAACATGCTTTCATATTTCTTTTAGTTTTTCTTTGTAGGATGGTGGTCAAGGGGCAAGCATCGCTAATATAAAATTAACTTCAAAAGATGATAATTGATTCCACCTCAATGTGTATAACTTAAGAGGGAAAATATGTAAGAAATAATTATCATGACCCCATGAACAATGAATTTGATACCAATACCTATTGTCAACATTCACACCAATGCAAGTATCGACTATCATTAATATAACGACAATTTTATTTAAAAGATGGTGATTAAGGATATGCTTTGTTAGAGACGATGGTTACACTTCAAGAATGATGCTTAATGATATATTGTGTTAGTGATGAAATTAACATACAATAATTAGATTATATTAAAAATCAATAGGTGCAATTAGCTATAATGATATATTACAAAAGAAAGACTTTTTCCAAGAATCGCACCTCTTAAAAAGACTAAATGATATAAAACGCAATTAGAGAGGAAGGTAAAAGAGAAGCACAAAAGGGAACAACATCAGATCACTAAGAAAATAGATCAAGATATGATTTTAGTCACTGCATTTATATTATTTACGGTCCATATATTTAATAGTGGTATTATGGATTTTTTTTTATAAAAATGGATGAAGCCATTATGTTTTATTAGTATAAATTGCTTCAAGCAGCTCTAAGAGGAAAGAAGCAGTGAAGAAAACCTCCCTTCGTAGCTGAATGAACAATTTATTCAATGAGATACAACCAAAATCTGCCCAAAAAACAAATCAGGAGCGGATGCAAAACCAAAATACCAAAAGAGAAGTCTAAAACCCCACATGCAAAAATGGGTCCAAACAAATACATGATTTTATCACAATGACATTAGACCCCCAAAGCCATATCTAAAAACCATACATGTTTGTAACAAAAAACCCCATACTCGAGAAGACCAATCACTCCCTTGGCTTGACTAAGCCATAACAATGGTAGGGGCATCGACATGGTGGAGGAGAAATAGTTGATTCCCCAACAGAAGCAGGAGTTGAAGACTTCATGGGAACTGGATAGCTTAACATATCATATATCTTAACATATTCTATTTCGTTGTTGAGACAAGAAGGAGCGAACAGACCCCCTACAAAAGCTTTGGAACCACGTAGACTATACTTTGTCGACGCCTTATGAACGGATTTAGTAGGACCAAAATCTTCTCAAGAACGACCTTGGCCACCATCACCATGAAAGGGATGTAGCCCTGCATCATATCATAGGAATTTGCCAGAAAAAAAAATAAAACTTGTGAGTGAGAGAGACTTCTGGGTGATGAGGGAAGAATGAGATTGTCACAAAAAATCCAACGAATGACTTCCTCCACTTCCACAGGCATATGTTGGAAAACAACCCTCATGAGATGATGGAGATAATCGTTAGGAATCAAGCACTACCAACTGAGAATCGACATCTAGATGTGAAGATTCAGAGAACCATACTCCATTTCTTGTGAACACCAAAAAACTAGATGAGAATGCCAAAATAAAAAAAATGAAAATACCATAATTCTCACATGAAAATGAAGAGATATAAAGGCAAGCATCCATTAATTCACATGGGAAGTGAAGATAGAAATTTTTTAGATACTGAATGATGAGACTTCTCCCAACACCCATTCCGGTCCTTTATCAACTATCAATGAACTAGCTAATGTTGTTGACTCCCAATAAATCGACTCTTTATCCAAAGCAGCCCCTTTATTGGCTAGCCAATCAACTAACCCGTTAGCCTCCCTAAAGCAATGTGAAATTTTGTATTCTACAAAATTTGAAAGTAACACCCTCACCTCTTGGAGAATGTAGTGGATCTCCTAACTAGCAAAATGTCTCGATATAATGGATGAGGTTATAATTTGAGAATCCCCTTCTATGTGAATTCTCTGGATGCCATTAGATATTGCAAGACCAATTCCCAAATGCAAAGCCTTTGCCTTGGCAATGTTATTAGAATCAATAGGAATCCTAGAACATGTTGCTCGAATAACTCAAGAATTAGAGTCTCGTAAGACATAGCTTGCCCCTAAAATCACAGGGTTTCCTTTTGAAGCTCCGTCAAAGTTGAGTTTAACAAAATATTTATCAAGCGGATCCCACTTAATGTCCTTCCTTCTCTCCCTCTTATTTTGTTTTCCAATTAACACTCCTTTAAATGGGATAGAAATGAGTGGCCACCAATTTAAAACCATGGAATCATGAGAGGAGAAAAGTGAAGACAGTGACTTAGATCTGGATGTATATGCATTGACCATCTCAGAGACTGATTTATGGACACAACCTCACAAACTTTATCTACTGAACATCTTTTCTGTCTGAAAATTATCTTATGTATTTCCCACTAGATACTCCAAGTGATTGCTGCTGGAATCACCCGCCCATTTTTTGGAGACTTTTGAGGAGAAGGCACTGCCTTTATATCATCAATATCTTCATCTAAAAGAATACCATCCGAATTTACCTTAAATAATACCTTCCCAATGATCAAAGGATCCTAATTTTTATCTGGAATTAATATATCTGGCTGACAATCCTGATCCACTATATGGCTCAAAAGGTTATCTTCACCCAACTGAATACCCTAATCCATCTGAACCCCTTGAGAACTCTCAATGGGACCTACTTGCCCTGATTTGACATTTACATGTGGGTTACCCTATTCTACTTGGGGAAGGAAATCCACCATGTTACCACCCATGATGTGATCAATAAAATGACCAATCCCCTTAGGACTAGCGATTCTATCAGGATTTTGTGAATTGTGAAGGTAAAAAGAAACTGAAATCTTTAATGGAATTTGGGAATCATGAATGAGAGTTTGTCACTTTGATGCATATGAACAGGGATCTGAACATATTTGTATAGAGATTTTATCTCCATGATTACACTGAGACACCAAATGGCCAAGTGAATAATCATAATGAATTGTATGATAATTATTAACTTGTGTCTGATGTAGAATAATCCACCTTGTTGCTAATGTACAAATTATATGGTTTTAATTGACTTTTTATCTTCCTATGAACAATATGACACATATGATGATTCCCTTAATGATATTGATTGTTGGGATATCTCATTTTAGAAGGGAGACATGGTACATATTAAGGATTGCAAGTAGGTAAGAAGATGCACTTGTAGAGATACCCCAAGTGGGACTGGGAGGCCAGATGAAGGTTGTCATTCCATGCTCCTAGGCTGGGTGGAATAACTTGAGGTGCCTTTTATGGTCTCCCAACTAGTGCTCCAAAATGATGATAAGTTGGATGGATGGAACGTCAAGGGAATCCCATATGTTGAATATTACAATTTAATGAATTGGAATTTTGTTTATGAAATATTAAATTGGTCTCTCATTTATTTTGTGATACTAACTTTGCTACATGACCCATATTAGGATATTAAAGAGACAACTCCCACCTTCAATCATTGTACAAACCCTAAAAGAGAATTTTAGGGAAAATTGAGTCAAGCCCCGGTAGGGGACATTACAATGGGTATTAGAGCATAATTCTTCCACCCTATGATAAATAGTTGATGAAGTCTAATTAAATATCTCAAAAGGCTTTAGAAAGAGAGAGAAGGAAGCTCACGTCCATTAACCCTCCTACACCAAACAATACCATGAGTGAAAAAATGAGAAATGAATTGAGGAGCTTCATGGAGCAAACCGATCAAGCCCTAATGGAATAAAATGAGAGATATGAAAGAACTACCCAACTTATCCTCCAATCCATTCAAAATACAAGTAATAATTCCTATCCCAACCTACCCAGCAAGAGGGATACTAACTCAAACTATTCCAAGAATAATAACACTTCCCCAAGGGTAGTGAACCCTAGGCCAACAAGACCTTCATTCCTACCTAGGGAGGAACACATGAAAGAGGTGGAGGAAAACACCCTACTCATGGATAATTGATGAAATTATGGAAGAAAACTCCAGGCTTGACCCTAAAATGAGGAGAAATGTCTATTTTGAGAACCATTATGATGCTGAAATAAAAATTTTCCCTAATTACAAAAGGAACTTGGGAAGTCTAACAAAGATTTAAAAGAAAGGATTAGCGAGATGAATCTCCCCAAATTTGATGGATCAGGGAAGACAACTTGTACCAAGGATAAAATCAACAAAAGATCTATGCTAATCAAAATTGCACTGAAAGGACATTTGAAGTCGAAGAATTAGTATTACTAAAACTACATCCATATAAGCAATCCCCCATCATTGTAAGTGGATCATAAAACCTAAAGCTCCAAGATTCTATGGACCATATAAAATTCTAAGGAGGGTAGGTGAAGAAGCCTACAACATTTTCCACTTATCCACAACATCTTGTAAGGAGGGTAGGCCAAGCATCCTACAACATCTTCTATGTATCCCCAACATTTTGGAGTTACCCCAAAATAGTCGTATCTACAACATCTTCCAGTATCTTGACTGAAGAAAGTGCTAGGGCAACAAGTCACCCCATGTAAAAAATTAACCCCTCTAGATGATGAGGATAAACTAATCTTGGAACCAAAAACTATTCTGAACATGAGGGAGAAGTGATTGAATTCTTGATCAAATAGAAGGGCCTTCCTAAGGAGGATTATATGTTATCAACTACCAATGATATGTTATCAACTACCAATGATATGTTATCAACCAACAAATTCCCAAACCCAAAGAGACACTATGAGGAGTTGAAAATCTTGAACAAAGAGTCACCTCCCATGTTGTCCAAATCAAGAAAAGTTTCTAAAGAGTCTATATATGTTGTGAATCCTTAATTAGGTTGAAGAAAGTGAGATCAAGAAGCCATTATGTAAAATATTTGTGATAAATTTTATAATTATATTTGTTAGGTGTTCAATTGCCAATAAATAATGGTAAAGAAGGAACTTTGGTCAAGCAAAAAAGGAGTGAATCTAGACAAAGAAGCCATCATAAAAATGGAAAAAAGGATAATCATAGACCATAAATATATATCAAGAACACATTTACCTCCTCCAAGTATGGATGCGCATATGATTAAATGTTCTCTATTTTTTATAAATACACCAAAGAAGCTAGTGAAGATCTTTTTACCTTATATTTTCATTAGAGTGTGGTTTGCATTAATGGTGACTAGATTAAATTATATGATTTTGTGAACACACTTAATGATGAGACAAAAATATCGTTCATTAAAGAATATACTAATCATGTAAAACATGGAAAGGATTAAATGACTTATGTTTGATAAATTTCTATCTACCTAACATGTATAACTAAAAAAACAAAAATAAAATATAGAAGATGACAAAAAATAAAGAGGAATTAGTTAAAGTTGTGACCAATGATTTAAAGTAGTGGTTAGAAAAATAGAAGAAACCTTGACATAAAAGTAATGAATTGAGTGGTTTATTTAGGGTTAATCCGTCACATTATAGAAAAAGTAGATGGGAACATTTCCTCTTCATGTAACCTAGATGTAGTTGATTTGATCTCAAAAATAAAATCCCAGTCAAAGGTATGGGAGAAAGGCTTAGTAGGAAAGGATGAAACTGATAGTTTCAAATTAGAGTAGAAATAAATAATTTTGAAGTAAGAAATTCTAATGAAATATGAGAAGGTTGATACTTCCCCCAACTAGAAGAAGTAAAATTCAGTTTAAAAATTATAGCAAAGAAGAACATCTAATGAGTAAATGTTCAATAATCAAACATACTGAGAGAGTCGCCACACAAAGAGGGGAACTAGAGAAATCCCCTAGAAGATAGTAATTCTAGTACTATAAAATACAAGTGGGACAATTATGATAAAAATAGGTGCCCAATGTCACTTCATGAAGAAGATGAATATCATGAGCTAATAGTTTGTGGATTGACTAGGGAAGCATTATTTGGTTATGGGCATGGATGAAGCATATATTTTAGCTATAAGAGCATTGAATATTTATTCAGCCCATGGTGAACTTCAATTGAGAGAAAATATAAGACTACTTAACAATATACATTATGTGGTACCACAAATAGGACCCTCTATGGGTTACCATGATAACTGTTTAGAAGGAGGTAGTAAGAGAGGCTACTATAATAATAATAGGGGTATGAAGTAAGAGGAAGGATGAAAATGCCAAACTCTTATAACTATGTAAATTAGGATAGTATGCTAATGACGGTAGAAGGGAAAGTCTACATGATTTTTTTGGCAATAAAATACATGATATTTAATTGTCCCAAATTTAATAGTTATATAAGAATGGTTTGATGTCATAGTCATGAAGTTAATAATTTTCTAGCTAAATATAATCTATAATGCTAAAGTAGCTAAAAGTAAAAGAAAAAATGTTACAGAATACAAGAAATCAAATATAGAAAACAAATATAAACTAATAAATTCTTCAATGAAAAAAATAGACAAATAATATAAAGCAAAAACTTAAAAATATACTACCTAAGAAACTTAAGAAGAAACTTAAGAGAAAGAAAAGTTTGAAATTAGATTAATAGAAGAATGTCCTAAGAAAATCTTATGAAAGTGAAAATGAGGTTAAAAAAAAATTATTATAAAAAATTAAAGGACGACTTGATGATGAAGTGCAAAGAGCTGACCAAGAAAAACAAAAAGGAGAGACTGAAAGTAAGACATGTTTTATAGCATAATAGATCTATGCTCATAACCATCAAAACTTTCAGTTTGACACGGGCAGTAGAAATCCTAGATTTAGGATTACGAATTATTTCATTTACTTTGGAAGATTCGTTGCCCATGTCCTGCAATCATAGAATTCCATGAGACCTAATTTCTTTGAGGCACATTGTCAAATGATTTGCATGCCTGTCAACACTTTCACATTTCCTATACATGTCTAACAGAACAGTTGCAAGTATAAAATCTGACAAAATTCCTCCATCCGCTACTTTGATGGTATGAGAATATTGTGAATGTGTAAGAGTACAGTCCACGCTCTGGTGGTTTGTTGTTATAGGTTTTAAAGCCATCGTATCATGCTCATGTCGGGAACGCTGGGAAAAATCGTATCATCCATGAGAAAAGACAGATTTATTGGTGGCATTCTGGCAAACAGTATGCGCCTTGTATTTTCTTCCACATTATGCAGACATGTATACCAGGGCAGTTGCAACTGCGAATGCTGATGATGGGTGTGCACAGTTTGTTCTAAATCTCCTATTTCCACACAGGCAAGGAGGATGCTGGAAAAAATTGTAGAGTTTGGCTTTACACCTGCAAATTGCATTTGCTTCAAAGTTTATAATCCTTAAAACAAAACAAAAAATCCATGTTGTGCAGAGCCTACATACCTGTTTAGCATTTTTAGACCTGTCAATTGCATTTGCTTGAAAGTTCCTAAAGCCTTCTAAACAAATCTATTTTGTGAATACCTTGAAATCAGGGAATAAATGAGAATAGATTTCTTGAAGGCATTCAGTGAAACAGTTCACGTGCCTTGCCTTTGCATCTACAGTTTGCACAAATGTCTATCAGAGCATTTCCAAATTCCAACTGTAACATCTAACAAAATTTATATATTCTTCTTGCTTTTCCGTTTGCACAGGCTGGGACTACGCTGGTTGGAGACTTGTTTCAGCGTTATAGCTTTGAACTATGTGCCGGTGGGCGGCAAAATGAAATTTAAAACTTTAAATTTACCGCACTCACCAAACGGACTGCTAACGGCAAACGGAAGGAGGATGTGTTAAAGCGGGTCCCACGCGAGACATCACACACTAAGTCAAATCTTAGTGTGTGATGTTTAAGCCCGGCCAAAAAGGACAAACCATAATCTCACGAAAGAGACTTAAGTGTGGGGAAAAAGTTGAATTATAAATAGAAAATAAGGGTGGCGGCGGCATGCTTGGGACGTATGGCTGCTTCATTTTCAGATTAAATTGATTGATTTGCAGGGAGCGGCAGTGCTCAGGCGCTGTTTGTGCTCGGAGACTCCTACGCAGACACAGGAAATCACGATCCATACAATCAAACTGTAAACCGGCCATGGAGAAGACCATACGGTTTGACATATTCTGCAGGCAGATTTTCTTCTGGACAATCGACGCTGTGAAAGAGCTGTATAAAAGCGGGCTTAGGAATTTCGTGGTGAGTAATATTGGCCCCTTTGGCTGCGCCCCTCATATCGGCAGAACATAACACATAACCCAATCTCTAACAGCATTGTAACGGCAAAAAGAAACCTACTCAGAGAGAATCAAAATTTGATCCAAATCCAGCAAATATGCATAATATCATCTCCTTCACATTCACATCGACTGTTGTTCATCTACATTCAAAAACAGTTTATCCCTCTCTTGAAAATCCATTACAAACGGCATCAAAAACAGTTTATTCGTCTATTGAAAATCCATTACATTAAGTCCACTATTTATTTTACAGAGGACTTGGAAAAGAAAAGAAAATGCAATTACACATAGAATTGCAATTCTATTGAGAACAGCGGTGGGAGAAGTTACAATTTTTAAAAAATTTAGCCATCAGCAGAAAAAGAAAGCCCTTGATCCGCTTTATTGTGCACTCCTGCCAGGTTACAAAGAGAAAAGGAGAATCCTGGATCTGTGAAATTTCTTCTTGAAACAAACCCTTCCTCTCGAAACTGAGACGCAAGGGTTTAGCAAAAGGATGTCCCTCGTACGTGCCGTGAAACCCCTCCAGTTTCTTTCTCACTTCTTCAGATCTGGATTTCCACTCAGTCTGCAGGCGGCTCATCTTGTAGCGACGCCTAAGATTTGGAATGATACCAGAGCATTCATTTTCCATTTCCCTTTTAGTCTTCTCACTATCTTTTCTCGCCTCTTTCACATTTTTCATCCATTCTATCGCTTGATCTGATGGTTTCATCCCTTTTCTCCTCAGATCCTCATCAATATCTACCATCTGCCACTCAAAGTTTTCGAAAACCTCCTCCATTTCTTCAAAATCTGCATTTGCACACAAACAAACAACATAATTTTTGGTTGCACGCACTGCAGAGCGGAGCAATCCACCGACAGCCATGGAGAAATTGGAGTGAAGCGTAGCACAACACAAATATTTATATAAATATGTTTCCTAATTAGTTAAGCACACTACGTAGTATTTATAGATCTATTGTTTCCACATTCCCATATCCCTCCCTCCACTTATCATTTATTTTGGTGACTATTATAATGTAAATTAAATAGTATTTAAAAATAATTATAAACTAGAACTTAAATTGTTTGCATGTCACTCCACCTACTGCATGTAATTATATTTCAAGTATAAGTTGTGTTTATAATTTATCTTTAACTCTTAAATTAAATAATATTTAAAAATAATTATAAACTAGAACATAAATTGTTTGCATGTCACTCTTCCACTTACCATTTATTTTGGAGGCTAAATATATTTCAATTACAAGTTTATTTAAAATTTACCTTTAATCTTTAAATTAAATAATATCTAAAAATAATTATAAACTAGAACTTAAATTGTTTGCATGTCACTCCCTTCACTTACCATTTATTTTGGCCTACTCCATGTGAATATATTTAAACATAAGTTGTGTTTAAAATTTATCTTTAACCTTTAAATTAAATAATATTTAAATATAATTATAAACTAGAACTTAAATTGTTTGCATGCCACTTCCTCCATTAATCTTTATTTATATTTATATTAAAATTATAAAAAGATTTTATTCATATTATACGACGAGTGAATTTTCGAGACCCATCATTAAGTAAAGTGAATCATCTCATGTTTGATATGGCATTTGTACAATTCCATGAAAAATACCATGGAATCAATCTTTTTAATATTATACGACACATTTTATTATACTAGATGAGGTTAACTAAACTATTTTTTTTAATAGTTAAATATTTTGTAATCTCTTAGAAATTTGCATGCATTTATACTCCCCACCTTCATAGTTAACCAAACGTGCATTCATTTGTACCGGTCCTTTAATAAGTAAAACAAACTCACATGCATTTGACAATAGAATAAATATCTTTGTCAATCATTAAATTGCTTGAGTTTGTTTAAATGCTATTTCATTTTATAGATATTAATAGGAAAAATGGTATCTACTAGACTTCTTTTTAATATATAGTCATAGTTCTTATTTTGCAATTTATTAAATTTATAATATATTTTTTTTATGAAATTGAGAAAAATGTGTATTTTATGAAAATAAAATATACTAGTTTATTTGAACGAGTATATGTAAATTTTTAATATATCTGAAGTAAATAATGTGTATTATAACAGACATTTTATAACATTCAATTATTATTTTTATTATATGATGTGGCTTTATTTACTATTGTAGTTAATAGAAAATATAAGATAAAGATATGTTTAAGATTAATTGTGTGTAAGATATGTTCTTTTATTTACAGATTTGACTCTATTTAAACACAACTTCATATTCTAATAATATAATGCACTTGCATTGCAATAGTTTAAATAAATCTATATTTTGGTATAATTGTTTTAGTTAAAAAGAACAAACACACTTAGTAGCCCAATGGTGTAATTTGATTATTCAATTATTTCAATTTTGAAAGTACTTGAAAGTGTTCCTCCTTTTTCTTTCTTAGAGAAACTAAACATAGGAGTTGTAGACTATAGGATCTCTTGCAAATATAAAGATTTCTTCCACAAAAGAGTATGCAAGATAATGAGCTTGCTTGTAAATTGAAATATGAGACATGATCGAATAATGATAATTGAGGATATGTTACAAATGTACAAGACTCTTTCTTATAAAGGCAAGGTGTGATTTAGTATGGTCAACTAATAGAATGCCAACATTAAGTGCCTATGTAACTAAAAGTAAATAAAATTTTTAAATAAAGACGTGGATAAGATCATATCGAGACAATTAAGAATTTTAGAAAGACACCTATGACCTAACTTAACTTAACATGTGAATCTAAACCAATACGAAAAATAAGTTTAGAGAACATGGAGTGAATGGGCACAGAGCGAGTGGGCACGGAGCGGGCGGGAGGAAATTTGAATTTCAAACATGGCAATGGCGTAAACCCTGGTGTGGTGCAGGCTGGATTCTCTAGCGCTTCTATTGGACCCCAGCTACAGGCTGGACAGGATGGGGAACGCTCAAAAAAAATCTTAGAAAGAGAGAATGATGCCAAGGATGGGGACCCACGTGATACAGGTAAGTACTTCCGTCAAGAAAGGGTCGATTTACCATTGGGACCATAGAAGGAGAAAAAATAGTCTTCCCTAGATTGGACAACTTAAATTATTTACATGTCACTCCCTCCACTAATCTTTATTTATATTTATATTAAAATTATAGAAAGATTTTATTCATATGATATAGCCAGTATATATATATATA
>MU223599.1:1268174-1293619 GCA_018584345.1 Thuja plicata | reverse complement strand
CACTATTCTTTTTTGAGATCCATGTGCTAGTTGTGATGATCTACTATACTAGCAGTTGAGCAGTAAAATCATGTAATGATTCCAACAGAGAATGCATTACATTAAAACAATATTATTGCCTAGTTCTTCTAGAAATATATGACGAGTTAGTAGAAATCTCCTTTTGCTTAAAGAAAAAAATTTTGGTGTTGTATCCATATTTACTTAATACTAATGGTAAAGTATATATGAGTGCAGTTTCATCTTTTTATGGAACTCTTATAGTATTTTATTATTTTTTCATGCATGATTGCCTTTTTAGTATTTGTGCATTCATTTGCATATGTTATGTGACCATATCTAACTTAAGTCTTTTTTCTTTTTATTGCAGAATCAGGAAAACAATATAATATGACGTATAATATGACAGTTGAATCCAAGTAAAAAAAATTTTAAAAATAAAAAATAAAAATAAAAAAAAAATTTTTTTTTTTTAAAATTAACATTGGTCGAAATTTCGACCAATGCAACGGTTTATTTCTACCAACGATTGGTCGAAATTTCAACTATTACACCAAAGCTTTCGACGAGAATGCTATGCTTTCCACCAATGGGATGGTCAAAATTTTGACCAATGTCACTGCTCATTTCCACCAAACTTTGGTCAAAATTTTGACCAATTGCACAGTTTTTCGACCAATATACTAGCCTGGGCTATAGTCGAAATTCCGACCTTTGTTTTGGTCAAAATTTTGACCAATTATAAATACATCAAAAATTCGACAAAAAAAGACCGACGAAAGTTTTGGTAGTAAATTGGTCGAAATTACTGTCGAAATTTTGACCAATTATCGTCGAAAATTGAGGTCAAATTTACTAGTGGGGCCCATACCAAGGAAATCATCATCTTCATCTGACATGTTTTGGAGGATGATTCCCTTGATACTATCTCTTGCCTATTCAATGGACTAGTTAACATTTTCAGTAGTGAATAAATTTTTACAGTAGGAGGTTAAGGGATGCAAAATTCCTTCCCGTGAACTCAAAGTGTTTCCATCTTCACAAAGGTAGTTTTCCTGCATACTTTTAAATATAGCATTCGCAAGAACCAAAGGAGATCTTTGAACTTCCCTGAAAATCTTGTTATTCTGCTCTTTCCATATGTTCCAAATAAGGTGGGGAATAGTTATATTCCACACAAGGCTAACTCTCTTATTCTGACTAGGGAAAGTCTATTTCTGGAAAAAACATGGATAGAATTAGGAAAAATCGAACAGACATTCCATATTTGTACAAAAGCTTCCTACATTTGTAAAGAATAGGAAAAATTGAGAAGGAGATGGGTGACTGATTCACTCTCCCTAGAGAAAAGACTACATCGGTTAGGATAGTGAAATCCCCTTTTCATAAGATTATCAATAGTGAGGGTTCTATTCTAGATAAACAGCCAGAAGATTTCAATTTTAGGAATAAGATATCTGTTCCACACTTTTGCCCAAAAGGGAGAACTTTTGAAGAATAGAGATGGATTCTATAAGCCAAAGTGAAAGAGAAAATACCAGAAGGTTCCAAACCCAAAATTAAGGTGTCCTCCACATTATCAATAATTTGTTGGTATTACAAAGCTTTATTGATATCTTCACTCAGATTCACCCATTGATTCCCTTTGCAGTTTTTCCCCACCTTGGACACAAAAAACATTTACATCTGCTCATTAAAATCTACAATCCAGGGTCCATACAAAATCCACGAGTCTTCTGAAAAAATGATTCTATGGTCGTTCCCAAGCTTCCATTTGCTCCATTTAGCTGCTACCTTTTTAGCTTTCATGATACTTTTTGTAGGTCCACAACACACACCCCATTTTGGTCCTCTACCCATGGGGACCCCCTTTTTTTCATTTTTGGGTCTATCCCTCTCCTTGTTCCTTGAACTGAGTTTTGGAGGAGCCTGTTGAGAGAGTAAGGTTCTTTTTGGCCTTTTCTCACTTTCAATGTTTCAGAGGACCTTAAGTCCTGTGAAACACCAAAAAGGCCGAAGGGCCAAGCCCCACACCTTTCAGTGTTTTAGCCTTTGAAATAATGAAAGAGGAGGAGGCCACCTGACTTTGGTAATTTGGCCTCTGAAACCCCGAAGTCGGGTAACATCACATACAGGTTATACAAGTGGCCAGAGTCACTTTGTTCCTCACTTGTGTTTTTTTCTCTTCTGCATTTTTGAGAGCTCTTCGCGCGCACTCTATTCTTCTTCCTCTTCGTTCATTTCCAGTTTCTTCTCCTCACACTTAGTGGCTTTTGGTCTTCCCCCTTTGCTTTTTCCTTGCAGGTAGGGCCTTGTCATTTTCTTTCTCTTTTTTTTTTTGGTTTTGTGTTTTTGTTTTTGGGTTAGTTTAGGTCTCATATTCGGCCTAGTTGGATTATAATCCCTCCTAGGTCCCTAGGGTTTTCACCCTTGGACCTCTAGTTAGGTCATTCTCCCTTATTTTAGTCATTTTTCTTTACATTTTTTAGGTTAGGGATTTTTGGTGTTGCGACCTAGTCACAAGTTTTCAGCCTATGAGAGGCCGAAAACAACCCCCCTCGAAGCAGGTTTTTACCAAGTGCAGGTTCGTACTCTCAGCCTTTTTGGCATTTCAGACCTCCAAAAACACTGAAATGTCGAAGCATCCAAAGACAAGATCAACTTTCCTAGAGGTTTCGGTCTTTCAAACACGAAAACCTACTTTCGACATTCGCACACTGAAAGATTGAAAGCATTTCTTTAGCCCCCGAGTCTCTTTGAGATTTTAGGTTTTTGCACCCTGATATTTCTGCACATTTTTTGCACTCTGCAAGTCTCAAAAGTACTTGCTTTGCCATTACCTCATCCTTCAAATTTTGGCCTTTCACACCTCAACCTTGTCTTCAGATTCTGAAAGTCTAAAAGTTTGAAAGAGATAAAATTTCATTTCTGGCTACCTAAGAGCCATCTTCTTCTGGTTTTCTTAGTTAGAGTTTGTTTCTTTCCTGTTTTAGTAGTTTTTTTTCAATAAGGATACTAATATTTGCATGTTTCCTCATAGGAATGCTTGAGAAGAAGACATCATCCCCAATGAAGTACCTATTTAAAGGATATCACCCTCCTTCAAAGATTGGGAATAAGCACCTAGAAATCACTGATACAGACATTGGGAATGATGGGATCAATTCTTGATAATTTGGATTAGGATTAAGGTTCAACTTGTTTTAGTCTTTAGTTAGGGTTGAAGTTCATTGAGGTTTTTTTATTTAGGATTAGGTTTATCTTTACGATTATGGTTCAATTTAGTTTAGTGTTATACCTAAGGTTGAATTTGGTCTAGGATTATTTTTAATTAGGGTTAGGTTTAGGTTTTTATTAACATTAGGTTTCAATTTGGTTTAAACTTTAATTAGGGTTAGGATTCTATTTGTCTTATTTCTAGGGTTATGATTCTATTTGGTTTAAGGTTACAATTAAATATGGAAAAGTATTAGGTCTAAGCTTGAAGTTGGTTTTATGTTTAATTAGGTTTAGGATTACAATTCAATTTAGTTTAGTGTTTCAAGTAGGGTTAAATTTTGTTTAGGAATAATGTTCACTTTTAATTATTTATAGTGTTAGGAAATAATTTAGTTTAGGATTAGGGTTTGATTTGGTTAAATTTTCATTTTAGTTTATGATTGGGTGAACCCACAATAGTGGATTATACTTTTTTTCTTAAACGGACACTGAAATGTACATTGTGAAAAAAAACTTCACTTTAGAATGCATACTGCCGCTAAACCATTACAAATTGGGAGATGAAGTAAATTAGAGTATTTTAGGATTTTGTTTCTACATTATAGATAGATATATTTATTTTTTTGGAATTGATTTGAATCAATATTTCTATCCCCCACGAAAACTAGTATGTTGCTAAAAACAATATTTTTAAAGAGTGACATTCACTATATAGAGCATAACTTTGTTTTAAAATAGAAATCAAGTTTATTCTTTCAAATTTAGTTTTGTAATATCCATATATAATGTTGCCAATTGGTTTTATGATTTCATCCTTAATATTTCATATTTTATTAACATTTGAAGTTGACTTAATCATAATTTTGACTTATGTTCATTTCATAGCTTGTAACTTGTGTATTTGTCCAATTTCATTTTTTTTATACAAAGAAGTCTTCAATACCTAGTGCATAGATATTTTTTAGGTTTTTTTCACTCATTTACTATTTTTCTATGAACGTTGAACACAAAGGTTGATGTTTTATATGAAACCTACATTTGATTGGCGTAAAAAAACCATTGGAAAGTTGGTTTCAAGTACTTGTGTACTCCATATGGGTTTGTCAATATTGTCCCATTTGAGCCCTTAGATTAGGCTCCAAAGGCCTGAAAACTTCATATTTATCTTGGGCTTTGGAGAGTCATTCTAACTAGGAGGTTTTGATAGAAAGTGCTTTCGATAGAAAGAACTTTCGATCAAAACTTTTGTGTTTCTATAGAAACCCCTTTCTATTGAAACCCTCTGGCATTTATTGTGGGGTTAAAATTCTTAACTCGACCACTTTTGACCGAAAATACTTAACGACATCCAATAGAAACTCTAGTTGGTTGATTTAATATTTTTTTAGGCTTTTGACGATTTCATTTAAATAAAGACATTTTTTTAATTTTCCAAACATGAGCTCCACAACTCAGGCAGGTGTACCTTTAATAAGTTAATTCTTTTTAGTAGGCTTTTAGTGGTGGATATAGGGTCACAGTGCTTTGCCTTTTACTTATTGTTTTATTAATAAAACCTCTTGCAGATAACCTTAATCAATCTAATACAGAGCTTAATAAGAAATACTATAAACTTAACAATGGAAAATAACAGTGATATAAGGATTCTCATCCTTCTTTTTAGAGTTCTTTGACTCGGGAAGTCTAACCTAGGTGATTCTCTCTTTAAGGAATCAACAAGTTAAATTGGATCCTTAAATACAATTGTACTTAAACATGAATATTATTTTAGAACATAAATTAAATGATTTGATTGTTTAAATGTTGATGGTGAACAACTGCTTGCCAAACCCTAGACCAGTGCCTTAATCTTAGGAAAAGAGTCACATGAAATACAAATCCACAGCAAACTAATTAATTGAAATACACAGCAAGTTCAAGTAGATTTCCTTACAAAATACCCCTTCGCTCCTATACCCCTGTATCAAATCCTAACAAATATGTTCAACTCTCTGGGATCATTCACAAGAATTAATCTCTCCTTGAAAGAAACTTATAAGCAATTGCACAGTTAACTTATAACTAGTATGTTTAAATGCCTTACAAGCTAAACACACAAGAGAATAAACATAAAGAGACAACAAAGATGTTGAACAGGAAACTTGTCTGTATTTTATTAATATGATGTTGATTCAATACATTCAAAGACTAAAAGCTTAAACTCAGATAAAATAGAAGTCTGCCTTAGTTCATATATTTCACCACCTTTACAAAAATATTACATCTTGATATATATAGAGAGTCTTATCCATCTTGGAATCCTTAAAAGAATAAGGATGAAACAAGCTTCAGATGGCTTAGACCTAACCCTAAAATATCCTAGAAGACAAAATACAATAAGACCTTAAGCAGTGGGAAGACAAAATAGGAATACAATCAAATTTTATCTTCAAATCCTTGATAGCTGGCACCTATGTCTACTGATACTCTGGATAGCCTCCAATAGTTATTGCAAGATCTAGTGACTGCCATTATAGGCTAAATTACACTAGTCTTTATGATTTCTAACCTCCCTGTGGTCAAAGATCAGGTGTCAGGTATCTTTTTACTCATCGTCGAGTATGCCCAAGTCAACTGTTGTAGGATTCTTTTTCTTGGGCTTGGTGAGAACATCCCATGCTGTGATTTCTGCCACTGTAGGCCAATTAAAGCTCTAAATGCTTCCCAATTGTGCCTTTTGAATTTTCCATATTGCATCTATTATGCTTTTGACATCTGCAACAAACTTATTAAAGTTTTTTTCGGCCTTAAATGCCTCAGTTAAGGTTTTATTGAACCTTTCCATATCCAATTCACCATTTTCAGAAATAAATGCCTCTTTATTTGGTAGTAATGAATCAAATTCATTTCTCCATACTTCTATTTATTTTATTTGATCATCTTATCCCTCTATTTGAGGAATAATTTATTGTAGTTTGGGCCAAACATGTTGATCCTGGCTTCAAACTGATTTGCCTTACCCTTAAAGATCAACTTTGTCCTTCAAAATATTGATCCTATGTTTTAAGATTTTTTCCAAGGCTTCCAAAGCAACTTTATTATGCTCACTATCCTTCTACTCTATTTCCTTCTGAATATCCCCTGCATCCTCTATTTGTACTAGGGCATCTACAACTTGCTTAGGTTCAACAGGAATAGATTCATGGATCTCTTGTAGTTTTTGATTCAATTCTGCGACTAGTTTCTCCAATGAATTGATCTTTATTAAAAATAGCTCCCTATCTTTCACTATAGCACTTGCCTCATCAAATAATTTTTGATATCTATTTGACATTTGTACAGCTTTTGCTTCATTTAGATGAGAAAATTGTGTAAGGGCCTATGAGATCTCTAAGTCAACTGTATTATGGATAGACCATATGATTTTATCTCCATCCATATTTTCTTGTACATTAATCAGTGATGGCTTCTATGTCTTGGGAGCTAGATCCCACATCGCTAATGTTTGGGACTATGCATTATATCCACATCCTTTAATCATCTCTCCCACTTGTGTTTCTAAAGACAATTTCATTTCAGGTTGCCTCCTTATCTAGTCAATGATGAAAGATGAAGCCAGATCCCATCCCTCTACCATTAGCATCCCACTAGACTTAACTAATTGTATAGCTTCATCTGGTATCATATTTGTTAATTCTAGATCATATTCTTGCAGAGCCTCTTGTTACTTCTTCTTCTCCTACCAATTGCAACTGTGAACCCACTTGTTGTTGCTTCGCCCAAATGAGGAAATCCTTGAATTCTTTATTTTTTATGAAATTATCATCATTCAAGAATTTCTCTTGTTGAAGCTCTCTCTCATCTTGACATAATAAGAGAGGCATTTCAACATTTTCATATGTTCCCTCTCTTTTCTTCTTACCTTCTCTTATAAACTTTCTAAGTTGATGATCATAAGATCTAGTACGGCCAGTGAATAGAGCACTCACTTTGTCTTTTTTCTTCTTCTGTGTTTTAACATCAGAAGGCTCCCTTGTTTCCACATTTTTCTTCTTCTTGGGAGGTTCACCAGTCAACTCAACTTCATGCACTAGAGTTAGATCCATGATTACATTTTCCTCTATTCCTTGTGGTTGATCCACTTGAGGTGGGCTAGGCATGAAATAGATACTATCACTATACTCCGATGAAGAGTGTTTTTTAGGACCTTTGTCCTTATCTTCTATCTGTTCTTCCAACTGGTTGCATAATGTTCCATAAGATTCCATCATCTTATCCAATATTTGTAAATAAGGAACATCTAGGAAATAACCCCCAAAAGGGATCCCTTTCTTCTTAAGCTGTTGTTCTAGATCCATTCGTTCTTGGTACTTATCTTCTCTTCTTATAACTTCATCATCCTCTAGGATGTTCCTTATTAGGTCCTCTTCTACACACTGCTCATGCCCCTTAGTATTTGGAATGGTTGGTGTCAGGAGTTTCTTTGCACTGAATATAATACCCTCTGTGTCAACATACCTATATAAGGCCACATTCATCCTGAAGTGACTTAGCCATCTATTAATTGAATCATATGACCTCTTACCAATTGTGAAGTCATAAAATATAAACTGTCAAGGTGTGAATGTCCCTTTTCTATGTGGAGCCAAATACTCCTTATCAGTTAACATAAGTTTCCATATGAATTCTATGACAAGAATTCTCGGTGGCACACGGTATGGTAGAATGTGTGCTGGCTGGGAGAAACCATAAACTCTTATCAAAGTGAAATTATGATGGTAGTAGAAGTCTCCCCATTTTTTATCTCCATTCTACTTGTCAACAAACTTACAGGGCCTGAGAAGCTGCAAGACCTTAATTGGTAGTCTAGTCATATTGACTCCCAAACAACTTAAGAGGGGATATACCATCCAATTTTGGAAAGCACAAAATTCATTCTCCCTAGAAGTATAATTCCATAACCTCAACTAGAGTTGTATAGGGTTGGATTAACCTTGGTATAATCTCTTAGGTCTCAAATTTGGCTGCTCCATGATATTGAGATTATAGAACAAAATTAAATGCATGAATATGGAATACTGCAAGAATTTAGGGTTGAATTCCTTCGTGTGGATGTCTAAAAACCCTTGATACATTATGTCAATCACATATTGGATGTAGTCATAGTCTGTGCTGACATGTGGACTTTGCAAGTCTAAAACAATCATCAGAATATCAGAAGATATCCTCTCACTTCCCTTATCCACTCCTAAAACTCTACATAGACTATAGAAAATATATTTCATGTAGAAGGAAAAATCTTTGTAGATGTAGGGTGCATTGTTATAAGGAATGGATTCTATGTAATTTCTAGTATTCTTAGGCACATGAGCCTATATCAATTTAGCCACAACTGGGGCTTCCCTTGTATACCTAGCTGCTAAGGCCTTCAGATCTATCTCTATAGTGCAACCTGGTTATAATTATTGAAATCTTTCATAAAGGATTCCCTATCTAGAGTAACTAGGGTTGTACCATCATCCTTCTTGATGGTTTTTGAGATAGTATCATACTTTCTCTAACTTTTTGACTTCTATCAGTGACTTAACACCATCCATCAGATATTTTCTCATCTAAGGTTCAGATTTTCCCGCTGCAAACCTTACTGGGCCTTAACTTAACCTTTACTTGACCATAGTTTTTATAAAGACTTAGCGAATCAACGGCCCACATGAAATCTCACAATCAATGGCCCGCGTGAAATCTCACAATCCTTCAAATCATATTCTCATCTTTATGAGATAATGCAACCAAAGCATTGCGCTAAATCTCGAAGCAAAATGGAATATTCTGAAAGCTTTAAGAGACATCGCGACTAACTTAAAACATGAAAAGAACGCATGACTTAGTGATTCAGATTTTTTGAAAAAGGTAACCAAAAATTAGAAGCCAATTATGAAGAACTAGGGTTTTCTCTTGATATGAATGAAAAATGACCTAGGACCTAGATTTTTTCATATTGCTTACTAGTTTTAAAGCTCAAGGATCAATATTTGTAGGAAATTAATTAGCATTTTTGACAAGGTTTTGACCTTCTAAGCAAGAATAACACTGGGAACTCAAAATTTAATAGCAAGACTTCAAAACTGGAAATACAACCAACAGTGGCTCTATCTAAGGATGCTTAAATGCAAGTTTATAGAAAGAACCATAGATCTTTGGGAGGTAGACAACGCCTAATAACCTACTATAGAAAGTAAACACACAATAGAAACAAACACCCCTATACATATAATACAAGATTTAGTCTGCATGGAAATCAAATTTCAATTGAAGAAAGGTTTCAAGAACTATCCATGCACTGGCAGTTAAAATACCTCTCCCTCCATATTCTTGAAGACATATGAATCTTTTTCGAAAGTCTGATGAATTAAAAAAGGACCTAACCATAATGATTCAAATTTCTTATGCTTCCCTTTGTCTTCAGCCCTTACATTCCATTGAAGTACTAAATCATCAGGCTGAAATTTCTTGTTACTTGCTCTTTTATCAAATAGATATTTCATTTTCTCTTGTAACTTAATGTTCTCTTTTTTACTATCCTTTCTGACCTTATCCAATTCTGCTAATTGCATCATCCTATCTTGCAATTGCATAGGTTCATAAAAATCTAGCTCTTCTTCCTGGATAAACTTATATACTACAAGCAAATTATTCATGGGCATTCTAGATTGCATACCATAGACTAGTTCAAAGAGAGACTTACATGTTGCCTTTTTTACTGTGATCCTATCAGCCCACAAAGAAAGTTTCAATTTTGTATGGCAAGCTCTCTTATTCTTTTTCAAAGTCTTTATGTTCTTATTGCTTTATTTTGCTTGCCCATTGGCCCGTGGATGATAGGGGGATGAATATGACATAACAATTCCCATATCATAATAGAAATTAATAAATTCATCAGATCTAAAATACATGACATTATACATTACTAGTTTGATAGGGACACCAAATCTAGTAATTACGTTATTCATTAGAAAATCAATCACCACTGTTCTTGTAGCCTTCTTGGTTGGAATTGCCTCAACCCATTTAGTAAAATAATCAGTGATTAGCAATATCCAACTATGTCCTCCACTTGATTTCTCAGCAAATTCCCCAATGAAGTCTATTCCCCACATTGCAAAAGGGGCTTCTGCCACTATGGGATTTAGTAATAGGGCACCTAAAAATTTCATTTTGCTAGAGAATCTCTGACATGGTTCACACTTTCTAAAAAGAGAATGAGCATCCTTGAATAAACAAGGCCTATAATAACCAACCCTTAAAATCTTGTGAGATGTTGATTTTTCTGAGTAGTGTCCTCCACACATTCCAGCATGCATTTCTCTCAGAATCTTTTTAGACTACCCCTTACCTAGGAACAAAAGTAATATCTCATCTCTATTCTTCTAGTATAAATCACCTTGTAATAAGACATATCTTTGAGCTTGTAACCTCAAACTCCTCTTCTGATTATTAGTTAAATCTTTTGTGTAGCTAGCATTTTTTAGAAAAAACATGATATTAGCACACCAGGGTTGCATCTCAATACTTGTAACATATTTTCCATAAGTATCAATATTATTGACTTGGGCTAGATCCAAATTCTCTTCAGTCATTAACTTAGCTAGTCCTAAGCCTCTAACCAATTTAGTAATGTGGATATTATGTCAAATTCCTAAATCTTATTAATCCACTTACATCTCTTTCCAGTCACTTCACTTTGGATCAAAATATCCTTTACTACAGCATGTGGGATATATGCATTGATTTTTGCACAATCCAAGTAAGGTTTGAATCCCTTAACTACTTTCACTAGGGCATAAGCATGTTTCTCCATTAGTTGATAATTTAACTCAGCTGCCTGCAATGACTTGCTAAAGAAAGCAACAGGGTGTTGAAACCCTTCCTCATCTTTCTGTAATAAGATTGTGACAATGGTATAAAAAGAGGAAAATATAAATAATGAGAATGGTTTGGTGTAATCAGGAGATACTAAGACAGGTGGTTCTTGGATAGCTAGCTTAATTTTTTCAAATGCTACTTGTGTTTCTTGATCCCATTCAAATTTTACATCTTTCTTTAACAGTTTAACTATTGGCTTAACCAATTCAGAAAAGTTTGCAATGAACCTTCTAATAAAATTGATTTGTCCTAGAAATGAATGGACACCCTTTATATTCTTAGGAGAAGGTACCTTTTGGATAGCTTGAACTCTTTCAGGGTCTATTCTTACCGCTTATTTTGATACTATATGCCCCAAAAGTTTTCCTTCTATGATAGAAAACTAACATTTCTTTGGGTTTAAGGAAATGTCATATTCCATGGCTTTAATAAATACCTTTTCTAAATGGTTACAGTGATCATCATCTCTCTTTGAAAAATTAGTCAAATAATCCTGATATACCACCATTAGAACATTTATAATGTCTTTGAAAGCTACATCCATTTCCCTCTGAAAAGTTGCACTAGCATTTTTCAATCCAAATGGCATATGAGCATAGACATAGGTTCCCCAGGGAGTAGTAAATGCAGTCTTGAATTGCTCAGACTCCTTAACCAGTACTTGATTATAATTAGAGAAACCATCCATCATAGAAAGTAAATCACATCCAGTGACCTTCTGTAGCATAGCTTCCATATTGGGTAATCCATAGTTATCTTTTAATGATGCAACATTTAAATTTCTAAAATCAACACACAACCTAATATCTCCATTCTTCTTTATCATAGGGACAAAGTTTGACTCCTATGATGAATGCCTTATAGGTTGAGTAATACCTGCATCTCTTAACTTTATCATCTTTTTTTTCATCTTAGTAGCCAATAATGGGTTAATAGGCCTTTGTTTTTTCCTAAATGGTTTCACATCCTCCTTAAGTGGGATATCATGCTGGAACAAGTCTTCTCTATAAGATTTTAAATCTTCGTAAGACCATGCAAAAACATGTTTATACTTCTTCAGCAACCTTATCAGATTTAATTTCACATTCCTATTCAAACTTTTACCAATATAAACCAACTGAGGAGATGTCTCTGATCCAAGATTTATCTCTTGCAAATATTCTATCTTAGCATTGGATTTTTGAGACATATAATTATCATTTATACTAAACATGCCTTCTAATTTAACTAATACCTTAGGAATATGATTAGATGCTAGTTGAACAATTTCTTGATCAAAAATATTTTATTTTCCATCTACAACTGCTACTAAAGAGTCATAGTCAATTTTCTGGCCATCATACTGATCTATACATTGAATAGACCTAAGGATGTCATCATCATCCTCAAAGACTTTCTAGTTATGAACATTATCAAGCATTTCTGGTCTATTTTTTATTTCTACCATAGATATGCCAGTAAAATTAACATCATTATTTTTTAGAGAAACATTAGCAAGAAAGTATGACATTATGTTATTTGATCTTTCTACCCAAAGAATGTTAAAAGCATCAAAGAATTATATTCTATCCTAGACAGCATATTTGTACAATTTCAGCCTGTCATCTTTAGCAGCATACTATGATCTGATCTGAGCTATGATCAGTTGGGAATCTCCATGAATTTTCAAACACTTAATTCCATGCTTAATGGAAATATACATTCCCAAAATTAATGCCTTGTACTCAGTAGTGTTATTAGTGAAATGAAAGGCTAATAGGAAAGAGTACTTAAATGTAATACCTAATGGGGAAATGAATAACACATTGGCTCCTAATCCTTCTTTGAAACATCCACTATCAAAGTACCTCTGCCACAGTCCATTTTGTTGTAGCGAGAATTCATCGATAATTGGATCTATATTTCTCATTTGTGGTTTAATATTTTCAACATCAAAATTATCCATATCAATATCTACATAGTAATTTAATTGGTTAGGCATAACCATCTCCACCATGATTGATGAACGAGGCTCTCTATACAACTTGACATCATTACCATTTATAGAAATTGTTGCATATGATAAATCTAACTGCCGTCTCCCACCCATTGTTGTTGCCCACTATCTTGACAGAAGCATACCATAATGGGGTTTTGTATATACAAAAACTATATCCATTCTCTATGTGTCTTTAAGGAAAGCAGCAATCTTTACTTCAATTTTATTTAATGTTCCTATCACAGGAACCTCCCTGTTGTCCATTGCATAACAACTTCCAGCTAGAGTAGTAACTTGAAGGCCTAATTATTTCATAACATGATAAGACATTACATTAGCTATAGCACCAGAATCTATCATACAATTCTTGACCAGTAAATGATTTATCTTCAAAGTTACATAAAAAGGATCAACTGATAATGGTTCTTGGGTAATAACATTACCAATGCAAATATTAGATATTTTTTTACCCTTTTCCAATCCTTGTACTTTTTTTCTCTTTCTTTGACTGACGGGACTTCCCTTTTATCATTCTTTGATATCAAGGACTCTTCTTGTTGATTTCTCACAGGGGTATCATTTATTTCTTTCAATAGTGCAAGTGCAGCCTCCTTGTGCTCTTTTAGTTTTAGCATCTCCATGAGTGGGACTGAAACCTTCATTTGTGTAAGAGCATGTTTCATGTCAAACATGGGTAGTTTAGAGGAGGTATCACCTAACTTTCTATTTTTCTTGGCTTTCTCATTAGCCATTGGTGTTTCTTTTGTTTCATCTATCTCCTTTTGATTAGAAGAAGACTGTGCTTGTATTGGAATTTTCTTTTCTTTATTTTCCTTAACAAGAGAATCAGCAACAATTTGGGGGGGTCCTTTTTGATGTATGTAGGAGAAAATTTACCTTGAGTATGCTCCACTCTTCTATTTCTCAGATTATAAGAATTCTTAGCTTGATTTATTGCTACAATTGTCAAGGATTTCTTTTGTTCATCATTAGGTAATATATAGGGGGGTGCTTGTCATCATCCACTACATTAATAATTATTTGCAATGTAATACTAGTATTATCCTTTAAATCATAACTCTCTTGAGGATGGTATTCTAAATATTTTTCTTTTCTATTGTTCATGTCTTGAATATGTTCACTTGTCTCATAAGACCATGGATAAGGATTCTTGACAGTGAACATATTTACAACAGAGTTTCCTTGTTCAAGACAAAAAGCTTCATGATAACATCTTCAATTTCTATTTCAAAATCAGTTATTTTGTCAGTGAAAGCTTTCAGGTGTTCTTCACAAGTAACAACATTATTTCCTATAAACTTAGGGATCTTTTCTGTTACCTCATTCAGAATCACATTAGGATGACTAGAAATTCCCTCAAAGAAAAGAGCTTTATATATGTCTAGAAGAATAGGTCTTCTCTAGAAATTTTGCAAAGCATTGTTTCCAGTTGATCCAGTTGCAACACCTTGATTTTGGGTTTGTTGAAAGCATCCTTGTTTTAGACCATAGCTTTGAGTGTTTAGGCAAAGGCCACCATGTTGAGTACTTGGACCAGCACCTGGTGGATTTTGAGCATTAAGGCCAGTATTACCTTGATTTTATTGTTTTTTCCTAGTATTGATAGGGATAGAACTACTGGCAGTGGTATTATTACTAGCATGCAAAAAAGCTATCCTCATTTTCATGTCATTTGTAGCAGCCTCTAACTCTAACCTTTCTAATTGCTTGGCTAGATCTTTTGTAGTCTTCCTGGCTTTCTCAAGTTCCAGGTTAGCTTGAGATATTCTTGTAGGAATAGTCTTAGTTTGTTTAGCCTCATTGATAGTTATGATAACGGCCTTTTGCTTACCTTTGTCAAGGACATCTTTATTTCTTACTTTGAGTCTTGTATTTTTCTCAATTTCTCCTAGGAGTATTTGTCTTATGACAGGTCCTTCCTCTGAAAACTCATCTTTATTAAAGTTTTCTCTCTTGTTTGCAACTTGTTTTCTTAAGGCCTCAAAATCACCAAATAAATCTTTGTCAAGACTTGTACTTTCTTTGTTCAAACTCTTAGCATTTTTCTCTTTCCTTCTTCTTTCTGCCAAGAGTTCTTCTCTTTCAGTTAACAAGTCATAAAGATCTTTTTCACGCCTTTTTATAGCTTGAGTAATTTCTGGTTCTTGTTCTTGCTTTCTCTTTCTCGGAGCTAAGACTTCCTCTCTCAATTTATCAGAATCATAGGATTTTGTCTCTAAAGCTGATGTTTCCCCTAGTTTCTCAAGAGTTTCTTTTGCAGGGAAGAATCTTGCATCTTCCATTTCTCCCTCTTTGAAAGGGTCAAACGTTGCATCATCCTTGTAAGGATTTACTGGCTTTTCTTATTCTGAACTCTCAGATGAGGATGACCTTGTCTCAGGGACACGGGTCTCCATTCTACCTTTGGAGTTTCTTGGGGAGTCCTGACTTGGTTCACCCTTCTTGGACCATTGTTTCCTTCTAGGGGTAGGGAGCTCTTCTCCAATATATTTTTCAGGATTAGCCCTAAAAGAAGACCTAGTATTTCTTTGCCTGCTCATTTTAAAATCAGGCAAGACTTCTCAATATTGTTATATACAAATCACACTAAAATGAATATATTTTAGAGTTTCCACCCACCACTAGTGTGGGAATAAAAGATTAATTTTCATAAAGTGGAGCAATAAAATAATTAGTCACTTTTATACTTTAGATACCTCAAATAAAACTCAGAACTAGATAAATAATAGAAGGATGTTGTACTAGAAAATCTAGGACATACTAAATTATGTCTTCAAACTAGTCCCTAGTAGAGTCATCAAGTTGTTAGCTCTTTTTCATGTAGAATTACTATATAGCTTACCAAGCTTGACTCTTAGATTCCCAATTCTTAATTCATACAAGGAAAAGGCTAATTAACAAATATATGATCCTTCTACACTTTGAGCTCCACAACTCAGGTGGGTGTACCTTTGATAAGTTACTGCTTTTCAGTAGGCTTTTAGTGGTGGATATAGGGTCACACTGATTTGCCTTTTACTTCTTGTTGTATTAATAAAACATGATGAAGGGTGCTCCCCTTAATGCCACAAACACATAACAGAAACAGAGAAGCAACAACAATTTGCAAGAACAGAAAATGGGCTTCTTATTATCTCCACAAATGTGGAATTACAAACTTTCAGAATTACAATATGCAAAGCCACATGGGCATTCCCCTTACAATGTTCTGTAGGACAAAGCCTCGAATTATTACCCAGATCTAGCCAGAACTATCCCGAACTGCCTAAGACAACACTACGGGCCTTCTTTATATAGGCAATTTTCACTGCCCGAGAAGGTTCCAAAAATTTAGCCCTTAGGGCCGACCAAACTTAGAATTATTTTATTTTTCAATTTAGTACATCAAAGTCGGCTCAAAATAACTTTTGAAACCCGAACAAAAGTTTTGAAGGAAAATTATTTTCTGCTATTTCAGGTGGCCCAACTTTTGGAGACCATAAGTCATCACCAGTTGACCTGATTGACTATTATAACCCCATTTCAGAAATGCCACAAAGTGCTCTACAACACTTAAAATAAGCAAGCTTCATTCAGCCCAAGTTTTGACCTCATCCGGGGCCTCTAAAGCCTTCAAAACTGAGCTCGAAGTTTCTGTACCCTGTTTTCAATACCGAAAATTTTTAATATCTTCAAAACGAGACCTGATCTAGCCATGAAACTTTACTAGCAGGCTGATATGACTGAGATGAACCTCCACATGCAAAATCAGAACATTCCAAGATTGTATGACCAACTTACTAAAAATAGCAAGTTTCCATAAATAGCAGCTCTGCACAAGGTAGCCCTTATTGAAAAGAAAACAGAAATATTTTTGGGTGATGCAAGATTGCCCTTACACCCAGGATGCTCCTACATCAAAACCTCTTGCAGATAAACTTAATCGATCTAATACAAAGCTTAATAAGCAATACTATAAACTTAACAATGGGAAATAATTGTGATATAAGGATTCTCGTCCTTCTTCTTTTTAGATTTCTTTGACTCGAGAAGGCTAACCTAGGTGATTCTCTCTTTAAGGAATCAACAAGTTAAATTGTATCCTTAAATACAATTACTTAAACATGAATATTATTTTAGAACATAAAGTAAATGATTTGTTTGTTTAAATGTTGATGGTGAACAACTGCTTACCAAACCCTAGACCAGTGCCTTAATCTTGGTAAAATATTCACATGAAAGAGTTGTCTATCGTGGGCTCACCAAAATGTAAGGTGAAAAATATGGATATCTTTAGATAGGGTTTTGAACAATGGAGATCTGCACATAAAAGATACCCTATGCCACATTTAACCACATACATTCATTTATAATGATAAGGAGTATAGATCTGGAAATGTTTACAAAGAATAATAAAATAACATACATACCTCATAACATAGAAGATCTGGAAATACTTATTTTTTGGTTTCTGTATCAAGTTTCTGGAAATTTTGCAACCGAATCTGGAACAGAAATATAGAGATGGAGAAAACCTAGAAATATTTTCTTTTTCTGAGCCAAGTTGACCTTGACCCAAATACAAGGGTGTAATTTCACCTCTTTATGTCTACCTTGACCTGCACTGCTCCGACGGAAATTTTGTTTGCGGATCCCAAAAGTAGGCCGAAAAGGGTATCTGAATCTTCTCTGTAATTTGTTGTCATGTACCTATACCTACAAGAAAAATGGTTTTTTTGTTTGGGGGGAGGGGTTTTCCTAAGACAAACCGTGGTTTTGGAATTAATCTTATAATAGAATTGAAATTGTAGAGATAAACAAAGTAAATGAACAAATTTGCCTTGCTTGTATAGAAACCCTTGTGGAGGATTCGAATGCTTTGATCCACAAGTATGGATGCTCCAAATGGATGTAAAATGTAGGATGTCTCAAATCAATTATCTTTAGATCTTCAACACCAATCTTAAATGGATCTTGGAATGGGAAGAAGCTTGCATGGATGTGGATGGAGAAATCTTCAACATGAGAGCTCCATAGAGCTTTGAATCCTTCAATGGCTACCAATGGATCTCCTTGATGAATTGAATGCTTGAATGTGCTTGAATTCTTGAGTGTATATTATCACTTGTATGTGGATGATATTTCTTCCTTTATCTTAGCTTTCCTTAGTTCTTAGCACTTGTGATTCAAGTCTTTTTTGTTTCTTAGAAAAAATGAGAGGAGAAAGGCTTCCTTATATACAAATATAGGGCACAATCTTCTAGAGAGGCCTACATAGGAGAATTAAATTTCAATTAGGCATATACCCCTAGAAGTGGACCTATATTAAATATAATTTTAAGAGTCATTACTTCAGAGTTTGAAACAGCCGACCCAGAAGTAGGAATTAAATCTTTCCAAAGCCCAACATCCAGAAACCTTGGAAACTTGAAATTTGGACCCTGGGTCAGGGTCGAGGTCGACCCTGACCTAGATTAGGATCGATTTCTACCTTGACCTAGGTCAGGGTTGAGGTCTACCTTGACCCAAAAGGTTGACCTTGAATCTGAGGTCAAGAACCTCAAATTTATAGAGTAGGATGCCAGAAATAGGTTGGAGAGAAGTGGAAAACATGGCAGAATAGGGGAAAAAGCCAGATCCAAGTCAAATACCCATTCAAGGAATTTGACATGACCCCAAATTACTTACTCAGAGGGCTAAACCAGTCCTAAATGGAAGTGCTTCCAATTTCTGACGATACAAAGGGGTCCTAAACTTAGAGTCCAAACATTCTAATTTAATTGTTTATTTTATTTTGACACCCACTTTGGAAGTCCTAAAATTATGTAACTAGTGTCATAAGTTGCTATGTTTGAACTATGAAAAATTTATATTGTGGATATGATGGTTTCTAGTTTTTTGGAGGAGTCACGAAGAGTTATTTTATGGAAATAGATACTTATGGTGGAGTTCACTTTTGATGATATGTCATGCTTATGTGAATAGATGAACATTTAGCCTAGCTATATAAGAAATAACTAAACACTAATCTAATCTAACATTAATTATTGATGAAAAGAAAGGGTGCAAGCATCTTCCAATTAATATCCTAACCAAAAATGATTAACATGTTACAAGTTAATTCAAGACCAAAACATGTTTATTTTTATCAATAATGAAGCAATACATGGAAATAACAACTATTAACACATAACACTTCAATGAAAAAAGATACAAGCACCTATAGAAACTGAAGTGAGAGAAAGGGGAAGAAAGAAATAAATAAAATAAGAGTTATGCATCGTACTGATGCAAATGCATAGCATTTATAGGGTCCCTAAGTAGTACAAAATTGACATTAGCTAATTTATATGCGCCAGAGCCATAAACTTTGGTGATGATATATGGTCCAAGCCAAGTAGGACTGAATTTACCTCTTTCTCAAGGTAGAGTAATGACGTTATGTTATTTCTCATAAAGAACTAATTCTCCAACTGAAAAAATTGCCCAATCACTTTATGATTGTAGTTCTTTTTTAAGGATTTATGGTAAGCTTGAATATGCTCAAGGGAATTAATGTATTTCTTATCTGACATCTCAAGTTGTTGAAGATGTTGTTCTCTTAAACTATCATTATCAATTATACCATTAAAAGAGACTCTAAAGGAGGGTAACTCTAATTCCAAGAGTATAATTGCATTTGCACCATAAACTAGATTGTAAGGAGTTTTTCTTGTGGCAATGTGAACACTTGTCCTCTAAGCCCACAAGGCATAAGTCAATTGTTTATGTAAATCCTTAGCGTGTTTGTTGATAGTTTTCTTAAGAATTTGTTCAATGGTTTTGTTATATACTTCAGCTTGATCATTAGATTCAGGATAGTATGGGGTAGAAAAGTGTTGCTTGATATGATATTTTTCCAATAATTTTGTTACTTATTTGTTTTTAAACATGATGCCATTATTAGATATTATTATTGACAGTATACCAAATTGATCAATGATGTTTTCTAGAATAAAGTTACAAATGACATCGGCTATAGTAGAGAGAAGAGGCACTGCTTCCACCCATTTGGTAAAGTAATCAGCAGCAGTGATGATTTACATGTATGTCCTTGAGAAGAAGGAGGTGATATTTTTCCAATGAGATCCAAGCCCCAAAGATTAAAAGGCCATGAAGCTACCTGAGAGTGAAGTTCATGTGCAAGAGTGTAGATGATATTATTGTGTTGTTGATATTGAGGAAATTGTTTGACAAAGGCAAAAGAATCTTGCTCCATAGTTTTCCAATAATAACCCATACGAAGGAGCTTGTTAGCTAAGGACTTTCACCAAAATGCCTACCACAAGATCCTGAATGAGGTTCTTGTAAAGCAATAGGGATCTTAGTTTTATTAAGGCATTGAAGTAAAATACCATTGTAAGAGCACCTATAAAGAATATAATAGGATTATTTACAAGAAATTCAAAGCTTACACTTACTAATTAATAAATACCTATGGACATAGCTATTACACTTTATTTTCTAATAATAATAAGTATATGAAGTTGAAGGTATTGAGATTCAAAATACATGGCATCCATCATCCGTGATGTCCTTCACAATAGGGAAGACTACTAAAGGGCACTGTTTACATCCCCTAAACTCTTCATAAATGACAACATAAATCAAAATAATATGCATAATTAGATAAAAAGTGCCCAACACTCACCAATTGTAAATTTAACTAATTAAATTGCTATATATTTGTAAAATGAACTATAAGGAGATAGTTTTCAGAGCAAGTCAAACTGTGATAGTTTTTTACTGAAACTAGTTTGACTCAAAAATTATATAGCGGAAACCTAATAGCAATATCACAATCTACATTATAGTTTTTTAATATTTAATTTTAATAATTCTTAAATTTAAATAAACACACTTTGAATATAAAATATTATTATTATTATTATTACAATTTATTAATTTTAAATACAATTGAATAAAGTTTTTTAAATATTCACTTTTTGCTAATTATTTTTTATTAAAGAATTTATATATTAAATTCAATAATAAATTAAATATATTTTAACTTATATTTTCAAGCTATGTACTTTGTCTGTATAGGATGCCTACATTTCGCGCTAGTATCCTGAATCTACACAGTCCTTGACTCATGCATGCGAGCAAGGCAGTGAGATAAAAAAGCTCGTTAGTTGGTCTTGATTGTTTTCCCTTATATTTTTAGTAGTCTAAATAGTTGTATCTATTCAAATCTTAGATTTATCTTGTGTTTATTTAAATCCTAAGTTTAATGTAGTTAATCTATCTCCTTGATCACCCTAGCTCATCAGAGCTCTAGTTTAGTGAGGTGGCGCAAGGGTTGATTTTCTCCTTGGGATCCAATCAATCTTGAGGGTGGAAAATTCCCTTCTCTGTAGTCATAAGCATGTTATTTATGTAAACTTAAGTAAATAGTGAATGTGTAACATATGGAAAAATGATCATGCAAATATTCTATGTGCTTAAATAAATTGCCCTTGGATTTTTTTCAATGTTTAAGTTTCATATATATGTATGTGTGGGTATCAAATATATCATAAATAAGCACATACATATAGTTTGGAAATCAATGAACACTATAACATGTTAGAATGAATTCAGAATAACTGAGAGGGAGGGTGAATTAGTTATCCTCAGGTCTAGATGTGCCCAATTAAAAATTTGAACCACTTCAACAACTCAGATCTATTTGGCAGTAATAAACAACATAAGTGTGCAGTTTACTGTACTAATGAAATAAGATTACAAAAACTTAACAGTAAAACACAACATAAAAATTCACACATTTTGACACCATGATTTAACATGGAAACCCAATATGGGAAAAACCACCATTAACATGCTACCAAAATATCACTCTTCTGAAGTGAGCTCTGTTAGGAGCCAGTCCTGTTAAAGGTTGCAAAACACACTGTCAAATGTGACCTGGTTAAAGGATTTAATCACCCTATCAGGACTGGCCTTGTTAGAGGACTTAGAACATTCCAATCTAAATGTCACCTTTTTCAAAGGATTTATATAATGACTGTTAGGTCAACCTAGTTAAAGGATTTGAACTGATACAATGGTTAGAAAGTAATCAGCAGGTGTGATCTGATACATACAACTTACTTTGCAAATCCAGATCCAATTTCAGCTCTAATGCTAATTCATTGAGTGGCCTCCATTTTCATCTCAAACTTTAGATCTTCTTGGAAATTTGTCAAGCAATCTCTCTCTACTTCTCTGCTCAGCCTTCTTTGCTAGGTCTTTCCAATCAGTCAATTAACCATGCAGTACTCTTGCATACAACTTCTCCTTACACTTGGATACAATGAAAATAACCTCTGTAGGTTATATTATACCTCTTCATCTAGGTCAGATAGATCTTTTGCCGCTCAATCAAGATTGTAGATCTTAGGTTAGGTCAGATCCAATAGATCTTTCCATCATTACACTTTATTTACTTCTCCAATACAATCATTAATTAAACATTGAATCCATGCGCTAATAACAGTTTCCCGTGCATTAAATGAGAGTGGACCAATCTTAATTAACAATACATATCCCAATAAAATCAACTATGTCGGCTAGAGATCTCAAATCTCATCAATTACTAAAATACTGTTGCTCGGCTTTCTCTGTCTCCCTCGGCATTTCACTGGCGCTCGACATCATCTTTTCTTTGCTCGGCATCACCTTTTGCTTTGCTCAACATTGACCTTCTAGTGAACTATCAGTGAAAGATAAACAACATATCACTTTGCCAAAGTGCTAAATTATCAAGTACCCCAGTGTATACTGATAACTCAACCTTTTCCTTGGTCTTATTGTTATCCTATTCTTCAAATCTTCATCAATCAATAGATATGGTACTCAAACATATAGCAATAGTCTCACCAGTTAAGGTTTGACATCAATGACAAAATAATAATTGTCTACATTGTAGAAATCTTTCCAACATAACAATGTGATGGAAACCTTAAAAAATCAATTAATGGCCCAAAGAAATTCATAATCTAGATCACATGTACTAAGTGAAGATGAAGTTTCATCAAGAATAGGTTCAAGTTCAATGTAAGTATAACTAATGTATATGTCGTTAAGTTTGTAGCCTATTTCATGAATAGTTCTAGCTCTTTTGGTTCAATAAATCATCAATGATCTTTCTTTCTTTTGCCTTTTCTAGTCTCTTGTATCGTATTCCTCGGTAAGTTGTATCCAAAACTACATATTTGTTTACAAGATGACTTGGAAGGAGGTGATGGGGATTCTTTTGTAGATGCATAAATATCAAGACAAATTTCATGCATACATGCTTCCTTTACATCTTGTTATGTTCTCAAGGGTTCTTGCATAGATAACTGGATCCACATAAAGAGAAAGGGTACCATAAGCTTTAGGGAATTAAATTTAATAAAGCTCAATCAATTATATGTTGAGTGCTATTGCCATAGTCATGTGTTAAGGATTCATTTTGTGTAATAAAATTGATAGACGTGTCCATGGATTTATGTTTGATGTATGGTTTAGGTTCGATAGGTATGCAACGAAGTTTCCCTTTTATGCCAACATTTACATTGATGCAAAGTAGAGGGACTAAATGGCATAGTGTGCAATTATGGGTATGTAAAAAATGTAATTTATATGTAGGGCATCACATAACTTTCATTGTCAACATGGTTGAAAGAATGATAGTACCCATGCAAATATTTAGGTATACTATCCAAATGAATTTAATGGTAAGTGTTTAGGAAGGTCAGGTGGTGTTGGTTTTAATACAAATATTCACCATGTGAGGCCTAAAAACAATGGAAAGACGAGGCAATGTGGGATGTGACCAAGTTAATCTCTAGGATTATATTGTTTTCTCCTTATCCATCTTAATCTAAGCCCAAGTTAAAATGCTATAAAGGGGAAGAAATCATAGAAAGAAAATAAAGCATAAAAGAGGCTAATTTTAAACACATGTCTTGAGAACCATAATATAGATTCATAGTTCAAAATGCAATAACTTACATAAAACCATACATATTAACAATTAACAATTTAACAAAGACAAGGCTTGGAATCATCAAGACAATAATACACAAGTTTCATTAAGTTCATTAATCACTTAACAATTACATAAATAAATTTGAAAATATACATAGAGGTTCCTCTTATAGTTCTAAGGAAGTCGAGATCAATATTAGGATCGAGATTAAAAACTCAACTTGACAATAGACTCTTATGTTGGGATTAATTGTTTAGTTGTAAAAAACATCAACCAACTTAAGAACTGACAAGCATGCAAGTATTTATAAATACTTTCCTATTAACAATCAACTATACTTGCATATATAAATAAAAAATAGAATTTTCTTTCTTTAATGACAAAGTCCATATTATAGACAGCTAAATGATACCAAGTTTAAATTTTCCAGAATATAAAATTGAAAATTGAAAATTAAAAATTAAAATTCCTATCGGGCTCTGATTACGTAAAAATGGGTTTTACAAGGACCCAAAACCTCTAACAAAGAGTTTAAACAAATTTCTACCGAGTTGTCAAGGAGGATGTGATCTATTTGTAAGTGTGACACCAGTACTTCTATTGGTGGTTGGAATCTAGTGTGTAGGATTTTGTACAACATAATTGAAATTATGTAGGACGACATCATGTAGTGCAGGATGATGTTTCCATTACAATGTCTCATCTAGAAAAGAAATCACAGGTCACGAATACTGGTTTGATCATTATAGATGATTTTAATTTTGACGACATAATGGATCCAACCACGAGGTTGACGAAAGTAGTGCATTCATACCATGGTGAGATTATGTAGTTTGACCTGCCATTGTGATGGAGCTTTGATTACTAGTATTTGCACCAAACTTGGAATTCGATGATCGTATTGGTCATTTTTTTACTTTTTAACTGTACATGACATGTTGTAAATTTATTGGACCATATGGATTGACAAACTATTTTTTTATAAAATCGTAAATATGACACTTCAATTTATTAACAAACCATCAAAGTTTGTTATAAGAAATATAATATTTTCTTTAATAATATAAATATGTGTTATTTTATAATATGTATGATAACTATATGTTATTTTACAATATCTATGTTTCTATTTTACCTATTATATATTCCTATTAGCTTAGAATCTTTTTAAAATATAATATATGAATTTTAGAAATTTAGTTAATTTATGATTTTTGCATGTATTACTAATTTTAAATTATTATCTAATTTTATATTATTTTATCACAAATAAAAGTTATATGAAACCTATGAATTTGGAAACTTAATACTACTTTATACATATTTCTAAATTTTAGATTCTTTATATAT
>MU223599.1:1227856-1250949 GCA_018584345.1 Thuja plicata | reverse complement strand
CAAAAGCACAAAAATCACAATCCCTGGAGGTAAAGTTCCAAACCCTAACCCAAAACTGGATAGGATTTGGATGTCCTTGAAAAGATCTATGTGGAGACAAATTATCAGGCTCCATGATTGCAAAATTGAAGTAAAGGAGAAGGTGCATCAGAACTGAGTAATGTAAAAACTTTGGCTCATCCTTCCCCCGAGGGTTTTTCAATTTCTTCTGTGTAGTAATGAACCCTTCGTGCATCTCATCGATTATATGCTGGATATAGTCATAGCTTGTGCTGGAATGAATTTCTTGTAGGTCCAAGACCATCATCAAGATGCCATGGCCTATTCTCTCAGCATCTCCATCTATTCCTAATACTCTGCAAAGAGCATAGGCATTGTACTTGATATAGAAATACAAGTCCTTGTAAAAATATGGGTAAGCTCCAGTCTGAGGACTTATATGATCTCTTATTTCCTGTGGCATATGCTTTTTCAATAAGCCTCTAGCAACACTAGGCTTATCGGTATATCTTTTCTCTTGTTTCTTCATGTCAATTTTGGTTGACATGGTGCTAAACAGGCCAAATGCTTGCATGAAAGAATTTCTATTTAACACAAGCAAATTAGTGCCATCCTCCCTTTTTATGGTCTTTGTTAGGACATTATAGTGATTAGCCAATTCTAGAAATAGGTCAACATCAAGGAAAACATCAGGTACTAATAACCTACCCAGTCTAGATATCCAAGGGTTTGACACAGGGATAGGCTTATCACAATTCTTGTAAAAATAAGCAAATAGAGAATAACCTGTTGTTCCTGGGGTTACTGCATCCCTGATGTCCTTGAAATCATCTTTGAAGGCACCAGCATCAATCTTTCTATTTTGAGTAGACCTTGGCAGCAGCTGCAGAAATTCATCCGAGAAGCTAGGTTTTCCTTTAGGGTCATCTCCACTGCCTCCACTGGTTGAAGCCATGCTCATAGTAGTACTCATGTTGCTTAGCACTTAGAATCTCTGGTTTGAACGATATTGAAACAAATCTAAGCACAACTCTCTTTAGAATTTTCAATCACTCGAGAACACTGCAACAGCTCTGAATATCACCTTTTGCTCTAAAATAATAACTTTACTCTGAAATCATGAACACGGTGAATAGGAATGAATGCACGATCCTCTGTTTATAGCCACAAGGTTCAGAGTACATGGTTCAAATTTTAGAAACGTCAATTCTGCAATTAATTTTGATATGCCATGAAACGTTCAAAAACCTAGCCGTAGTTTCTCGAGGTGACAGGAAATCAAATTTAAATTATGAGTATTTTGGCGCAATCACAAAAATGGTTAAGATAGCTGACATGGCACTCTATGATTCACCTTCTGTCATACATCTCAGCTACCTTTTGTACACAGTAATCATAAATTCTTTTATCTGATTGGCCGCCGGCTTGATCCTCTCTGTCACGTCCTCCACTTGGCGCCGCTTTTATAGATCCTTTTCATCTGGCGACCACGCGACCTCATAAAGTCTCTTTGTCACGAGTGTATCTCCTTAACCATGGTTTGATCATCAGATAAGGCGACAACAGTAATTCCTTACCTCAGGTAACCCAAGTCTCTCCAGCGATCAGGCGACTATGTGAAAATCTTAGTCGCGCAGGGTTAACCTTAACTCAGTCTTTATCTCCAGACTACGCGAAAAACTATTACACTTAACATTTCATGGTAATAGCCAAGTTGCTAGATGCTTGCTTCTTATTTAAAGACTTCACGACAACCCTTTGGTCGCTGAGTCGGGTGATAAGTTTAACATAACCTTATTAAATAGCACATGCCCTTTTCCATTTACAGCGACCTCGCGACATACCTTAATCGCTTAGTCGGAAGGAATTTTTCCTGGGGCACTTTTATCACCAGACTTAGCGACCACCGTTAGATTCCTTAACTTCATCATCGAACGGCTATCTTTTAATCGCTATACAATCTCACATACCCTTAAAATATTATGAGACTTCACGACTGAGGGTAATATGACTTAAGTCTCCTTATCGCTTGATCCCTTTCTTTCATCTAGCGATCACACGACAACCACTAGCATTCTGACAGATGTCATCTATTACTTTGTCCACTTTATGCATTCTGGAAGTCTGACTCATCACTCCTGTTCTGGCGACATCCCGACTGAGTGAAATCACTTAACCTGAAACTATTAGTCGCTGAGTTGTGACTGTTATCTCTTAACTGTCAAATATCACGAGACCACACGACTGAAGAAAAGCCTTAACTGTTTGAATGTCCTGATCCAGTGACCACGCGACATGAAGGAGGCGCAAGGTCGGGAGACATTTCGTTGACCTGTTGACTCTTCTCGCGATCACCCGACTGAGGTGGGTCCCATCTCTTTTAAAGCTTCATATTATGAAGATCAAGCGACTACCCGACCAAAGGGAAATCGCTAAGTCTCGATACACTGATGGAATATTCTGTTTCTTCACGAGACTACGCGACACAAGGTAAAAGCAAAGTCGGGAGATGTTTTGGCATATTCATTCTGGGTCATGCGATCAAGCGACCTGACTTAAACTTTTAAATAGCACATGCCTTTAGTGACTGTAAAAGGTAACGAGGAAATAGAAGACATGGCTAAGGGTTTCAAAAATACATCGTTTAATATTTGGCCTTAGGGTTTAGTAGGGTTTATCAGGATTTGGCAAGGAATAAGCAGGAGAACTTGAAAATTTTCAGAGGGGAGGGCAAGGAAACAGGCATTTTAGCAAAAACATGAAATACGACCAACACGTAGAATAGGTTTTTACAAGATCAATGATTGAGATAATTGAGAGTGAAGATCTAAGGCATAGATCAAGCGACAAAATAAAATTTTTTATTTCTAAGAAAAACAACAAGTACCGAGGTAAAAGTGACATGGTCACAAAATAGGAAAGAAGATCTAACGGTCCAGAGAAATTCACAGCGTACCTAACGCATAAGTTTAAGAGGCAAAATTCATCTATTTATTGGATGAAATTGAGGTTGTTGGGACTGTTATTGTTGTTGTTGTTTTTTTTGTGGAGAAAGTTGAAAAAGTTATTGAAGTGAAGTTATTGAAGAACAAGAGCAGAGCAGAGATTCAACTAAAGCATGTAGCAGAACAGAGCAGTGTTAAAATTTGAAATTGAGGTAACACATCAGAGAACATAGAGTCATAGAGTATGATCAACATTTACATTTGATGCACTTATTACAGACATTGTTAAGTTATTTGATAATGTTGTATTGAGAGTTTTAAATTCCAATAATTATAAACTAGTTCCTTAGATTTGCATGCATTTATACTCCCAACCTTCATAGTTAAACCAAACGTGCATTCATTTGTACTAGTCCTTTAATAAGTAAAACAAACTCGCATGCATTTGACAATAGAATAAATATCTTTGTCAATCATTAAATTGCTTGAGTTTGTTTAAATGTTATTTCTATTCATAGATATTAATAGGAAAAATGGTATCTACTAGACTTCTTTTTAATATATAGTCATAGTTCTTATTTTGCAATTTATTAAATTTGTAATATTTTTTTTATGAAATTGAGAAAAATGTGTATTTTATGAAAATAAAATATACTAGTTTATTTGAATGAGTATACGTAAATTTTTAATATATATGAAGTAAATAATTTGTTTATTATAAGAGACATTTTATAACATTCAATTATTATTTTTATTATATGATGTGGCTTTATTTACTATTGTAGTTAATAGAAAATATGAGACAAAGATATGTTTAAGATTAATTGTGTGTAAGATATGTTCTTTTATTTACAGATTTGACTCTATTTAAACACAACTTCATATTCTAATAATATAATGCACTTGCATTGGAATAGTTTAAATAAATCTATATTTTGGTATAATTGTTTTAGTCAAAAAGAACAAACACACTTAGTAGCCCAATGGTGTAATTTGATTATTCAATTATTTCCATTTTAAAAGTGCTTGTAAGTGTTCCTCCTTTTTCTTTCTTAGAGCAACTAAACATAGGAGTTGTAGACTCTAGGATCTCTTTCAAATATAAAGATGTCTTCCACAAAAGAGTATGAAAGATAATGAGCTTGCTTGAAAATTGAAATATGAGACATGATCGAATAATGATAATTGAGGATATGTTACAAATGTACAAGACTCTTTCTTATAAAGGCAAGGTGTGATTTAGTATAGTCAACTAATAGAATCCCAACATTAACTGCCTATGTAACTAAAAGTAAATAAAAATTTTAAATAAAGACGTGGATAAGATCATATCAAGACAATTAAGAATTTTAGAAAGACACCTATGACCTAACTTAACTTAACATGTGAATCTAGACCAATACGGAAAAAAAATTTAGAGAACATGGAGCAGATGGGCAAAGAGCGGGTGGGCACGGAGCGGGCGGGAGGAAATTTGAATTTCAAACATGGCGATGGTCTAAACCCTGGTGTTGTGCAGGTTGGATTCTCTGGCGCTTCTGTTAGACCCCAGCTGCAGGCTGGACAGGATGGGGAATGCTCAAAAAAAATCTCAAAAGGAGAGAATGATGCCAAGGATGGGGACCCACGTGATATAGGTAAGCACTTCCGTCAAGAAGGGGTTGATTTACCATTGGGACCGTAGAAGGAGAAAAAATAGTCTTCCCTAGATTGGAAAACTTAAATTGTTTACATGTCACTCCCTTCACTAATCTTTATTTATATTTATATTAAAATTATAGAAAGATTTTATTCATATGAGATGGCCAGTATATATATATATATATATAGGCTTTTCTTATATATATATATATGTGAATATATATATATATATATATCCTAATAGCATTTGTAGTGACAACTTCTAAGAAACTAAATGTATAATTTCTTTTAATTATTTAATTTTATTTAATAAATTGAATAATCTTGTTTTAAAATATAAATTTTAATTTGTACATTGGTTTAGTCTTAGTGTTAACTTGGTTTAATCTTATAGTAAGGGTTGAAGTTGGTATAGGGTTAGGTTTAGTTTTAGGGTTAGTTTCAATTTTAGGGTTAAAGTTTAATTTCATTTAGTGATATAATTAAGGTTCAAATTGGTTTAGAGTTTTCTTTTAATTTTATTTAGGTTTAGGGTTCAATTTAGTTATTGTTAGTGTTAGGGTTCAAGTTGGTTTAATGTTTAATTAGTGTTAGGGTTCAATTTGGTTTATTGTTGGAGCTATGATTTTGTTTGGTTTAAGGTTATAATTCAATTTGGCATAGTGTTATGTGTAGGTTTCAAGTTGGTTTTATGTTCAATCAAGTTTAGCATTACAATTCAATTTAGTTTAGTCTTAGGTGTAGGGTTAAATTTATGTTTACAAATGGGGTTCATTTTCTAGATTATTTATAGAGTTATAATATAATTTTGGGGTTATGGTTCAATATTCTTTTGTGTTCAGTCATTTTTAGGGTTATGGTTCACTTTTGTTTAGGGTTATGTTTAGGCTTCATGTTGGTATATAAATTGGGTTAAATTTAGTTTAGTTTTAGGGTTAATGATCAATGTATAGATTTTTTCTATTGATTGTAATTGATAAACATTCAAAAAATACTGAGTATTATCAGAGTTCAGTAACTTAATACTGCAAGTACAAGACTAATGAAGGACATGCTATGAACAACTTACGAATGTACATAGTTTAGATAAAAATACATAGGCTATTAAAAAAATAATAGTGCATTAAATAAAACTATCACAAGTCAAAAAATCATCCTTTGTCAAATGTCTCAGGTACACCTATAATAATATGATCATCAGAGGGAGTTGTAACAAAAGCACTCATGGGATCAACAGTATGCATGTTTGCGTGTTCTACAAAAACAACATTAGAAGGTCCTTGCACACTGCTAGGTCAGTTTTCCTTGTCTCTTCCTTGTTTTTATTTTTCATTTTCCTTCTTTTTTCCTCTCCTAGCTACTGTATGCCCCCTTTCAAGGTAATATCAAAGTCATCTTTCTCGATGGATGACTTGACCATAGTAAATTTGTTTGTGGCCTCCTTTATTTTGATTGAGCTACATTTTCATCCCTGACGAGGTTGAGAAAATTATGCTCCTTCATTTTAATAGCCACTGTGACTTGCAAGGAAATTTTAGAGTAAATGAGTCTTCGTAGAGACTCGGTAAGTTACCTAGCCTTACCACTGACCATACCTATTCAAGACCATACCAAAGATACCGTAGAGTATTCTTGAAAAAATACAATCAAAGAAGACATGGAATATTGATTTACAACATTTATATATAGAGAAGATATTGGGTTGATTAAGAGGCAATCTATGAAGGAGGGGGCACCATAAGAAGAAAACAATCTTGGGTTCAATGGGACAGTTCGTGATGTTTAAAAGATATTTTCTCCAAGTAGGCTGGTCATAGTTTAGCCTCCATTTTATATTGAGGTATTTAATGATGTCAAGCTTGTAGGTGAGGATTTTTTAAACATACTTAGACTTGACCAATGGAAGAGGGGTACCATTTGACCACTTAAAATAGTAACTCTATCAACAGGTTCTCCACATGATTTTGGTAGGTTAAGGAAAACACATGCTTCTTTCAAGGAAGTGTATGTTCTCCACTACGTATGGGGAATGTCATACCTACTAACCAGATTATTCTAGCTGATGAAATGACCCTTCTGTATGATGTCTTAGAAACACTTGATCCCTTTAGAGGCCCCTATTTTTATAAAGCATCCTTGGAGAAGTGAAAGAGGTTTGTTACCATGAGAGAGGTTCCACCACACTGATCTCTCACCACAAATCTCAGTGTTGTGATCAAATATGGTGTTCCCAGAAATCTAACTCCTCACATAGTTCTAGCTCTTCCAAATGGATTTGGACACATTGCTCCCCTTAAATCTTAAATCAAAATATACCGCCAGGAGGTCATTCAAGTGAATTCCTTTCCAATTTTTTCTTGGATTGGTATGGCTCTACTAATGAAATTTCTGATAAGGACTTTCTAACGCTCCCCTCCTTGGGTAGCCTTGGTAATCCACTTGACTGAAAGGGAAATTCCTTGAATCATCATAACCTTCAGATCCAACCCTCTAAGCTCATTACTCCTGGTGCACCATTCCTATCCAAACACATGTCTCTTTTTGTTACCTTTCTCATCTAACCAAATGAAGTCTCTAATGATTTTTTGGATGTAATTGATTTGGACCTGACTGAAAAACCACGCTGAGGGATAATAAATTGAATAGGAGGAGAGTGTCTTTTGACATACTTGAAACTTTCCATCCATTGAAAGGAATTAATTATTCCACTTGTTCAATTTTTTCTCAATATTTACTTTAACCCACTCCTACATATCTTTCTAATTAAGGTTTACTGCAAAGGCAATCCCTAATTAAGTAACATAGTGATTAGGTCCACCCCCCCAAGAATTATAAATTTTCCTACAACATGTTGGTGGCTCCTCCTCCCAACCCAACAAGATTGATTTGGCCAAAGAGACCTTGCTACATGAGGCAATAGAAAAAAGGTCCATTTTCCTCGCGAGGTTGCACATATTCTTCTCCTTCAAGTCAAATATAATGGTTGTGTCATTTGTAAATTGGATATTGGATAAATCTTAATTTTTAGGAGTGATAGTGTCTCTAACTTTGTGACAGAGGGTGTCATATCTCAAGAGGTAGTGCAAGGAGTCAATAACAATATAAAAGAGAGTTGGATCAAGAGGGAAACCCTATTTAATAGATCTAGTAACTATTTAGTGTCTTTGTCTACATTTAATTTGATTCATCTCTCTTCTCTTCTCTTTCTCAATATCCTTATGATGGATCATGGAGTTCAATCTGAAACGTTGATTCAAAAAACTGACACGACTTATCCATAAGAACTCAAACAATAATACTACATGGAATGTGGAAACTTAATGGATTTGATTGAGATATAGTAAGCTGAAACTATTCATATTTGGCATCATTAATTTCCATTGTAGATATTTCCACATTCATGAGTGTAGACACCATGTTAGAGAAGGTGGGTGGCAATCCTAGACTGTCAAGCATCATGTTGATAAATTTTCATTCAATTATGTCATATGCTTTCTCATATTATATTAGCAACATGCCAACTTGTTGGCTTCAAGAAGTATCCCTATCCAATGCTTCCCAAAAGGTTATCATATTTTCCAATATATATCTTCCCTTAACAAATCCTATTTGGGAAGAGGTGATAATTTTTGACAATATGTCTTGAATCCTTAAGGCCAACAATTTAGGAAAGATTTTATAGGATAAATTAAGTAGGTTAATAGGCCTCCAAGTCTTTATCAAAGTTATATCCCCATCATTTGGGATGAGTTTAATAAGCCCCGAGTTTATCTCAGAGCCCAATTATTTATTCTTAATGGCATCCTCATACACCTACAATAAGTCTTCTCCTATGCATGAGATGTTTTCTTTATAAAATTCTATAGGTATCCTATCTAGCCCAAGGGGATTTCCATTACTCATTTTGAGAATGAAATTATTTATCTCCTCAACTCTAGGGCCCTTACCAAGGAAATCATCATCTTCATCTAACATGTTTTGGGGGACAATTCCCTTGATACTATCTCTTGCCTATTCAATGGATTGGTTAACATTATCAGCAGTGATTAAATTTTTATAGTAGGAGGTAAAGGGATGCAAAATGCCTTCCTGTCAACTCAAAGTCTTTCCATCTTCACAAAGGTAGTTTTCCGGAATACTTTTAAATATAGCATTCGCAAGAACCAAAGGAGATCTTTGCACTTCCCTGAAAATCTTGTTATTCTTCTCTTTTCATATGTTCCAAATAAGTTGGGGAATAGATATATTCCACACAAGGCTAACTCTCTTATTCTAACTAGGGAAATTCCATTGCTATAAAAAATGAAGATAGAATTAGAAAAACCCAACAGACATTCCATCTTTGTAACAAAGCTTCCTAAATTTGTGAAGAATAGGAACAATTGAGAAGGAAATGGATGACTGATTCACTCTCCCTAGAGAAAAGACTACATCGGTTAGGATAGTGAAATCCCCTTTTCATAATATTATCAATAGTGAGGTTTCTATTTTGGATAAACAACCAAAAGAAGATCTCAATTTTAGGAAGAAGATATTTGTTCCATGCTTTTGCCCAAAAAGGAGAACTTTTAAAAGGCTAGAGTTGGATTCTATAAGCCAATGCGACAGAGAAAATACCAGAAGGTTCCAAACCCCAAATTAAGGTGTCCTCCACATTATCAATAATCTATTGGGATTACAAATCTTTATTGATATCTTCATTCAGATTCACCCATTGATTCCCTCTGTAGTTTTACCCCACCTTGGATCCAAAAAAAAATTTACATCTTTTCATTAAATTCTGCAATCTAGCGTCCATACAAAAGCCATGAGTCTTCTGAAAAAATGATTCTACGGTCATTCCCAAGCTTCCATTTGCTCCATTTAGCTGCTACCTTTTTAGCTTTCATGATACTTGTTGTGGGTCCACAACACACACCCCATTTTGGTCCTCTGCCAATAGGGGCCCCCCTTTTTTTAATTTTTTGTTTTTTCCCCTCTCCCCATTCCTTGAACTAAGTTTTGGAGGAGCTTGTTGAGAGATTAAAGGTTCTTTTTGGCCTTTTCTCACTTTCGGCATTTCAGAGGACCTCGAGTCCTCTGAAACACCTAAAAGGCTGAAGGGCCAAGCCCCACACCTTTTAGTGTATCAGACTTTGAAATAATGATAGAGGAGGAGGCCACTTGACTTTAGCATTTTGGCCTCCGAAACCCTGAAGTCAGGTAATGTCACGCACGAGCTATATAAGTGGCTCAAGTCACTTTGTTCCTCACTTGTGTTTTTTTTTCTTCTACATTTTTGAGAGCTCTTCACGCACACTTTGTTATTCTTCCTCACCATTCATTGCCAGATTCTTCTCCTCACACTCAATGGCTTTTGGTCTTCCCCCTTTCTTTGTGCCTTGCAAGTAGGGCCTTGTCATTTTCTTTCTCTTTTTGCTTTTAGTTTTGTGTTGTCAGTTTAGGTCTCATCTTCAGCCCAGTTGGATTGTGCTCCCTCCTAGGTCCCTAGGTTTTGCACCCTTGGACCTCTGGTCGGGTCATTCTCCCTTATTTTAGTCATTTTTCTTTGCATTTTTTAGGTTAGGGTGTTTCGGTGTTGTGACCTAGTCGCAAGTTTTTAGTCTCCAAAAGGCCTAAAACACCCCCCCTCAAAGCAAGTTTTTACCAAGTGCAGTCTCACACTTTCAGCCTTTTTGGACTTTCAGACCTCCAAAGACACCAAAACTTCAAAGCATCTGAAGAAAATATCAAATTTCCCAGATGTTTCTATCTTTCACACATCGAAACCTACTTCGGACTTTCGCACACTGACAGATTGAAATCATTTCTTCAGCCCTCGAGTCTCTTTGAGATTTTAGGTTTTTGCACCCCGATATTTCTACACATTTTTGCACTCCACAAGTCTGAAAAGTACTTGCTTCTGCATTACCTCATCCTTCAAATCTTGGCCTTTCGCACCCTGACCTTGTCTTCAAAGTCTGAAAGTCTGAAATTTTGAAAGAGCTAAAATTTCATTTCTTGCTACCTAAGAGCCATCTTCTTCTAGTTTTATTAGTTAGAGTTTTGTTTCTTTCCTATTTTAGTAGTTTTTTTTCAATAAGGATATGGATATTCGCATGTTTCCTCGAAGAATGCCTGAGAAGCAGACATCATCCCCAATGAAGTACCTGTTTAAGGGATATCACCCTCCTTCAAAGATCGGGAATAAGAACCTAGAGATCACCGATACATACATTGGGAATGTGGACTGGGATCAATTCTTGCTAATTTGGATTAGGATTAAGGTTCAACTTGTTTTAGTCTTTAGTTAGGGTTGAAGTTCATTGAGGTTTTTTTGTTTAGGGTTAGGTTTATCTTTAGGGTTATGGTTAAATTTAGTTTAGCGTTATACCTAAGGTTGAATTTGGTCTAGGATTATTTTTAATTAGGGTTAGGTTTAGGTTGAATTTGGTTTTTATTAACATTAGGGTTCAATTTGGTTTAAACTTTAATTAGGGTTAGGGTTCTATTTGGATTATTTCTAGGGTTATGATTCTATTTGTTTTTAGGTTACAATTAAATTTGGAAAAGTGTTAGGTCTAAGCTTGAAGTTGGTTTTATGTTCAATTTGGTTTAGGATTACAATTCAATTTAGTTTAGTGTTTCATGTAGGGTTGAATTTTGTTTAGGAATAATGTTCACTTTTAATTATTTATAGTGTTAGGAAATAATTTAGTTTAGGAGTAAGGTTTGATTTGGTTAAATGTTCATTTTATTTTATGATTGGGTGAACCCACAATAGTGGGTTATATTTTTTTTCTCAAATGGACACTGAAATATACATTGTGAAACAAAACTTCACGTTGGAACGCATATTGCCGCTAAACCAATACAAATTGGGAGATGAAGTAAATTAGAGTATTTTAGGATTTTGTGCCTAGATTATAGATAGATATTTTTTATTTTTTTTTGGAATTGATTTGAATCAATAATCTATCTCCCATGAAAACTAGTATGTTGCTGAAAACAACACTTTTAAAGAGTGGCATTCACTATATAGAGAATAACTTTGTTTTAAAATAGAAATCAAGTTTATTCTTTCAAATTTAGTTTTGTAATATCAATATATAATGTTGGCAATTGGTTTGATGAGTTCATCCTTAATATTTCATATTTTTATTAACATTTGAAGTTGACTTAATCATAATTTTGACTTATGTTCATTTCATAGCTTGTGACTTGTTGTGTATTTGTCCAATTTCATTTTTATTTATACAAAGAATTCTTGAATACCTAATGCATAGATATTTTTTATATTGTTTTTCTTTCATTTACTATTTTTCTATGAATGTTGAACACAAAGGTTGATGTTTGATAAGAAACCTACATTTGATTGGCGTCAAAAAACCATTGGAAAGTTGGTTTCAAGTAATTGTGTACTCCATATGGGTTTGTCAATATTGTCCCATTTGAGCCCTCAGATTAAGCTCCAAAGGCCTGAAAACTTCATATTTATCTTGGGCTTTGGAGAGTCATGCTAACTAGGAGGTTTCAATAGAAAGTGCTTTTGATAGAAAGGAATTTCAATCAAAACTTTTATGTTTCTATAGAAACCCCTTTCTATCGAAACCCTCTGGCATTTATTGTGGGGTTAAAATTCTTAACTCGACCACTTTTGACCAAAAATACTTAACGACATCCGATAGAAACTCTAGTTGGTTGATTTAATATTTTTTTAGGATTTTGACCTTCAAATCCTTGATAGTTGGCACTAATGGAACTTGATTATCGGGAGTCAAGGTTAGATTTCCCCAATACCTATCCCAAAAAGATAGTTTTCTGAGAGCCATCTCCAAAACGGAGCTTGGTCCATAAGAATCTGAGTTAGATTGCTTAGATGCTAAATAGATGACAAGATGTAAGGAACAAAGATGCCCTTATTGATTGAAAGTCGTGGAATACCTAGTTTTGACTGTGAGGTACAAAAAATTGAACATGCCCCAAGTGATGAGATGCCCCTAGCAATGAGAAATTTTGAAAATCAGATCAGATTGATAGGAATAGATTCAATGATGCAATCATCCTGCCCCCTCGGGAGGGAAATGGAAAGATGACATGCCATAATGATGATGGAGGGAAAAAAATTGTAGATAGATGTTGAATCAGAGATCAAGAAGAACTCATAACAGATTGTGGAAGAATTCAGAAGATTTAGAATCAATTTTGAGTGATTTCAGGGTCTGGTTGACCAAGTTTGACTAGAGTTGACTAGAGTACACTATCGCATGACATTTGGCAATAGTTCCATTAGTCTCTTATCTTTTTTTCTGCCAATCTGGAGCATTTCTTCATGTGAATACTGCAAAGTGTCGCGTGGGTCAGTGAGAATCTTCGCGTGAAAGAGCATTTCTTCGCGCAAAACTGGAGTCTTTTTTCCAAAACAATGAGCTAAAATCTGTCAGTCAAGTATTCTTCTGTCAAATCTACTCTCTGATATGGGTCTTTTTTTCTGCCATCCATCTTCACACAGTCTGAAAATTGGTTTCTTGGGTTGAGAACTACGTGATTCTTTCTTAAACTGGTCTCATGTCATGTCTTTTTTATCTCTTTTCATCTATGTCATCATGCCTTATGTCACAATAGTCATCTCTTGGCTGTTCTAGCCTCATTTTCAATGATTTGCACCAAGGATACTTCACCTTTTGGCACATTCTGTGAAATCTTTGAGATAGTTTCAAGTTTGGTCCTAGTTCACATCTCTTGTTCAAAACTTTGTCTATGACTGTCACAACTCAAAGTGGCAAAACATTTTCTTCAATCAATCAAGATGAATCTGTGCTTTCCACACCATTACCAGCTACATCTAGTGAGGAATCATCTCAATATCCTTCTCTAGTACGTCGACCTTACAATAAATGGTCATTTCCTATGGATCTTAGTCAGGTTTGAAATCCTTTGCTCCAAGAAGACCCAAATTCAGTGAACACTCAATCTTTTCATACCAAATCTTTACACATTGAATCCTTGCATTCTAGCAAGATGGCAGATCATAACCTATCAGCTGAGGCTAGCAGAGCTGACCTCTTTAAAACTTGGGGTAAGTCCCATTCTCAAGACCCCCTAACAATGTAGAGGTAGAAATAACTCAAGAAGAGATTGCACAAGCCCGTGCTAACAAAGATTTATGTAGAATGATGGGAGTTCTCCTAGCTGAGGAGAAAGAAAAATACATTCTTGAACTATCCAATCAAGGGGCTAAGTTACCTTCCAATTATGCTATAGAAACACTTGTTGAGAAAGAAGAAGAAACTAAAAATTCCCGCTTACGCAAAGAAATGCAAACTATGCAAGAGAAACTCTCTAAACTCTTGAAAGAGAAAGACAAAATTGTCACACAATTCACACTGGAAAGCATCTATCCTTTCCCATTTGACAAAGATCTTCACATGCCTCCTTTTCCCAAAGGAGTTGAACTTCTAAAATATGACAAATACTTGGGTACATCTGACCCTCAAGACTATTTGAGAGAATTTTGTGCTCTCTCCATGGAATTCATACATGACACAACCTATCTCATGCATCTTTTCCCACATAGTTTGGGAGGGTCGGCTATGGAATGGTTTTCTAGACGACCAACTGGCATCAAAACTTTTGATGAAATTGCCAATTTATTTCTACAACACTATTCTCACAACATCCAACATCCGGTTCATATCCGAGATCTTTGCAACCTAAAACAAAATCATGGGGAATCCTTCTTGGTATTTCTCCAAAGATGGAGACAACTTTATACACGATATTCTTGCAAGATACCCAAATTTGAAAAGTTGGACATCTTTCTCGATAATCTTCTCCACAACTTTGGGTATCAAGTATAGCTACAAGGTCCTCTAACATTTGATGATATGATCAAACAAGCTATAAGAATTGAGACATTTATGATCAAGAAAGGAGAATTGACCTTGCACAAGGAAAACAAACAAGGGTCTTCTTCCTCAAGCAAAGATAAACCCAAATTTCCCAACAAGAACCAAAATGTTGTGAATGATAGTGTTGTAGACAATGTGACTCCTAATCCTTCCAAGGCTACTTTCAATCTCACTACCATGATGTAAGTGGCCAAAGCCACTGAACATGCTGCGGCAGAATCCAAATCGAGTACTTCACGATTTTCTGGACCTTAACCTTGGGCTCCTAGGCCCAAGCGTGAGTTCACTCCTTTAGGAGAACCTCTTGAGGTAGTTTACAAGACTCTTATGTACAACCATTTACTTACTCCATTGGATAATTCATGACCTTATGATCCGCAACCAAGACCCTCTTGGTGGAATGAATCCGCTTATTGTGATTTTCACCAAAACAAAGGTCATAAAATAGCTACTTGTCTTAAATTGTGGCATACAATCCAAGATCTCATAAATAGTGAGGTTATTGTTGTGGGAGGTCACAACAAAAATTCTGATCACCAAGCTTTCAAAGACCCATTTCCTCCTCATGGAAAAGGTGAATCATCTAAAGGAAAAAATACTGATGCTAAGGTCAACTATACATACACTAATAACGACAATGTCATTAATATGGTTGAATATATTGATATTGAATATTGTAATGTCATCATTCTCAAGGGGAAGGGAGATATTTCCAATTCCAAAACACCTTTCACTTTTTTAGGGTCTTCACCTCAATTTTTTGAACAAGGACAGTCTCAAGTGAGTGCTAACATTGTCACTCGATCTCGTGCTAAGATCATCCTCAAAGGCCCTGAGCCTTCTATATCTACATCAACTCAACCTTCAGACAAAGCCAAGGTTGACTCTACTACTAAGAATCCCAAAGTGGGTTCCTCATCTAATGCTACCAATTATAGCATTCTTGATCAATTGCAATGTACTAATGCTCAGATAACTATTTTTGAGATTTTGAAAATCTCCCCTGCTCACAGGGAAATCCTGGACAAAGCCCTCACTGAGGCAAATGTCCCAAAATATCTTGATCTCAACCGGTTTCAATCTATGGTAGGTCACTTGACCTCCTCACATTACTTGTCTTTTTCTGAGGAAGATGATCATTCTTTGAGTCACCCGCATAATAACCCTCTGCACATTGAAGTCATGATTGGTCCAAAGCATGTTCGTCGTGTTCTCGTAGATAACGGTGCTGGCCTAAATATTTTCTTTTCTAGTTTCCTTATTGAGCTAGGCTATGGTGAAGATTGCATTGATGCTCACAAAAATATTACCATTAAAGCTTATGATGAGGAAGAACGTAAATCCAAGGGGTTAGTTTTTTTTCCAATAAGAGTTGGTCCTGTTGAACGAGATGTTATTTGTCAAGTGCTTGACATTCCTTATGTATACAATATTATGTTAGGAAGGACATGGATCCATGAAATGCAAGCTATCCCTTCCACATACCATCAGTGCATTAAGTCCCCATTCCAAGGATCTAAAGTGACTATACCTGCTAATACACACTATCATTGCAATTCCCTCACCAAATCTGCTGACATCTTTGTGCCTACCAACAGAGAATCTATTGAACTCCTTGAGAACAAATTAAAAGAAATGGGAAAGAGTTTGACACTCAAAGAAACTAACATGGGAGGATATCAGATTGAACCAATGCTATCTATTACATCTTTGCCTTTGTCTCCCCATTCTTTTGGGAGACCTTCTGAGAGCATTAAACCTTCTACGGTTCCTCCTCCAACAAAGTATGGTGGTACCTTTGTACAAGCCACAATACCATTAGAAGAATAAGCTAAAAATAGAGCTATTAAAGCTTGGATCTATAAAGGAGAAGACAATTCTGAACAAAATCCCCCTTATGACATAAAACCTGAGCAATATGGCAAAGGTTTATCTATTATGCAACATTTTGGCTACAAAGGAAATGGTCCCATAGGTGCGAATCATAAAGGCTTGATTGCACCACTTGAAGCTATTGGTCGCAGAACTCGTGACTCTATAGGTATAGGCTTCCAAAAACTCACATTTCAACTGGGAATAAACAAGTTTGTACCTCAAGAAGATAAACAACCAACACCTAAAGAGACACCTAAAACTGTAGAACCTGAAGATAGCTCTGATGAGGATACTTTTCCTTATACTATTCCTCCAGACCTGGCAGCATTCTTTGCTGAGCTAGATAACTTTGTACCATGTGTCAATACAGTAGACACTGACCGTGATTCTGATACCACCACTTCACTTGCTCCATTAACTTATGAAGAGTGGAAAGAAATATATACCCTAAATCCAAGTCATCAGGGTGATTTATACATACCACCACACTTTCAAGAATAGTTTGACCAGGAATTCCAGTCACTTCTCATTACACAAGAGATAGCTGATGCTTAAAACACTATTAAGGTACCTAGGTCAAAAGGTGCTCATCTGACCATAGTCATCCCAACTGGGGACAAAGGGTTGATTTCACTCATGTTCTTGACATGACACCTAATGATGAAATGGACTCTCATGAATATGAGTTTGACAGCTTGTCATATGCCACTTCTGATAGAGATACAGATACAGCTAATGCATATGAAAACCTTCTTGTAGTAGGTGAATAGTCTAGTGTAGGGTCACATGAGTCTGACTCCCTAGATGTTAACATGTCATCTACTACGGTCTCTAGGAATCAAAGGAATTCGACTATACCTTTGGATGAGATCGCTTTGGGTCTCGACTTGCTTGTCCATGCCTTTGATGATTATATCATGAATGCACTTGAACCCGTCACTCCTCTTTCACTTCGCCATCCTGAGCTTATAGACTGGAACCCTACCTCCCCATCTAACAAAGTCCTTATGCTCTAGAACGATTATGCTCTTACCTTCTACCTACACGTTGTTGAACCTGTAACATCCTCCACTGGCGAAGAAAGTGCTAATATGACCAAGGAAGACATCAAGTATCTTAGTCACAAAATCAAAAGAAGAAAAAATAGGTGTTCTAATGGTGAAAATCACATCATAGCAGTTTCAGAGCCTAAAATAGTCAAAATAAAAGACGTATCCAAAGGTGAAAACCTCTCTGAGGCACCTGCAGATGAGATACTTGATGCGCTTCTGAGTCATTTCCAAGAGAGATCATCTGTTCTTATTGAACCAACTCAACCAATCAACTTGGGTACAGAGGTAGAACCTCAGATCAGTCACTTGGCACAATCACTATCAGAGGAAGAAAGAGAGGAATTCACTACATTCTTCAAAAACAAAAAGATTAACTTTGCATGGAAATATTCAAACATGCCGGGATTAGACCCTAATCTAATCATGCACCATTTTTCCATTGCACCAGGTGTTAAGCCCGTCAAGTAGAAGCTTCACAAAATGCATCCACATGTAGCTCTACTTGTCAAAGCTGAATTAGAGAAACTTCTTAAGGTAGTGTTTATCAGAGTCATTGATTATGCAGAGTGGATCTCTAATATTGTTCCAGTATCAAAACATGATAATTCCATACGAGTCTGTACAGACTTCAGAGACTTGAATTTGGCATGTCCTAAGGATGATTTTCCATTGCCTAATATTGACATGATCATAGATATGACAGCTGGGTATGAAATGTACTCACTAATGGATGGTTTCTCTAGCTACAACTAGATAAAAATTGCTCCAGAGGACCAAGAGAAAATAGCTTTTACATGCGCCTAGGGCACCTTCTGTTGGAATGTCATGCCCTTTGGACTCAAAAATGCCGGTGCTACATATTAGCGAGCTGTTACTACGATATTCCATGACATGATACATAAAATAATGGAAAATTATGTGGATGACACTTTGGCTAAGAGCATGCACCGAAAGAAACACCTTGTAGATCTAGGTCCTATACTAGATCGTATGGAACAATTCAGTCTGAGGCTCAATCCTAAGAAATGTGCCTTTGGCGTAACATCTAGAAAATTGCTTGGCTATATCATCTCTGCCAAAGGCATCAAAGTGGATCCTACAAAAGTACAAGCTATCATGGAAATTCTGCCACCAAAGAATATTAGACAAATGAGAGGACTTCAAGGCTGACTGCAGTCTATCCAGCATTTTATCTCTCAACTAGTGAACAAGTCACAACCATTCACCAAGACTCTACACAAAGGTGTGACTTACCAATGGAATAAGGAATGTGATGAAGGGTTCACACAAATCAAACAATATCTTGCAAACCCACCTATCTTGATGCCTACTATTCGTGGGAAGCCACTTATACTATATTTCTCTGCTATGGATGCATCATTGGGTATCCTATTGCCTCAAGAAGATCAGCACAACAAAGAAAGGGCTATCTATTACATTAGTAGAACTCTAGTCTCATATGAAATGAAATATTCTTCTATAGAGAAGGCTTGCCTTGCAGTGGTGTTTGCTTCACAAAAATTGTGACACTATATGCTGGCTCATACTACACGTATAATTGCTAAAATTGACCCTCTGAAATACTTACTCAGTAAAGCTACCCTCACAGGTAGACTAGCTAAATGGGTCATGCTCCTTAATGAATTTGATATTCAATATGTAGAAAGAAAAGCCATAAAAGGGTAAGCAATAACAGATCAGTTGGAATAATCACCTCTAGTTGATCATCAACCATTGCACATTGAATTTCCAGACGAGTCCATATTACTTCTTACACATCGATCATGGACTATGTTTTTTGATGGTTCATTCACCCAACAAGGGTCAGGTGCTAGGATACTGTTCATTACACCTCAAAGGTACTCTTTACAAAAAGCATACAAGATGTTGTTTCCTTGTACAAAAAACATTGCTGAGTATGAAGCCTTAATCAATGGTATGAAGATCACCCTTGAGTGGCGAGTAGACGAACTCAATGTTCTTAGAGATTCACAATTAGTCATCAATCAAGTAAATGATATCTATCAGACAAGGGATGACAAGTTGATACCTTATAAATGGTTGGTTGATGATGTCAAGCAGTATTTTACTCACATCACATTTCAACAAGTTCCAAGGGCAGATAACAAAGCAGCAGATGCTATGGCTACTCTCGCCTCTATGCTACAGATGCCAGAAAATGATTTTCGACATGAATTCCTAGTGGAGACGTTATTCTACCCAGCCTATGACTCCCCTGATTCCTGGATGATCTATTTTATCATAGGACATGACTCATCCCACTACCATCATATCTTATCCTACCTTCATGACCAGATTGTTTCGGACACTTACACCCAAAATGAAAAATGTCACTTAATCTGCAGTGCTTCACAGTTCGTCATCATCACTAATGACTTGTATAGACATGGTCTAGATGGTACCCTCCTTAGGTGTTTAGAACCCGATGAATCCAAATGATCATTAGTAGAGGTGCATGAAGGCATTTGTGGGTCTCACTCTAATGGCCTAACATTGGCCCATAAACTTATTAGAGTTGGTTACTATTGGCCAGATATGGAAAAAGAAGCCACACAATTTGCTAAGTCTTGCAAACAATGTCAACTACATGGTAATCTGATTCATACTCCAGCCAAGGAGTTGATTCCCTTCATTACTTTCTGGCCATTTCAACAATGGGCCTTTGACTTGGTGGGTCATATTTACCCCTTGTCCTCAAATGGACATAAGTTCATAATCATAGCTACAGACTATTTTACTAAGTGGGTGGAGGCAGTCCCTCTCACCGCTGCCAATGGCAAATCAGTAGCTATGTTCATTCTCAACAACATCATCTGTAGGCATGGTGTACCCTCAGCAATAATCACTAATAATGGGGGACAATTCAAAAACAAGGATTTGATAGAGCTATGCTCTAAGTTTAAAATTACTCAACATCGGTCTTCCATCTATTATCCTCAGGGTAATGGATAGGTGGAAGCATCCAACAAGACAATCCTTAAAATCCTGCATCACACAGTGCATAAATCTGGATGAGATTGCCATCTCCAGATCAATCCATCTCTCTGGGCATATAGGAAAAGCATAAGAACACCAACAGGGGCTACTCCCTACGCTTTGGTTTATGGAGTAGATGTTGTGTTACCAATTGAGGTTGAGATTCCTTCTTTGCGAGTCTCTCTGAAAGGCCTCATTACTGATGAAGATAATAGAATATCTCGGCTACAAGAGCTAGAACTACTTAATGAACGTCGACAAGTGGCATTTGATCACCTTAGAGCATACCAGAAAAGGATGTCCAAGAGCTATAACAAGAAGGTTAGACCAAGAGATTTCCAAGCGGGTGACCTCATTTTGAGGGAGAACCCTAAGAATCAACAACATCAAATCCAAAAAGGGAAGTTTGAACCAAATTGGCTTGGTTCGTATGTTCTCACCATAGTGTTTAGGTCTGATACCTATCAGCTTTCTAGTACTGAAGGAGAACAACTCAAAGAGCCCGTCAATGCTCTTCATCTGAAGCCGTTCTACAGCTGAGACATCTTCACTGTGCTCATGTATATAGTAAAGTCCTAAAAAATTTCTAAAAATCTAAAAAATTCCTAAAAAATGATCATCTTAGTGAAAACCTAGCGATAGGTGCTTTGATGTATCTTCAAAAAAATCATATATTCCAAAAATACAAAAAAATTTGAAAAATTTGAAAAATAAAAAAAAAAAGAGAAAAAGAAAAAAAGGTGCCATTGATATAAACCTGGCAAACAGGCGTCATGGTAGCAAAAAAAAGAATTTATGCCAAGAAGGTGAAAACTTAGTAAATCAGTGCCTCTTGTTCCACAATGCTATATCTGTTGCAGCACCACTTGGCTTTACGCATTTGCTTTCCTCATTGCTGCGTTCCTGCTTACATTTGCTTTTAGTTCCCATCAAGACACCAACTCACATGGATTGAAACTGGTCATACTCTCAGGGAAACCCTCCTGATCTAGGGGGCACTATCCTTTTATCTTTTAAGGATCTTCTTCACACCGGTCACCAGTGGTTCTCACTAGGTCTGCCTACTGATGTCTAGCTTATACCACGATCATTTCATTTGCACATCTCTCTCACGTCAGTCACCAGTGATTCTCACTGTGTCTTCCTACTGTCGCTATTCTACTAAGATTGCTCATGTTTGTTATAGTTGGATTTTTACTCACATGCTCTATCTATCGATACTCGGTCTTGATGATTCTTTGCTTTAGTTTGCACATATCTTTTGGTCACTTTTGTGACACTCTGGTCCCTTTGCGGACCCTCCTGACTTATCATTGATTCAGCACCATACGCTTGGGGGCAATCAAATCTCATTTGTCCTCGCAACATACGTCAATTTAGTCATCATTGCTTGTGGGCATGGGCCCCCCATTTGATCACATCTTTGGTTTACACCCGAGTCATTAATCTTGTCACTTCTCAAGGACAACTCTCTACTGACACAAACTGGTGCTTTTTAACACCACCATAACCAATGTTTTTTAACACTATCTTTGGACACATCTATATTTTTAAATACACATCAGATATCTCAAATGTAAACATCTATCGATAACAATCAAACACAATGCACTTACAAGCACAACAGTGTTTTTTAACACCCTCTAAACATGAATATATTTGAAAACTTTGAAACTGGCTGAGCTATGCTTGAATATTTCTTTGTATGCTGTCTATTCTCATGGATTTCATTGATATTTTATTTGTCTACTACTTGTTGGTGTGGTCCTGATGATCCGATAACGAAAAATAAATAGGGTGTATGTGATCAGATCTCCTGCAATAAGGTGGAACAACCTCACATCCCTCGATCTTGTTTATTTGTATGCCATGGTGAGGTCGGTACTATCTCCTTGCTTGTTATTTCTCTATTTGTTATTGTTTTGTTTGTTATTGATCTGTTTGTTTATGCATGATCACACTCATGGTTATCTTGGCTTTGAATGCCTCGATACTGGTATACTCTTGCAACATTAACTAGAAACTATGTTCAGGTCATCTTGGCTTTTGTGCCCTGGTGCTTATGTTCATTTCCTACATTTTATCCGATGATAAGTCATATTCATATCCTTATGGTTGCATTGTGGCGTCAGTAAGGGTTGTATCAACTTGGATGTTCCAAAAAATGCTCAATGATGATGATTATACGATGGGCCTCACAACCATGTCCTAGAATTGCACCTTCATATTGCATCTAGCATAGGATTGCATTTTCATTCTAGACTTGCATTGTGACAATAATTCAGTGTTCTCTTCATTGCATTCGTCTGGGTTCATACTTTGGAGAGTTCTTTTTCACTATCCTGGTTTCATCATGACTGCATAGGTGTTCGATCCTCACTCTCGTTTCTTCACATGTTCTTTTGGTTAGCATTTGTCATCCTGCATGAGATGTTAGTACCATACATATTGATATTCATAACTCATTATCATCTACACATGGCATTTGCATTTCTCATTCATAAATTGCATTTACACAAATCATCTACATACATCTATACATGTGCATTCCATACATTTACATATATTTAAAACATGTTCATACATTTGCATACATTCTAATCATCTAAACATCTAAGCATATAGGAAACATCTCATAAAAGACAGTATGACACATGTGATGATACCAAAAGATGAGCTCATATATATATATA
>MU223599.1:1116477-1227581 GCA_018584345.1 Thuja plicata | reverse complement strand
GGTGCCATCTGTGCTCCCTCTAACCCTCTTGCATAGCTTGAAAATATGGCCACCTTAGATGCCTTGTCAGGCACTGCACCTATATATGATGCATAGTAATAAGCTGCTCATGTTGTCTGATGTTGCACCTCCTCCTATGCTGCCCGGAGCTGCTTCTGGAGATCGTGTATCTCCTGGTCTCTATCTAGTAATCATGCATCTCACATAGCTACCTGAATGGTCAAATCTCCCACCTGCCTCATGAGCTACCAAAATCTCTCCCGAGATCGCCGCTGTGGGTCCTGTGCTATGTCCTGTGCAGGTTGATCCTCCTGCATAGGATCATCCTATTGTACCTCCTCCTGAGGGGGTACCTGCTACTCCTTAGTAACCTGCTCTGTAGTCTTTCGCTGAGACTACCTTGTGCTACCACTGCCGCTAGCCCCTACATCCATCCCCATATGTCATGTAGGGATGTCAACCTGTACTGTCTGAGGTCGAGGACCCTGCTATAACCCCGGTTGTGCCCTCTGCTATGGTGGGGGCATCTGCATCTGCTATACCTGTACCACCTATGGCTGAATGACTGGTGTAGGTACCACCTATGCTCAGTTGGCTATCCCCACTGGATCCGTGAATCTCAAAAAGGGGTGGGTAACGAAGTGCTCTCTATACTCAGCGGTCATGCCACCATCTACCACATCTCTAAGGTAATCCCACTGAAATGGGACCAATGCGCAGATATCTATCATCATGTGTCCCTGGTCCAACTTTGTCCCCCAGCCCCTCCTAACCTCCTCTATAAACCTGGCATACACTGTGTACTCCTGTGAGATGTCCTATCATCGTCTGAACTACCACCATACCCGCTTCTGCAGGAATCTCTCGATCATAGTAATGGTGTGACCTATCATCGCACGCGAGTAGAACATATGACTCAGCTACTCTGCTGCATCATCCTAGGCCTCTGTCAATCTCTAGGGCCTCCAAACCACTGCTACTAAATCATCAAGCTGAGCTCGCCACTGATAAACCTTACCCAGCATGGGCTGGGTAATCATCCCCCTATATCGGTAAATATAAGGCTCTAATGGCTGCCTCATATCCTCGCAAATAGGCCTGGTAATGGGAAGATGATCCCAGGCCCATACCTGTAGTATGAAGACTCCTGTTGCCATGCTCTTCGCCTCTCGGTAGGCGATCTCATGCATCTCATGATACATGTGTGCTAGCATACACTGTCCCCATCCGTAATGTCAGGGTTGTGCTAGCATCAACTGCAACATCATCCCCCAACCACACTCTAGATCATGTTGTCCACGATCAGGCATTAGGTAGCACCCAAGGAAGCATGCTAGAACCACGGGAAACCTATGGGTCAGACTGTACTCGCTAATCAAATCCTCCCATGGGATCACCCTGCCCATAACAAGCTCATCCTGAAAGACCTCTCTAAAATCTGTTGTGCCCAACTTGGGTTGTGTCTCATACTCAACTTGGACACCGTGGAATGGTATCCTCAAGATCCAGTATATGTCCTTGGGAGTAATAGTCATCTCCCCCTGTGGTAAATGAAATGTGTTCATTTCTGAATGGAAATGCTCAACCAAAGCTCCCAAAAGTCTATGATTGACCTGAATCTTGAGTACATCACATATTGTACTCAATCCCAAAGTGTCTATATGTGTTGTCTCAGCATCATCTAACTGAAATACCAATCTGCTGATAGCTGGATGATGCAATCTAAATGCTATATCTGGGAAGTCAACTTGCAAGACATACAAACAACAAAGCACTATCAGTAATCGACAATAATCAAAGCATAATGAGATAATAAAGCATTCAAGACATCTTATAGACAGTAACGACGCTGATGCAAAATCTATTGGACACAACGCAGACTGATTTCATCTTCTTTTTGAGCACTTTTTCCCATAAGAAGAAGTAGATTTTCGCGCGAAGAAGTTCTTCAGGTCCCGCGATATTGACATTTTGCATGAACTTTAATGCCTATTTGCATGAGAAAATACCCTCTAGAAGGGTTTCTCATGCAAAAATGGGTACTCTCCCATGTGAGATTCCACACTGAGTGGCGTGAAACATTGTTTCTTCACGCGAGATTTCCCTACGGGGCGCGCGAAGACCCGTAACTCAAATTTTAAAAACATGACAAAACAATGAAAAATTGACAGAAATCAAACAAATTTGAATTACATAGGGGTTTTCCGACTACTTACTGGAGTTCTGTACGCTATGGGCCAGTTGTGTCTCCTCGATCACTTGAATCGATGACTATTGTAGGGGACCACCATTTTCATTTTCTACTCAGAGCTTAATTCTCAAAAGTCAAAGGGTTGAAATGATTTGAAAATGACCCTTTTCATCCTTATATAGGTTTTGACCTAATTTTTCAAAGTGCTCCATTTTGTGTGAAAACTATACCACTACCTAATTTGACCACTCTGAATCCATTTTCATGATCGAAATCGAAATCGAAATTGAAATCTGACACTTCTATATAGCTCAAAATTGCATTTTAAAATTTTCAGGACTGGCGCAATCGGACACTTGTGTAGTCAACTTTCTGATGTTGCTTTCTTGTCAGAATCTTATCATATCATCATTTTTTGAAATCTTTGACTTTTTTCCTCAAAAGTCAACTTTGGTCAACTCTAGTCAAACTTGGTCAACCAAACCTTGAAATCACTCAAAATTGATTCTAAATCTTCTAAATTCTTCCACAATCTATTCTGAGTTCTTCTTAATCTCTGATTCAACATCTATCTGCGATTTTTTGCCCTCCATCATCATTATGGCATGTCATCTTTCCATTTCGCTCCCGAGGGGGTAGGGTGATTACATCATTGAATCTATTCCAATCAATCTGATCTGATTTTCAAAAGTCCTCATTGCTAGGGGCATCTCATCACTTGGGGCATGTTCAATTTTTCGTACCTCACAGTCAAAACTGGGTGTTCCACGACTTTCAATCAATAAGGGCATCTTTGTTCCTTACATCTTGTCATCTATTTAGCATCTGAGGAATCTAACTTAGATTCTTGAGGACCAAGCTCCGTTCTGGAGATGGCTCTCAAAAAACTATCTTTTTGGGACAGGTATTGGGGCAATCTAACCCTGACTCCTGATAATCAAGCTCTATTATGGAGATGATTCTGAATCTCTATCTACTATCTTTTGAGACAGGTATCGGGGCAATCTAACCTTGACTCCTGAAGGTTAAGCCTCATTCTAGGGATAGCCTTGTGAAATATGTCAATCTAACCAGTGTTTGGGAAATCTAGCCTAGATATTGGGGGACTAAGCTTCATTCTGAAGATAGTCCTAAAAACCTCTATTTCACTATCTTTTGAGACAGGTATTGGGGCAATCTAACCCTAACTCCTGAAGGTTAAGCCTCGTTCTTGGGATAGCCTTGGGAAAGATATCTATCTAAACCAGTGTCTTGGCAATCTAACCTAGATATTGGGGGACTAAGCTTCATTTTGGAGATTGTCCTAAAATCTCTATTGATTATCTTGTTGGACAGGTATCGGGGCAATCTAACCCTGACTCTTGAAGGTTGAGCCTCGTTCTGAGGGCAGTCTTATGAAAGATATCAATCTATTTAGGTATCAAGGCATTCTAACCCAGATCCCTGAGGGTCAAGCTTCATTTTGGAGATGACCCTCAAAAACTCTACTTGACCGACGTCTTGGAAACCTAACCTAGACTTTGGAGAGTCAAGCTCTATTATGGAGATGGCTCTAAAATCTTTGCATCATCAATTTTCAAATCTATTCTTCTGTGCTTCAGGTATCAGACTATTCTTTGAATCAATGTGTTGCTCGCACATCAATTCAAAGAGGGGCAAAATGTAACAACCCAAAATTGGCATCTTGCAACCCTAACCAATTTTGTTGCATTTGTCACTCTTCTAGATCATCAAAGTCCTATTGTACTAGGCAATTCTGAGTTTTAACTGACTCTACTCGACCTGAGTTTCAAATGTAGAAAATCTTAAATCTGCATTAATCATACATCATATTTAATTCCCAAATATCTATTGGCTAAACAAACCTTATGATTGAATTAATTTAATTATAAAGTCCTAGCGCTTTAATTAAATTAAATTCACCCTCTTTAGCTAAGACACATGAAAAAGGGATTAAATAATGTTTAATTATTAAATAAATATCCTTATTTCAATAATTGAATTTAATTATTCAGATAATTGAGAAAAAGCAATTATGAGGTCATATTTATTTAATTAATTGAATATTCTCTCAAAAATCTTATCTCTGTTCAGAAATAGAATCTTTGAATTAATTGTGCTATAAAGAGAAAGAAAATAATTAAAATCAAATAAAACAAAATTAAATCAAAGAAAGAAAATAGTTAAAGCAGAGAGAAAACAATTTATTATATTCTTTTGAATAAAGCTTTCTATTCTGAACTGGCTTTTCTATCTATTTTATTTCAAAGAGGAAAGTTTATATTCTGATCATCTCTGAGTCTATAAAAGAACTCTCAATCTCTCATTCAAACCCTTCCTGAATTTCTGATCATATGCATTGTTAGAATACTGAATTATTGTCATATTTTATTGATAATTTCATATAGAATAATATCATTTTGCAATAGAATAGCTTTAATTTCTAGAATAATTTCATTTAACATCATGGCTTAGACTATCTTACATATTTCAATTCTTAGAATAACTGTGCATTACATTGCATTCATGGAGAAAAATCCTTCATTCCTAGATTGGTCTATGGTTGTTAGACTCTCGTTCTAAGAGCAATTTCATAAACCCCATCTGGATAGAAGGCAAGAGGTTGAATCATGCAGGCAAACAGGATGAATAATTTCATATTCAGTCTTGTGTGTATCTGATGAAGAAGGACTATGTTGAAGTGTATGGTGAGTTAACAAGGCCAAATTTACCACATACAGTCCACATAATATGGAGGCATAAAATGAATAAAAGGTTGAGGTTTCTATGGAAACAACATTAAGATATTTTGAGAAAAATTTGAAGATTAAAGATGAGGGAATGAGATAATACAAGATTGATCAACTATTCTCCATTTCTACTCTACCTACATCACCTCTATCTTATATAAATCAAACATCAACCTATAAAACTTCTGGTTCCAAAGAAATGACCATATATGATGGAAATTTCATATGAGATACTACTACCTTGGAAGAGGAGAAAGAAGGTAAATTTGTTCTCAGCTGGTTGTATAGGGACACAGAAGTAGAGTCAACCCAAGAGGTCAAACATGTTGAGTTATCTCCAAAAAAGTATGGGAAAGGCTATAACATCATGCAACAAATAGGGTATAAAGGCTAAGGTCCTCTCGTAAAGAATAAAGAAATCCTTGCAGAACCTATTCATATGAGCTTTAGGAATCCCAAGGACAAAACAAGATTGGGATACAAAGAAGAAGAAAATAAATATTTCCCCTTGATCCAAAATAGCACAATCCTTGATCATGAAGAAGATGAATCTGAGGAAGAAACTAAAATTGTACCCTTTCCATATGAAAGGAGAACCCTACATCCCACAACAAATAAGAGAGATTATAAATCGATAAGAATTATTTTTACCACACCAAAAAATAGAGGAAGAAAATACTACTCTCTAAGGAGAAGCATCAACGTCACAAAAAACCCTTCAAGAGTTTAAGACCCAACAACATGAGGTTAATCCACATGAAGGAGAGGTAGTCATTTTTACACATGTTCTATTTATTTCAGGGGGAACTAAGATAGACTCTAATGAATATGAGTGGGATCACTTTTCCTGATGCAACCATGGATACTGAAGTACATGTGATTCACAAATACACATATCAATTTGAAGAGGGACAAATCTTGGGTACTAGACCATTTGAGTTTGTCTCAAATAATATCAATGATGACTTGAGTAACGAGGATCAAATCTTACCATTCTAAATAATCCTTCAGAGGGTAACATCATAGACCTTTTCTTACCAGTTTGAAGTAGTGATAATAATGTTGTCATGAATTTAAGCGACATTAAAACCAATCCTGACAATACCTTATCCTTGATACATCCTAAGCTAATTGAGTGGAACCCAAACAAACACATTATGTTTCTCGCTTTACCTAATGATTGCACTATAGCTTGCTACATAAATATTGTTGAACACTTAATTTATTCCATCAAAAAACCTAGCGCAACATTGATGGTGGAGGATATCAAGTTTCTCAGTCTAAAGCAAAATAAAAATAAAAAGAGATCTGATGGTGAAAACCACATCATGGCAGAATCAGATCAAAAAATAGTAAAAAGAAAAGGTGTATCTAAAGGTGAAAACCTCGAGGAGGTCTCTAAGGATCGAAAAACTCATATAATTCCTAATAATTTAGAGGAAAGATCATCAATGCTCATCGAACATCCACAACCAATAAATTTGGAAAAAACAAAAAATTCATAGATGATAGACATTGCTCAATATTTAACTGAAGAAGAGAAGCCAAAATTCACCTAGTTATTCAAGGAAAAGAAAATAAAGTTTGCATGGTCATATTCAGACATGCCAGGACTGGACACTAATTTAATAATGCATCATTTACCAATAGCACCTAGGGTCAATCTGGTTAAGAAAAAGTTTAGAAATATGAACCCCCATGTGGCATTGTTAGTCAACGATGAATTGGAAAAGTTACTTAAAGATGGTTTCATCAGAGCAATAACATATACGGAGTGGATTTCTAATATTTTTCCTGTATCCAAACAAGATAAATCTATTTGCGTATGTACAGACTTTAGGGACCTCAACAGAGCGTTACTCAAGGATGATTTTCCACTACCAAAACATTGACATTATTGTTGATCTTACTGCTGATTATGAGATGTATTCACTTATGGATGGATTTTCTGATTACAATCAAACTAAGATACCAGTTAAAGATCAAGAAAAAGACATATTTCACTTGTGTCATGTGAACTCAAAAATGCAAGTGCAACTTACTAACAAGATATGAACAATATATTTCATGACATGAGGCACAAGAGCATGGAGGACTATGTTGATGACACCCTTAAAAAATCAGCCAATAGAAAAACTCATCTACAAGACTTGGGAAAAATATTAGACAAGACAGAACAATTTAGACTTCATCTCAATCCAAAGAAGTGTGCCTTTGGGGAGACCTCTAGGAAACTCCAAGGTTACATAGTCTCAGCTAAAGGTATTGAGGTGGATCCACCAAAAGTGAAAGCCATCATGGAGATGCAAGTACCCAGAAACATAAGCCAGATGAGAAATTTACAAGGAAAGCTTAAATCCATAAGAAGCTTTATTTCTTAGTTAGCAGATAAATCACAACCATTCACAAAGAAATTACACAAAGGAGTAAGCTTCATTTGGGATGAGGCATGTGAGAAATCCTACAAACAAATCAAGGAATACGTAGTTAATCAACCCATACTAATGGATCCTATTCAAGGGAAATATTTATTGTTATACATATCAAAAATTGCCACATCATTGGGAGTTATACTAACACAACATGATGACATAAGGAAAGAAAGAGAAATATATTACATCAGCAAAAGATTAGTCTCATATGAAATCAAATATACTATCATTGAGAAGGATTTCTTATTCATAGTATTCACATCTTAGAAAATCATACATTATATGTTGGCCCATTCAATGATACTCATCTCAAAGATTGATCCATTGAAGTATTTATTGAACAAATAAATATTGGCCAACAAGTTCACAAAGTGGGTAATGATATTAAGAGAATTTCATAATGAATATATAGATAGAAAAGCTATTAAAGGATAAGTAATAGCTGATCATTTGGTGGATGCACCATTTAAAGATTAAAAATCTCTAAACATTGAGTTTCCTGATGACGCAATACTTAATTTTATAGAATACCCATAAAATATGTACTTTGATGGTTCATTCACACAACAAGGATATGGAGCAGACATACTATTGCAAAAGCACATAAGTTGTTATTTCCATGTACCGATAATATAGCTAACTATGAAGCTTTGGAAAATGATCTCAAAATGGCAATCAAGTGGAAAATAGTGGAGTTGCATGTTCATGGTAATTACCATCTTATAGTCGATCAAATTAGTGATGACTATCAAATAAAGGATGAAACGATTGTGCCATATAAAAAAAAGGTGGATGAATTGAAAAACTATTTTGTGTACATAATTCTCCAATAAATTCCAAGGATAGAAAAAAAAATCAGTTGATGCAATGGCTACTTTAGCCTCACTACTTCAAATTCAAGATCAACAAATATGCTATGATTTCCTGGTAGAATAATTATCCTATCCAGCCTATGACTCCCTTGACTCACACTTAATTTTCCAAATCATAGGTCATGATTCCTCTCACAATAGACAATATACTCCTACCTCAAGCATGGAACTCTCCCTAATGACTTATCCAAAATTGAAAAAATAAGCCTAATTTTTTATGCATCGCGTTAGTTAATAATTATCAATGACTTGTATAGACGTGATCTCCACAGTACTCTAATAAGATATTTAGAATGTGAAGAATTGGATAATTCTCTACATAAAGTCCATGAAGGTATATGTGGATCACACTTGAATGGTCTTGCTTTGGCCAAGACATTCTTATAGGTTGGATACTATTGGCCTACTATGGAAAAATATGTCATTCATCTTGTTAAATCATGCAAGTAGTGACAACTTCATGAAAATATCATACATGCTCCAGCAAGGGAGTTACTACCATTCATAACACACTAACCATTTCAATAGTGGGCCTTTGATCTCATTGGTCAAATATATCCTTCATCATCCAACAGAGACAAGTTCATTATCACGGCCACAAAGTACTTTACAAAGTGGGTTGAAGTCATCCCTTTGATCAAGGCGACATAAAAGCAAGTGCCTATGTTCATCCTTAACTACATCATCTGTCAGTATTGAATTCCCTCTTCAATTGTGACAGACAATTGGGGGTAGTTTAAAAATAAGGATATGGATGAATTGTGTGAAGATTTGAAAATCAAACAACAATGTTCCTCGATCTACTACCCACAAGGGAATGGACAATAAAAATTCAAACAAAGTAGTCTTGAAAATCTTACACAGAATGGCCAACAAATTAGGAAAAGATTAGCATCTAAAATTGATTTCAACACCGTGGTCCAACAAGACTAGCATCATAATGCCAATAGGGGAAAAGAATTTCTCTCTTATCTATGGATCAGAGGCAGTCTTACCTATCAAAGTAGAAGTTCCATGACTAAGAGTATCATTGAGAGGACTTATAACAAATCAAGAGTACAAAATATTAAGAATTCAAGAGCTAGAACATTTTGATGAGTGTGGACAAGAGACCTTTGATCTTTTGTTAATATACTAGAAGAGGATGTCTCGATTTTACAAAAATAAAGTAAATTATAATAATTTTAGGTTGGAGATCTTGTATTAAAAGAGAACCCTAAAAATCAGAACATAAGGGAAAATTTAAACCCAACTAGCAGGGACCCTTCGTCATCATAGTAGCATTTCACTTTGGAGCCTATCAACTCTCAACACTAGAAGGAGATCTACTTATGGATCCAATCAACATGGTCCACTTGAATAAATTATATACCTGACATCATGAAGCCAAAATTTTGTACAATAGATATTGATCCTGAACAAATCTAAAAACAACAGAAAATTTTCTTGAGAAAATCTAAAAATAGCATAAATAGTTCTTGAAATAATAATTAAAAATAGTGGAAAAAGATCCAGAAGAAAAGCAAAAACATTGTAAAAGATCTTGAAAAAAATGGGTATCCTGGTGAAAACCTGACAAATAGGCACCTTGATACTACCAAAAACATTAGAAAAAGTCCTGAAAAAAAATCATTATCTTAGTGAAAACTCGGAAAACACGCACCTTGATAATACAAAAATAAATAAAAATAAAAAGAGAAAAAAGTACAAAAAAACCAAAAATCAAGAAAAGTGCCTTGTGTTAGCTCTTTTCATGTAGAATTACTATATAGATTATCAAGCTTGAATCTTAGATTCCCAATTCTTAATTCATACAAGGAAAAGGCTAATTAACAAGGATATGATCCTTCTACACTTTGAGCTCCACAACTCAGGTGAGTGTACCTTTAATAAGTTAGTGCTTTTCAGTAGGATTTTAGTGATAGATATAGGGTCACACTGATTTTCCTTTTACTTCTTGTTGTATTAATACAACCTCTTGCAGATAGCCTTAATCAATCTAATACAGAGCTTAATAAGAAATACTATAAACTTAACAATGGAAAATAATAGTGATATAAGGATTCTCATCCTTCTTCTTTATAGATTTATTTGACTCGGGAAGGCTAACCTGGGTGATTCTCTCCTTAAGGAATCAACAAGTTAAATTATATCCTTAAATACAATTACTTGAACATGAATATTCTTTTAGAACATAAAGTAAATTATTTGTTTGTTTAAATGTTGATGGTGAACAACTGCTTGCCAAACCCTAGACCAGTGCCTTAATCTTGGGCAAAGAGTCACGTGAAATACAAATCCATAGAAAACTAATTAATTGAAATACACAAGAAGTTCAGGTAGAGTGCCTTAAAAACTAGCCCTTCACTCCCATACCCCTGTACCAAATCCTAACAAATATGTTCAACTCTCTGGGATCACTCACAAGAATTACTCTCCTTGAAAGAAACTTATAAGCAATTGCACAGTTACCTTATAACTAGTATGTTTAAAATGCCTTACAAGCTAAACATACAAGAGCATAAACATAAATATAAAGAGACAACAAAGATTTAGAATAGGAAACTCCTCTGTATTTTATTAATATGGTGCTTCTTCAATACATTCAAAGACTAAAAGCTTAAACTCGGACAAAATAGAAGTCTGCCTTCAGTCATATATTTCACCACCTTTACAAAAATATTACATCTCGATAGATATAGAGTCTTCGCCTTCTTGGAATCCTTAAAAGACTAACGATGAAAAAATCTTTGGATGGCTTAGACCTAATCCTAAAAGATACTATATGACAAAATACAATAAGACCTTAAGCGGTGGGAAGACAAAATAGGAGTACAATAAAATTTGGTCTTTAAATCCTCGATAGCTGGCACTTGTGTCTATTGATACTCTGGATAGCCTCAATAGTTATTGTGAGATCTATTGACCTCCATTACAGGCTAACTTACACTAGTCTTTCTAATGACTAGACTCCCTGTACTCAAAGATCAGGTGCCAGGTGTCTCTTTACTCCTCGTCCAGTATGTCCAAGTTGACTATTATAGACTTCTTTTTCTTGGGCTTGGTGAGAACATCCCATGATGTGAATTTTGCCTCTGTAGGCCAATGAAAGCTCTGAATGCTTCCCTATCATGCCTTTTTCCTCTCCCATCTTGCATCTATTATGATTTTGACATCTACAACAAACTTATTAAAGTTTGTTTTGGCCTTAAATTCCTAATTTAAGGTTTTATTGAACCTTTCCATATCCAATTCACCATTGTTGGAAATAAATTCCTCGTTATTAGGCAGTAATGAATCAAATTAATTTCTCTGTACTTCTACTATCTTGATCTGATCATCTTCTCCCTTTATTGGAGGAATAAATTTATTGTAGTCTGGGCCAAACATGTTGATCATGGCTTCAATTTGATTTGTCTTTCCCTTAAAGAAAGACAAGGTAACCCTAATCTTCTCAATCTCCTCACCAACTTGAGTTACAATCTCTAGGAGGTCTTCCCTAAGTGGTTGTAGGGTTGCTAACCTTTAAAAAAAATTAGTTCTTACTAACTAGGTCCCAAAATAGGGGTTCAAAGTTGAAACATAATTAGTTACCTCTATTTGCAAACTAGGCAACTTGTTGTAAGCTCCGTGTACTAGATCAACTTTTTCCTTCAAAATATTGATCCTATGTTGTAAGATTTTTTCCAAAGCTTCCAAATCCACTTTAATATGCTCACTATCCTTCTGCTATGTTTCCTTCTGAATATCCCCTACATCCTATGTTTGTACTAGGGCATCTGCAACTTGCTTAGGTTCAGCAGGAATGAATTCAAGGATCTCTTGTAGTTTTTGATTCAATTCTGCCACTAATTTCTCCAATGCATTGATCTTTATTAAACATAGATCCAATGCATTGATCTTGTAGTTTTTGATTCAATTTTGCCACTAATTTCTCCAATGCATTGACATTTGTACAACTTTTGCTTCATTTAGATTAGCAAAGTGTGTAAGTGCCTATGAGATCTCTAAGTCACCTGTATTGTGGATGGACCATATGATTTATCTTCATCCATCTTTTCTTGTACATTGATCAATGATGGCTTCTTTGTCTTGGGAGCTAGATCCAACATGGCTAATGTTTGGGGATGTGCATTATATCCACATCCTTTAATCATCTCTCCCACTTGTGTTTCTGAAGACAATTTCATATCAGGTTGCCTCCTTATCTGGTCAATGATGAAAGCTGAAGCCAGATCCTATCCCTCTATCAGTAGCATCCCACTTGAATTAACTAATTGTCTAGCTTCATCTGGTGTCATATTTTCTGATTCTGGATCATATTCTTATGGAGCCTGTAAGGCTTCACTTGTTAATGCTTCTCCTCCTGCCAATTGCAACTGTAAACCCACTTGTTGTTGCTTTGCCCAGATGAGGAAATCCTTGAATTCTTTGGTTTTTATGAAATTATCACCATTCAAGAATTACTCTTGATGAAATTCTCTCTCATCTTGACATAATAAGAGAGGCATTTCAACATTTTCATTTGTATCCTCTCTTTTCTTCTTACCTTCTCTTATAAACTTTATGAGCTGATGATCATAAGCTCTAGTGCCAATGAATAGAGCACTCACTTTGTCTTTTTTCTTCTTGTGTGTCTTAACATTAGAAGGCTCCCCTATTTCCACATTTTGCTTCTTCTTGGGAGGTTCACCAGTCAACTCAACATCATGCACTAGACTTAGATCCATTATTACATTTTCCTTTTTTCATTTTGGTTGATCCACTTTAGGTAGGCTAGGAAATTAATAGCTACTATCACTATACTCTGAGGAAGAGTGTTTGTTAGGACCTCTGTCCTTATCTTCTATCTGTTCTTCCAACTGGTTGCATAGTGTTCCATAATATTCCATCATCTTATCCAATCTTTGAAAATAAGGAACATCTAGGAAATAACCTCCAAAAGGGATTTATTTCTTCTTAAGTTATTGTTCCAGATCCATTAGTTCTTGGTACTTATCTTCTCTTCTTATAACTTCATCATCCTCTAGGATGTTCCTTATTAGGTCCTCTTCTACACATTGCTCATGCACCTTAGTATTTGGAATGGTTGGTGTCAGGAGATTCTTTGCACTGAATATAAAACCCTCTGTGTCAACATACCAATATAAGGCCACATTCATCCTGAAGTGACTTAACCATCAGTTAACTAAATCATATTCCCTCTTACCAATTATGAATTCATAAACTATTAACTAAAGAGGTGTGAATGTCCCTTTTCTATGTGGAGCCAAATGCTCCTTGTCAGTTAACATAAGTTGCCATATGAATTCCATGACAGTGATTTTTGGTGGCACATGGTATGGTAGAATATGTGGTGGCTGGGAGCAACCATAAACTCATATCAAAGTGAAATTTTGATGGTAGTATAAGTATCCCCAATTATGATCTCCATTCCACTTCTCAACAAACTTACAAGCCCTGAGAAGCTGCAAGACCTTAATTGGCAGTCTGGTCATCTTAACTCCCAAACAAATTAATAGGGGATATACCATCCAATTCTAGAAAGAACAGAATTCATTCTCCCTAGAAGTATAATTCCATACCCTCAACCAAAGTTGTATAGGGTTGGATTGACCTTGGTAGAATATCTTAGGTCTCAAATTTGGCTGGTCCATGATATTGCAATTATAGAACAAAATTAAATGCATCAATATGGAATACTTCAAGAATTTAGGGATGGATTCCTTCTTATGGATGTCTACAAACCCTTGATGCATTTTTTCAATCATATATTGGATGTATTCATATTCTATTATGACATGTAGACTTTGCAAGTCCAAAACAATCATCAAAATATCAAAAGATATCCTCTCACTTCCCCCATCCACTCCTAGAACTCTACACAGAGTATAGGAAATATATTTCATGTAGAAGGAAAAATATTTATAGAAGTAGGGTGTATTGTTATTAGGAATGGGTGCTATGTAATTTCTATTATTCTTAGGCACATGAGATTGTATCAATTTAGCCACAACTGGGGCTTCCCTTGTATACCTAGATGCTAAGGCCTTCTAATCTATCTTTGCAGTGCCCTGTCTAGAGTAACTAGGGTTGTACCATCATCCTTCTTCATGGTTTTTGAGATATTATCATACCTATTATCTAGCTCGAGCAACAAATCTACATCTACAATTACATCTGGCACTACTAATTTGGCTAACCCTAAATTCCAAGGGTTTGAAACAGGAACAGGACTCTCACTATTTTTATGAAAATAATTAAACATGTGATATCCAGAACAATCAGGAGTTTTAGAATCTCTAATATATTCCATATTATCACCAAAGTATTCATCACTTAAATTTTTTCCTCGATTATTCCCTAGTAGCAAAGCCAAAAATTCATCGAAGTAATTCCTTTTTCCCTTTTGGTCATCATCAGCACCTCCACTCTTTCCACTGGTTGAAGCAACACTCACTGTCTGACTCATCTTGTCTGTCTTGAACTGGACAATACTGATCAATGTCTTGTTTCCTCACTTTGTAATATAGACAATTCTACTATTCTAAAAGCACTAATTACTTATGCAATCTTTAGTTATTAAATCTAAGAACCTGGTAAACTAAAATGAACAACGGTAATGCCCATTTATTCAGAGAAATCAATGCACCAATCTATTCAAAATTGTATAGTCAGAAAATGGAAGCACTTCCATTGTAGACTGGTTTATCCTTTTGAGTAAATGGTTTGGGGTCATGTCAAGTAACTCTAATGGTTCTCTGACTTGGATCTAGCTTTTTCCCCTATTCTGCCCCATTTCCTACTTTTCCAGCCTGTTTCTGACACCCAAACCTGAAAATTGATATTTTTGACCTTAGGGTCAAAATTGACCTTTCTGGGTCAAGGTCGACCTCACCCTTGACCTAGGTCAAGTTTGACCTCACCTTGACCTAGGTCAAGGTCGACCTTGACCTTGACCTAGGTCACAATAGACCCTTTTCTAACTTTTTTTCCAGATTCCAGATTTCCAGGATTTCTGGATCCCGGGCTTCGGAAAACTTTATTTCCCTCTTCTAAGTCGGCTGTTTTGGGTTCTGAAATGATGGATCTTAAATTATATTTAATATAGGTCCACTTCTAAGGGTATACGTCTAATGGTAATTTAATTCTCCTATGTAGGCCTCTCTAGAAGATTGTGCCCTAGATTTGTATAAAAGGAAGTCTTCTCCTCTCATTTTCTCTAAGACTAAGCATGAACCACAAGCAACCATCATCAAGCAAGAACCATGAAATCATAAGGCACTTGAAGCAAGAAATAATCCATTGAATCAAGAATCTACTCTCAAGCATTCAAGCACTTCTCAAGCATCCATTTTCATCAAGGAGATCCATTTGTGGCCATTGAAGGATTCAAGCTCCATGGAGCCCTCCTATTGAATATTTCTCCATCCACATTCCTCCAAGATTCTTCCTAATCCAAGATCCATTCAAGATTTGTATTGAAGATTTAAAAGCAATTGATTTGAGACTTTCTACATTCTACATCCATTTGGTGCATACATACTTATGGATACATGGATTCAAATCCACCACAAGGGTCTCTATACAAGTAAGGTGAATTTGTTTGTTTACTTTGTTTACTTATGCAATTTCAATTCAATTATAAGGTTAATTCCAAAACTAGGGTTTGACCAAGGCAAAACCCTCCCCCCCATCAAACAAACTATTTTTCTTGTAGGTACAAGTTTGGAATAGTGGATTAGAGTAGAAATTTGGATACCCTTTTCGAAAAAAATTTAGGATCCATGAACAGATTTTTCGTTGGAGCTTTGTAGTTCAAGGTCAAAATTTTGGGGTCAAGGGTGACATTTTGGGGTCAAGGTCGAGATTTTGGGGTCAACGATGACATTTTGGGGTCAAGGTCGACATTTTTTTCAGTTTTGTGTCAGATCGGAAAACATTTTCTAGGTTTTTTTTGTCTCTGTGTTTCTATTCCAGATCAGGCTTTGGATTTTCCAAAAATAGAGTACAGACCCATGAAAACAACATTCTTCAGATCTGCCATATTTTAAGGTTAGTACTTTCCTCCTGTCCATTTCAATTAAAGTTCTTAATCTATCTAAACCTATCACACGTTCTTTCCTTTCTAAAAGGGGTATTTAAGATCTTCCTCTTTGCTCTCATTTCCAAATGATGGATTCATTCATGCATTGATCCTTCCTTTGGGATTAATCAATTTGGATTTGTACTTTGTGTATTTGGGGATAAAGGGGAACATCTTATCTTTTCCCCACACATATTCAAATGTAACATTTTATATGTTACATTTTGGTGAACCCGTGATAGACAATGCTTTCTTTTGGGTGTTAGATTTGCATCTTATGTTAGATCTTACATGCATTTAAAATTAGATTTCTTTTATGCTCTTGCATTTATATATCAAAAATTAGAATCACAAATTTCTTTACATTTTTCATGCTTATAGATTTCATTTGAATGCATTTGGATATATTTAGATCTATTTTCTATGCATTTCTTTATTCATTATCATGTTCCACAAGTTGTTTCAATTGTTTTCTAAACATCCTTCTATAACTTTTGGGATTAAACAACATCCTCCTCTTACCTTACCATTGCATGATGTTACACCTAGAAAGACTTTATTTAGTGCATGTGATGTTTCTTTGTCCTCTCTTGTATTACCTTGTAAGGATATATTAGAGCAAGAAGATGACTTTAATCTTTGTCTCCATCATATTTCTCTTTATGGAGATGAATTGAGGATTGATGTTAATTCTTCTCCTAATATATGTCTTTCCTATGAGCCTACTTTAGAATATAATCCTCCTAATTGGGATAAACCTTTGGATTTGGATGTTGATTACTCTCTTCCTCATGAATCCATTGTGGATGATCCTCCTATTTGGGATGAACCCTTGGATAAAGAAATTGATTTATCCCCTCCTTGTGAAGATGCTTTGATACAAGAGGGTGATTTATTAATGGATGACATATTCATACATGATGGTGACTCTTTTTCTAAAACACACTCCTCTTTTGAAGACATTTTAGAGAAAGAAGAAAACATTATAGATGTTTTATTTCCATTTGGGATTCCTTCTAGTGATGAGGCATTAGTGGAGAATGATATGAATTCCCTAAATTCTCTCCCTCTTAGTGATGATATTAAGGAGAATCAAGATCCTACCTCATCTCCTCCTAGGATGACTTCTTTGCTTCCTTCTTGTGAATCTATTTGTAGTTTTGAGACAACTAACATGGTTTATCCTAAACCCTTGTTGACTATCAAAGGTTGTCCTTGCATTACTATCCAAGGTAAACCTATGGAATCTTTAGAGTCTTTCAATGATCAATATTTGATATCTCACACCTATCGTACAAGAAATAACCCTCAACCTAATCTGGTGGTTCCTACTTATTTACCACCTTCTCAACCCATTCTTCCTCCTCCACCCCTTCTTCCTAGCATGGAGTATGATATGATAAACCAGTTGCGCAATACCCCTGCCGAGATTTTTTTATGGGAGCTTCTTCAAACTTCACCTACCTACCATGAAGCATTTCAAAAAGCTCTGGAAACTCTTCCCACTCCACCTCCTAATCAAGAGAACATCAATGCCTTCTTGCAATGCATGCATGTTACCCCGGGTCCTCCTGCCATTGTATTTAATCAAAAGGATTTACCTTGTAAAGAATTTCAAAAGCAATATGATGCCCTTATGGTTTTTGTTACTATCAATAAGAGTATCATTCATAGGACCTTGATTGATAATGGATTTGGGCTTAATATTTGTAGCATGGACATGCTCAAATCAATTAAAGCAGATCTTTCAAATATTCAACCTGACAATGCTCCTATACGTGGCTTTGATAACATTGATAAGAACAATTTGGGCATCATTACCTTGCCTATCAAAGTAGGTTCGGTCATCCTGAATACTCCTTTTCATGTTATTTCTGGACCTCTTAATTATAACCTCCTTTTGGGTAGACCTTGGTCGCATGAGATGCATGTTGTTCCTTCCACCCTTCACCGTAAAGTCAAGTTTATTCACAACAACATGGTGTATACAATTCATGCAGATGATGCACCAAATCCTTGTTTGAATATTCAAACCCACAATACTCCTATTCCTAATAGTTATTAGATTTTCTGAACTGCAAATCAACCCAAGAAACCTGCATGCATAACTGTCACGAAGTAGAAGCAAAAGACAGAGGAGAAAGAAGAAGCTATGGCGGCCAAAAAGGCAGAGAGTTGAAAACCATGTTGCAAGAATAAGCTTTTATTAACAACAATAAAATGATTACAATCTCTATGAAGAAATGAAAGCGGTGATTCCTTATAAAGGATACCGAAACCCTAAAAGGGAAACTTCTAGGAAATAGAAACTGCCTAAGTGAAACTTAAGCACAAAAGAGTAACTTAATTAATTACTCTAACACCCCCCTTAAGTGTAACTTAGGGAGAAGAAAAATAGCTAACTACTATAGAAAGCAGGAAAGATGGGTCCCGGCAACTAGGCCTGATCAGGTACCCAAAACAAAAAAGGGAAAAGATGTCCCAGAGAGAGGAACAAGAATGAGCAAGAAGCACCTCCGAAGCATGTCTAAAAACTCTGTCAGAAGATACTGCTGGAACCCCCACTGAAGTACATGACCAGGTAGAGAAGACAAATGTCTGAAGAGCTGATCAATCGAACCAGGAAGCAATAGAACCAACAGGTGAACCCCCCCATAATGCTGAACTGGGAGAGGTGACAGGAACACTGGAATGCAATGCCAGAAACATCTACAGAAAGAAGACCAGGGACACCAACAGTGCAACAGAAGCACACACACAGGATAAAGGGCGGTGTCACCGACACACAGCATGGGCTAATGTCATGGAAGGTGCGCTCACTTGACAAAAGTGGATGCGCCTAAAGTGGCATAAACATCATAACCCCCCATGACACTTTATAACACAGTGTGAGTACAAAAACTGAACAAGGTGTACAAGATCCCAGAAAAGTAGAAGAAGGCACTTTATCTCAGTGTGTTTATAGAAAAAAGAATGCATCAGAAGAGCATACAAGCTCAGAAGTCAGAAAGAAGAGTGAGCTATGAACTCAGAAGAAGAGATCCCAGGACCTGTAGAACCAAGCAATCCACCAGACTACATAAACTGCCAAACACGAAGGAGTGAAGACCCAGAGCAGAATCTGAAAAAATAACCTCTGCCACTGAATAGCACACTGAACCAACTTTCCGACGATATCTTGTTTTCCAAAAAAGGAGTCCGGACGAGCCAGATATGACTCCCGGAAGGCAAAAAGAGACATCGGACTTCAACAGAAAAAAAAACTATTGAAATGGTAGAACCCAAAACCGTAACCTCTATCATCATAAATTTATCAGAAAGAGCTTTCCGACGGTATATGGAAGTCAAAAAAAGACCCCCGTATGCTCCCTGTAGAGCGAAAAAGGCCCAGGTACCCCAAGAAGGCAAGAAAAGAGCCCCAGGGGCTAAAAAAATAGGCCCTCGGGCGCATGGCGGGCTCCGGGGGCTGGGCCGCAGCCCTTGGTCGCCATATGACCTGGAGCTCAGCTGAAGAGGGCCCACGGGGGCTTAGAAAAAAGGTGCCACCGCTGGGGGAGCGGTGGCGGAGCGGCGACCGAGCGCAGAGGTGGCGCCAGTGGACTGTGCGGGCGGCGGGGCTGCTGAGGGCGGCGGGGGCCGCGGTGCCAGAGGGGAGGCGGAGAGGGGAGAAGAACAGCGCGGGGGCGCGGAGGAGTCCGGCGGAGCACAGGAGGTAGGGACTGGTGGCGCGGTGAACGGCGCAGCCGGGGGGCCGGGGAAACAGGGCGGCGCGCCGGGCGCTCGCCGGTGACGGTGGGGCGCCGGCGGCGCCTTTGTATATGCACTGCGCGCGTTAATCAAATGCATGAAAAACATTAAAAAATGATGTTTTTTTTAAAAAAATTTCTCGAAACCCATGTCCATACGGCCTGCAGGAGGCCGAAAAAATTCTCCAGATGCCCCGGTGTCTAAAATGGACAAACCTTATATGGATTCTGGGGTTTTTGGGCCTTTTGGACGCAATGGTAGTGTCCGTTTGGGCCCAAAGTGACCAGAAACAAAGGTCCCCCTAAATCCACACAAAGAAGCCAGAAAAAGCCTGGCGAACTACAAACCCTCGAATGCTTCAACGAAACTCGAACAGACGGCTGCAGGAGAGCTCTGATACCATATTAGATTTGCTGAACTGCAAATCAACCCAAGAAACCTACATGCATAACTGTCACGAAGTAGAAGAAAAAGACAGAGGAGAAAGAAGAAGCTATGGCGGCCAAAAAGGCAAAGAGTTGAAAACCATGTTGCAAGAATAAGCTTCTATTAACAACAATAAAATGATTACAATCTCTATGAAGAAATGAAAGCGGTGATTCCTTATAAAGGATACCGAAACCCTAAAAGGGAAACTTCTAGGAAATAGAAACTGCCTAAGTGAAACTTAAGCACAAAAGAGTAACTTAATTAATTACTCTAACAATAGTAATCCTTCTTCCTCTAATTCCCTTCTTGGAGATGATTGGGGAACCTTGGATTTTAATCCTACCTTTATTGGAGAGTATAAAGTTTCTAATCTTAATTTTATGAAGCAACAAAGAGAGTTTGAACAATGAGTCTTTGCTTCTAATTCTCATTACCTTTGTAATCACTTTGTAGCTGCTTCTACCCACTATGAATCTGTCAAACCTACTAATGATGAAATAGTGACTATTGAAGTTCCATTGACTCCTTCTGATATGCCTTCTTGTTATGGTCCTGGTTATCATTTACTATTTAAACAAGGATTCCATGTTAAGGATGTGGTAAGAATAAACAGGGAATTTAAATGACCTTACAGAATGGGGGGCATGAGCATTCTTATGGATTTGGATTTAATCCTCAACAACACATCAATTTTACCAACATCTCAAATAACACTTCAAAACATGATTACACTATGAAGGAATTTGACCAAGAATATCTTTATCCTAAACTCCTTCATGCCAAGATGATTACTAGACCTAAATGCAAAAAGAAACGTAGTCCATACTTGAAGACTCTTCCTTTTTCTTTATATCATAGATTTCATGATCACTCTAATAATGAATGTCATGCTTTACATTATAAGATTAGGAAGCTCATTGATCATAAATTTATTTATTTATCATGTGGCAATGAGTTCTATTTCAATCCTATTTTCTCTAAATAACATTTATGTTCCTATTATGGAACTCTACATTATGTAAACATTGTTAGCCTAATACTTGGGGGCTCATTTTGTTGCATAGTGTTGTGAGCGATATAACAGTTCCCCTTTCATCCTTTTACTTACACTTGGGGGGCAAGGATTCCATCCCCGTCTTCTCTATCTTTCTGGGATCCACTTTTCCCTTGGTTAAGTAGTATCTATCTATTATGTGATATCCGATCATACATGAAAATTTTGGTTTAGATTGAGTATCTATATCCTTGATCATAACCTATTTCTTTGTTTGGCATTGGGTTTTCATGGTTAATAAATCTCTCACCTTGGAAACTGAATCGTGTGTTATCCCTCACAAGGGTTACTTTTTCACTTCTTGCATGATATCTCTTTGCATTCATCCCTTCCATGACCTCATAGGAGTTGTGACCATCTTGGCTTGGACTGGGTGTTGTCTATGAATATTGTCTTGATGTTGAATAAGGATTTATCCTTGATTCTTTTCTTTCCTTAACATGTCAAAATAGTATGTACTTTGCCATCTTAAGGAGGGGGGAATACATACGGCCTCCCTCGTTTTATATTATGCATTTTTATAACCTTTTATTTTGCAGCATGCTAAATCCTCTTAAGGTAATGCACATAAGTTGCTAAATCCTAAAGATACGCATTCAATTACAATTCAATATGCTAAATCCTCGGAAGGTAACGCACATAAGTTGCTAAATCCTGAAGAGATATGCTTTTTACAAATGTATTTCGTGGTGATATAAAAATATGGATCCATGGGTACTTCATAAAATCCATCAGAAGACGCACTACATACATGCTCAAAGCCGCCAAAAGGTGCACAAATTTATGGGGCGACTATCAAGTGCTCTCTTGATGGGCCATCCTATCCTTTTTGTTGTTCACATTGAGATACACACATCTTACTGGGCGAGCTAACCACTCCCCTCTCTCTTTTTCTCTTTGATCGGTGATGTCTCTCTTATCGTGATCTTAGAGTTGATAAAGAATTAATTCCTTGGGGCTAAAGGATTCCTTTGTCCATTTTGATTTCAATAAAATTATCTTTTTTTCATGATCTCCTTTACCAAGAGTTTGCATTGAGTCCATACTCTTGCTAAAGTGGGGGCTAAATGTATAGTTAGAAAATGGAAGCACTTCCATTGTAGACTGGTTTAGCCTTTTGAGTAAGTGTTTTGGGGTCATGTCAAGAACCTTGAATGGGTCTCTAACTTGGATCTGGCTTTTTCCCCCATTCTGGCCCATTTCCCACTTTTCCAGCCTGTTTCTGACATCCAAACCTGAAAATTGAGATTGTTGACCTCAGGGTCAAGGTCAAGGTCAACCTCACCCTTGACCTAGGTCAACATTGACCTCACCCTTGACCTAGCTCAAGGATGACCTTGACCTTGACCTAGGTCACAATCGACCTTTTCTGACTTTTTTTCTAAATTCTAGATTTCCAGGATTTTCGGGTCTCAGGCTTCGGAAAATTTTATTTCCCGCTTTTGGGTCAGCTATTTTGGGTTCTGAAATGATAACTCTTAAATTATATTTAATATAGGTCCACTTCTAAGGGTATAGGTCTAATGGAAATTTAATTCTCCTATGTAGGCCTCTCTAGAATATTGTGCCCTAAATTTGTATAAAAGGAAGCCTTCTCCTCTCATTTTCTCTAAGACTAAGCATGAACCACAAGCAACCATCATCAAGAAAGAACCATGAAATCATAAGGCACTTGAAGCAAGCAATAATCCATTGAAGCAAGCATCTACTCTCAAGTATTTAAGCACTTCTCAAGCATCCATTTTCATCAAGGAGATCCATTAGTGGCCATTGAAGGATTCAAGCTCCATGGAGCTCTCTTGTTGAAGATTTCTCCATCCATTTTCCTACAAGATTCTTAATATTCCAAGATCCATTCAAGATTGGTATTGAAGATTTACAAGAAATCGATTTGAGACATTCTACATTCTACATTCTACATCCATTTGGTGCATACATACTTGTGGATACACATATTCGAATCCACCACAAGGGTCTCTATACAAGCAAGGTGAATTTGTTTATTTACTTTGTTTACTTATGAAATTTCAATTGGATTATATGGTTAATTCCAAAAATAGGGTTTGACCAAGGCAAACCCCTCCCCCCCCAAAAAAAAACCATTTTTCTTATAGGTATAGGTTCATAACAACGGATCGGAGTGCAGATTCAGATACCCTTTTTGACAAACTTTCAAGATCCGCGAACAGATTTTCAGTTGGAGCTTTGCAAGTCAAGGTCAATATTTTGGGGTCAAGGGTGACATTTTGGGGTCAAGGTTGAGATTTTGGGGTCAACGATGACATTTTGGGGTCAAGGTCGACATTTTTCTCAGGACTATGTCAGATCGGAAAACATTTTCTAGGTTTTGTTCATCTCTACGTTTCTATTACAGATAAAGCTTTGGATTTTCCAAAAATAGAGTACAGACCCACGAAAAAAACATTCTTTAGATCTTCCATATTTTAAGGTTAGTACTTTCCTCCTACCCATTTCAATCAAATTTCTTAATCTATCTAAACCTATCACACATTCTTTCCTTTCTAAAAGGGGTATTTAAGATCTTCCTCTTTGCTCTCATTTCCAAATGATGGATTCATTCATGCATTTGATCCTTCCTTTGGGATTAATCAATTTGGATCCGTCCTTTGTGTATTTGGGGATAAAGGGGAACATCTTATCTTTCCCCCAGACATATTCAAATGTAACATTTTATATGTTATTGAAATCATAAATTTTCTATTTAGTCACTTCTTCCATTACTTTTACGTGCTTTGATATCAATTTTCTCTTAGCTATGGTGCCTGATGTTGACAGGTTATCATTTTGAAAAAGGTTAATCAGAGTAATCATGAAATCTTATTTTATGCAAAATAAATTCTCTGTTTGATATGATTGGCTCACATTATCACAACTTAGCTACTTCATATATGCTATCAAAATTCTCTTGTTTTGATTGGTTAATGATTGTACATCATGGCGTGGGACAAAACTCTTAACCTTTACCTTGCTCATACCCTGGTTCTCTTTCATGACCATGCAACTTCTTTATCTCCTTGTCACTGAGAGTCATCTTTAACTCTAGTTTTGTCATGAGATTTAATGCTCACCGCAAGATCATGTCAGAAATCAACGGTTATCTCTAAGTCATTGAACAATATACTTAACTCATGCTTTATTCTGAGATTCCATGACTAGAGCTTAAAAATAACTCTGGTTTAACCTTTGATTTCTTTGTAGAATACATGACTATATAAATTTGAAGACGCTGAGAGATTTTACCAACCATGAGTTTCATTAAAGATTATGTGCCCATCGTTAGATCCTCTTTCAATCTAACGGTTCACGTGAAATATTTTATTCATTTCATACTTTTTGCATTTGATCAGAGACTTTGCAACTACCACTAGATCACTTTTAATCCAATGATTCACGTGAAATCTCTTAAGCTTTATCCTTAATTGTAGTTTTTTATGAGACTTCACAACTAAAGCTATCTCCAAGTCGCGAGATAAATTTCTTAACCTTGGGTTTGCATTGAGACTTTATGCAGGCCACATATCTATGGAAAGACTTAGACACATGTCAACATCTAGATCATTACCTCTGAGTCACTAAACTTTCTCTGACTTTTTGACTTCTATGAGTGACTTAACGCCATCCATTAGGTATTTTCTCATCTACGGTTTAGATTTTCCCGCTGCAAACCTTAATGAGCCTCGACTTAACCTTTACTTGACCATAGTAATAGAGACTTAGTGACTAACTAAATCTCGTTGTTACTGAACAAGTTATCTAACTCAAGGTTTATTTTTAGATTAAACGCCAACCTTTAGATCTTTCTTTAATCTGACAGTAGTCACTGGATCTCTTAAACTTTTATTCATGTGAACTTTTATCTCACGACTAAACGTTGGCCACAAGATCAAATTTAAATTGGATGGTAGCTGTTAGATCTCATAACATTTGACTTAACCCTTGTTTTCATCATTGATCTCATGACTGTAAATATATAACCATGTCCTTAACCTTGGTAAACTTGTGAGACTTTGCAACTGAAGAAACTCGAAGTCACTTTATTATTTCTTAAATGAAGAGTTTATCTTGATATTTCACGCCCACCGTAGGATCATCTTACAAATCAACGGCTATCACTGAATCACTTAAGATTTAACTTAACTCTTGTCTCCTTCCATGATCTCGTGACTGAATGAATTTTCAACCAAGCTTTAACTCTGATTTGTTTATGACACTGCATGACTGAAGAAAATCAAAGTTGCCATAGGATTTATTAACTTTAGGGTTTCAAATGAGATTTTGCACAAACCATAGGATTTCAATTTGAATCAATGGCCTACATGAAATCTCACAATCCTTCAAATCATATTCTCTTCTTTATGAGATAACACGACCAAAGCATTACGCTGAGTATCTGTAAGGAAGAAAAAATGTGTTGTTTAAGTTGTGTGGATTCAATGAACATAAACTACCTTACATTTAAATATTGTTATTATTATGGGGGTAAATGAGATTCTCTCCTTCTATCCTTAGATATGTAAATGTAAGATCCAAGTTGATTAACCCAAAAGGAAGGATCAATGCATAAATGAATCAATCATTTAGAAACAAGAACAAGGAAGGAAGATCTAAAGTACCCAGGTTTGATTGATTTGATTAATTTGAATGTGTATTTTAGATTTAGATAGATTGAAAACCTTAAATAAATTGAATAAGAGAAATGCACTAACCTTCAAATATTACAGATCCAAAGAATGATGTTTTCTGAAGGCTGTGTTGAGTTTCTGGAAAATCTGAGATCGAATCTGGAATAAAAATGTAGAGACGGACAAAACTCAGAAACCTTTTTTTGTTTTGAGATAGTTCTAATTTGTACCCTCAAGTCAATGTCACCATTTTATAGTATTTCTAATTGTGCCCTAGGCCACAATCAACCTAAAAAGTCTCAGACTAGAATTCTATTTTTGGATCCTGAAAGTTTGCCGAAAAGGGTATCTGAATCTTTGTCTTGATCTATTGTTCCAAACCTATTCCTGCAAGAAAAAGGGGTTTGTTTTTTGGGGGAGGGGTTTGCCTTGGTCAAACTCCTATTTTTGAATTAACCTAAAATATATAATTGAAATTGATGAAATAAACAAGTAAATGAAAAAATTCACCTTGCTCATGTAATAGTCCTTGTGGAGGATTCGAATCCTTAAACCCACAAGTGTGAATACACAAAATGGATGTATAATGTAGAATGGATAATGTAGGATGTCTTCAATCAATTTATTTTTAGATCTTCAACACTAATATTGAATGGGTTCTTGAATTGGAAGAGGCTTGGAGGAATGTAGATGGAGAAATCTTCAACAAGAGGGCTCTATGGAGCTTGAATCCTTCAATGGCCACCAATGGATCTCCTTGATGAAAATAGATGCTTGAGAAGTGCTTGAGAGTGGATTAATGCTTCAATGGCTAATTGGCTTGCTTCCAATCTTTCTTCTTCACCTTTGTAATTCACTCTTCAATTCTATTGAATGTTCTTGCAATTATGCTTGATGATCATAGTTCATGGTTTATCAAATCTTAGAGAAAATGAGAGGAGAAGGCTTCCTTTTATATGAAATTAGGGCACAATCTTCTAGAGAAGCTGACATAGGAGAATTAAATTCTAATTGAACCCATGCCCCTAGAAGAGGACCTATGTTAAATATAATTTAGAATTTTTTGTCCCGAAGTCCGAAACAGCCGACCCAAAAGCGGGAATTAACTTTTTCCAAAGACCGACATCCAGAAACCCTGAGATTCTAGTATTTGGGCCCCAGACCTAAAAAATGTCAATTGTGACCTAGGTCAAGGTTGAGGTTGACCTTGACCCAAAAAGATCAACCTTGAACCTAAGGCCAAAGTCCCATTTTGTCAGTCTGGGTTGCCAGAAATAGGCTAGAAAGAGTGGAAATGGGGCAAAACAGGGGGATAACTCCAGATCAAAGTCAAGAACCCATTCAAGGCACTTGACATGACCCCAAACCACTTACCCGGAAGGCTAAACCAATCTACCATGGAAGTGCTTCCATTTTCTAACTATACATTTAGCCCCCACTTTAGCAAGAGTATGGACTCAATACAAACTCTTGGTAAAGGAGATCATAAAGAATAGATAAACTTATTGGAATCAAAAAGGGACAAAGAATTCCTCAAGCCCCCAAGGGAATTAATTATTTATCAACCCTTAGACCATGATAAGAGAGACGTCATCGGTTAAGGAGAAAGAGAAAGAGGGTGTGGTTACCTCATCCAATGAGAACTTATGTCCCATTGTGAACCACGCAAGGAAAAAGTGTAACTAGAAAGATGGAGTTGAACCGCCTAGTGAGTGTGGCTACTCACTAGTCAACCCATCAAGGAGATCCATTCTTAAGGACACCTTTCAACCTTAAGGGATCAAAACATTGTATATTGAAACTGGAGGGATCAAGAGATCCATGTAAATTTAAACTGGAGGGATCAAGAGATCTTAAAAAGTAAAATATCCATGCTTTAAGGATTAGTCTTTTATCCATAAAGGGAAAAAGTTTTATGTTTTGATAATATTTTGAATGTGTGTGTGCAAAAAGTGAGTAGAGCATATGCCCCCATGTTAAAATCATTTCTAACACTTTAACAGGAGAAATGGCTTTGACGGAAACATAAACAACTCTACTGATTATGTTTCCACTACAAGATGCCCCCAAATGAAGACAAATAAAGGGAAATATCACATAAACATACAAAGAACATAGAAGGGATCTACCTAATGTGGGGTCAGTATGATCATAAGATAACATGTACATATAGATATGATATTATTGCAAATGAATTGACATCATTCCCCAAAGAAAGTAGAACTACAATCACAATGGAGGAAAGAAAACTCAAGAGTTACAAAGAAGAGTCTTTTTGGACCACAACATGGAGACCAAAAAGAATCAGTGCTACCATGTCACAGATCCAAGAGGAATACACAAGGAAAACATTTATGAACAATATCACAAGTACAACATAACATGGAAACAACGTATAGAAGAATAGAGATACATATAGAGGAATTATACAACAGGTTTGATTCCTTTATCACCTTGCACCAACAAAGTAACAAGGGTCGTATAAAAGATTCTAACAAACATTTAACAAAAATGTTACAGGTGAAGCAAAGTACAACATGGAAACACAAAAATGGCTACCATGAAGGATAAGCCAATTAGACGCATTTCCTACTCTCCCCATCTCAATTTATGTCATTTAGGGAAGGTGGGAAACTCGCAAGAGGGACTATATCCAATATAGTAGGAATAAAAGCCAGTTCCAAAAAAGGATCCTCTTGAGAATCGCATTGCTTGGTACTAGGTGTAATTTTCAATTGAGTTGAAAGCATATGTGGTAAGTCAGTGTCAAGATCAATGGTCTCATATTCATCACTAAGATCAATAGGATCATCTAAAGTATCCTCCTCATCAAGATTAATTGAAATGGGATCTAAGATGTGAATAGGATCATCATTAAAATCATTGTGAATGTTAACTTCTTTCAACACATTAGGCATAGGTTGATTGAAAGAAGGTAAAGAATTTTGAAGAAGAGAAGCACGGGGTCTAGCATTAGCTCTACGCTTCTTACGACATTCATTAGCTGATTTATTGTGTTTTTCTTTGTTTGACACATGTGGAGAACTAGGAGGAATAACTGTTGATTCCTTCACAGGTTCTATAGGAGGATTGGTAAGGTTCACAGTAGAATGAGAAGAAACACTAGGATGTTGAGTAATAGAGTTATTAGTAATGGACAAAGGAGGTATAGGATTCAAAAAAAGACCACGATTGAGATCTATCTGAGGCATGCTTAACTCGACAATATTGCGATGTTTATAGGGAAAAAGGTTGTCAGAGTGAGGAGGACATGAATTAGGTAATGAGGACCAAAATAAATCAAGAGTAGCATAATTTCTAGGCCTAGAAGATTGATATAGACTATGATTAATAATTTTTACTTCTCCATTATGAATGAACTTAAGACATTTATGAATAGGAGAAGCAATAGCATGCATAGCAGTTATTCAAGACAAACCAAATTTGACTTGAAATTGATAAAAAGTAGGAAAGACAATGAAATTAGTATCTACAACCTTGCCACAAAGTTCAATAGGTATGTTAATAGAACCAAGTGCAAGATAGAGAAAACCATTACAAGTTTGGATCCATGCATCCAATGGATCGTAAAAATCACGTTGTAGGCCTTTCATAAAAGGTTTTCCTCAATAATAACATTGATTAAAGATGTAGGATCAACAAGAAAACCATGCGTATGTATCTTAGCAATCCTAGCATAAATATAAAGGGGACCATCAAGAGCTTTAATAGCCTCAAAGTCATCAAAGGTAATTGAAAGTTCCTGAGGTCATTTATCCTTAATTTGTTTATGAGGTTTAGGTAGAACTAGAAGTTGAGGTGGAGGCGAAGGATCTTGAACAATAGGTTGAGATAAAAAAAACTCTCTCCACATGATTAACAATGTGATTAAGATCATCCATCTTTGAATTGTAAACGATATCCATAGAAGATGGTTGAGCGATAGTATTACTATCATGTGTAGGTAGATGATTCGTGTAGATTTGAAGGTTTTGATTCAGAGGAGAGACATATTTGTTCCCATTACTATCAAATTTATCGACAGATAAAGAATTAGAATTGATTAAGTCTTCAACTTTATGCTTTAGAGAATAACATTTTTCAGTATCATGGCCATTCTAGTGATGGTATTGGCAAAAAGATTTAGAATCAAAGGATTTTGAAGCTATAGTAGTAGGAAGGAGAGGTCGAATAGGAGGCAAGGTAATCATATTAGCACTTAACAACCTACTCATAATGGAATGTAAACATTCAGAGAGAGGAATAAACGTACGATTCATACAGAAAGAAGTGGATGTAGAAGTGGCATTGTGAGATGTAACAGCAACTTGATCAGCAATCGCATTCGTCTGTTTATTAATCTTGATGTAGTTGTTACATTTCTAAAATTTATTAGGATTAGGAGCATTGTCACTCTTATCAGCTAGAACAAGAGCCATTGGAGTGTTTCTCTTAAATTGACTCACTTTTAATTAATAATGATGAAGTGCTGCACAAAGTTGTTGAAAAGAGGTAAATTCAGTAATCAAAATCTTAACTCTAATATCCTTTTGTAAGTTTGAAATAAACATGTGTTGAATATCAATATCAGGAACAAGATAAGAAATTTGAGCATACAAATGCTTAAATCTACTAATAAAATCAGTCAATTTTTCCTTAATGTTTTGTTCAGTTAAGGAAACTTGTGGGCCATTGTTATTTTGAAATTGTTGAATGAAGGTATTAGCAAGTTTAGGAAAAGAATCAATGGAATAAGGAGGTAAAGAACAATACCATTGCAAAGCCTTATCATGAAAGGTTCTAGAAAATAGTTTAGCTAAAATCCTATGGTCATGAGCATAATCACTACAAAGGTTTTGAAATGTTTTAACATGAGTAACAGGATCACCTTTACCATTGTAATTCTCTAGATGAGGCATATTATCTTGTGGAGGAATAGTAGCATGGATAATGTCTAAAGATAAGGGAATACCCATATCACATGTAGGAATGCTAAACTTGGATTGAGTTAATGATGCAAGTTGGTGTTGTAAAGATGACATAGTCTGATCCAAACTAATAATTGTAGAATCATTAGAAGACACCAGTGGCGTAGGAATGTTAGGAACACTAGGAAATGTGTAGGAAGAAACAGGAATAGAAGATACAATTGGTGGAACATTTGGAACCATAGTTGGAAGGGTATTAGTATAGGTAAAAGGTACACTATGATATGAAGGTTGTGAGGTAGGTAAAGATACCGGTGGAACACTCACAAGAATAGATGAAATTGAGAGAGATGTAGTTATCAAAGAAGGAGTATAAGTAGGAATGCTAGGTAAAGGAATATAAGAAGGTCCCTCACTAGTGATAGGAGGAGTAAATCCTAGATATTGAGCCTCTTGAGCTAAAGGTTTAACATTTGAATGCACAAGATGAGTGATACCACATAAGAAATTAACACCTTTATCACTATCACAAAGGACTTTCTTAAGAGCCTCTATATCTTGGATGGAATATTGATTATGGTTTTCTTGGATAATCCAATTTCACATTCTATCAAGTTCAGTTGAAATTTTTTGCACTTGTTTAGGAGGAACTCTTAAAGCATCTTCCTCATCATGAGATGAGTGAGAAGAGTTATGCTCCATAGAAGGATTGGAATCATGAGTATTAAAGTTTTCATCCAAGATCCTATGGATAGGAGAGGAATATTCAAGATAAAAGGAACCCATGAGTCTACGGCTTCTTATAACTGGGATACTATAAGTAGGACTAGTAGTGGTAAAGCTCATACACCAATGCAATGCAAATGAACTAAATTAGAAAACAAAGAGTTTGATTTTAATTTTTGAAATGAAATGCAAGAACATAAGAGAAATATAATCTAATATGCATGAAATATCTAACATAAAATATTTAAATCTAACACCAAAAAGAAAGAGTTGTCTATCGCGGGTTCACCAAAATTTAAGGAAGAAAAAATGTCTTGTTTAAGTTGTTTGGATTCAATTAACATAAACTACCTTACATTTAAATAGTGTTATTTTTATGGGGCTAAATGAGATGCTCTCCTTCTATCCTTAGATATGTAAATGAAAGATCCAAGTTAATTAAACCAAAAGGAAGGATCAATGCATAAATGAATCAATCATTTAGAAACAAGGACAAGGAAGGAAGATCTTAAGTACCTGGGTTTGATTGATTTGATTAATTTGAATGTGTATTTTAGATTTAGATAGATTGAAAACCTTAATTGAATTGAATAAGAGAAATGCACTAACCTTCAAATATTGCATATCCAAAGAATGTTGTTTTTTGAAGCCTGTGTTGAGTTTCTAGAAAATCTGAGACCAGATCTGGAACAAAAACGCAGAGAGGGACAAAACTGAGAAATATTTTTCTATTCTGAGACAGTTTCAATTTTTACCCTCAATTCAATGTCACCATTTTCCATTATTTCTGATTGTTCCCTAGGTCACAATCGACCTAAAAATTCATAGACTGGAATTCTATTTTCAGATCCTGGAAGTTTGTCGAAAAGGGTATCCAAATCTCCGTCCTGATCTGATGTTCCAAACCTGTTCCTGCAAGAAAAAGGGGTTTGTTTGTTGGGGGAGGGGTTTTCCTTGGTCAAACTCTAGTTTTTGAATTAACCTCAAATATATAATTGAAATTGCAGAATTAAACAAATTAAATGAAACAATTCACCTTGCTCATGTAAAAGTCCTTGTGGAGGATTCAAATCCTTGAACCCACAAGTGTGAATGCACCAAATGGATGTAGAATGTAGGATGTCTTTGATCAGTTACTTTGTAGATATTCAACACTAATCTTTAATGGGTTCTTGAATTGGAAGAGGCTTGGAGTAATGTAAATGGAGAAATATTCAACAAGAGGGCTCCATGGAGCTTGAATCCTTCAATGGCCACCAATGGATCTCCTTCATGAAAATGGATGCTTGAGAAGTGCTTTAGAGTGGATGAATGCTTCAGTGGCTACTTGGATTTATTCCAATCTTACTTCTTCACCTTTGGAATTCACTCTTCAAGTCTTTTGAATGTTCTTGCAATTATGCTTGATGATCATAGTTCATGGTTTATCAAATCTTAGAGAAAATGAGAGGAGAAGGCTTCCTTTTATATGAAATTAGGGAATGATCTTATAGAGAGGCCAACATAGGAGAATTAAATTCTAATTGGACCCATGCCCCTAGAAGAGGACCTATGTTAAATATAATTTAGAATTTTTTGTCCCGAAGTCCGAAACAGCCGACCCAGAAGCGGGAATTAACTTTTTCCAAAGACCGACATCTAGAAACCCTGAGATTCTAGAATTTGGGCCCCTAACCTAAAAAAAAATTGATTGTGACCTAGGTCAAGGTTGAGGTCAACCTTGACCCAAAAAGGTTGACCTTGACCCTAAGGCCAAAGTCCCAGTTTCTCAGTCTGGGTTACCAGAAATAGGCTAGAAAGAGTGGAAATGGGGCAGAACAAGGGGATAAAGCCAGATCAAAGTCAGGAACACATTCAACATGCTTGACATGACCCCAAACCACTTACCCAAAAGGTTAAACCAGTCTACAATGGAAGTGCTTCCATTTTTTGACTATACAGTCTCGAAGAAAAATGGAATATTCTGAAATCTTTAAGAGACATCATGACTAACTTCAAACATGAAAAGATCACATGACTTAAGTGATTCAGATTTTTTGAAAAATGTAACTGAAAATTAGTAGTTGATTATGAAGAACTAGGTTTTTCTCTTGATATGAATGAAAAATGACCTAGGACCTATGTTTTTTCATAGTTCTTACTGATTTTAAAGCTCAAGGATCAGTATTTGTAGAAAATTGATTAGCATTTTGGACAAGGTTTTGACCTTCTAAGCAAGAATAACATTGGGAACTCAAAATTATAATAGCAAGACTTCAAAACTGTAAATACAACCAACACCTTCGTAAAAAACCTGGTAAATGCCTCGGTAGAAAAAATATAAATCCTTCCAAGTGATGAAAACCTGGTAAATAGACACTACTTATAATAGGTCACTCCATCTATCAATGTGTATCTTGGTTATCTTATCCGCTTTTGCTTCAATTTTTAAATATCTTTAGATACTTTCATGATCTTGTACAAAGAATTTGCTTCAAAATCCTATAATCATATCTTGGCATCAATCCATGTATTAGTTCTAGGATAGTCATACCTAACTAGGGGTAGGTTCCTCATATTTCAAACAAGTCATCGTAATCTTGTTGGTTACAATTTTCACCTTCATTAGAGTCTATTGTCTTTCCTAACAATTATTAGGTTTTTTTCCAATGACACAGTGATGTTTATCAACATTAAACCAAACCCAAATAATAATGGTTTTTATTAACACCACTCAACACACAAAGGTGTTTTTCAACAACACACACCCACATAAGCATTGTTGTTTCTCAACATCGCAAATGGACAAACAAATCCACAGGTATAAACCAGACACTAATTTTTTTTTTAGCTATGTTGATTATGTCTTTAGAGAAACTCAATGATGTCCATGGAATAGAGGAACAAGGAGGAAGATATGAAGTTTCTTTTTTTGTTTTCTATTATAATTTATTTTCGCTTGTCATGTCATCAAAGTAACTTGAATATTTCTACAAACTAGAGGAAAAATGACAGGGGCATGATATCATTATTTGATTTCTTCTTGTGGTTTTGTTTTTGATAATCATGAAACATCAAATAAATATGGTGTCTATGATAAGAGCCTCCATAATTTTGGTACGTTGCACATACATCGACTCTTTTTATTTGAACTCTAAGGTGAAGTCAGAGCTATCTCCTTATTTGTTTTGAGTTATATCTTAGTAATGTGCAATCCAAGGAACTATACACAAGAATATGAACGCAAGGGTCATTGTGGGTACAATGTTGGTTTTCCAATTATATGAATGGTAAAGGGTCATTGTAGACAAAACATCATTATTTGTACAAGAATGGAAGGATCTCTTACTTTTCTATACACACAAGAAACACTCAAGTCATCTTGGCTCTACATATCTTGATGCTTGTGTTAACTTGTCATATGAAAAGGAAGTAACACTCAGGTCATTCTTGATCTTTATGCCTTAGTGCTTGTGTTTAACTTTGACATTATTTTTGATTAGGTAGTAGTCATATTCTCATGGTTGAGTCTAACTAGTGAGGGTTGTGCTAACCTCAGTGTTCCAATTGTTCAATGATGATTAACATAGCTAAAAATATCAAAAGTGACAAGGCAAGTGCATCTTAGGTTGCATTCATGCTAGTATTGCATTATTTTTAGCATAAATCAACAATGTATTAACTTATATTATCTTAATGGTGGAATTTGAATCCAAGCTAACATCATCCTTGTATCAACATCTTTTCTACTCAAATCTTCACATGATATTTCAGACATGATAGAGTATTTTGGATACTGACAAGGGATGAAACTTGCCAAAACATGTTAGTTACAAATTGCATTCATTATAATAATCCATCACATTAGAATTATCAGTGTGTCCATTACATAATCATCCATTCATTTCATTATCCATTTCATAAACATTTTGCATTCATAACACCCATTGCATAATCATAATAAATCCTATGTACATTTGCATTACATCAGATAGGAAAACAACAAAGAGATGGAACCTGTGGCATATCATGTGCATCATCATATCATATCATATAGATAGTCATGTGTACATTCATCCATAACTATTAGAATAATTGAGAGGGGGGGTGAATCAGTGGCCTCAAAAATTAATCCAATAATTCAACCAAAACTTTATACCACAAATGTAAAACCTCTAGTTATCTTTAGTCATACAAGATGTATTCCTTGTTTAAATATAACATGTATATATTGCTCGGTGATTATACTATTTATCCTTTTCTTTATCTTTACCGAATAGTAGTTATCTTTTCTTTAGCCTTTACTGAAATACAGTAAATAACTTGGTGTTTACCGATCAATCATGTTTTCGTAATGTATAAAGCAAAACATCAAATCAATGAACCATATACACATTTTAAACGTGGATTTTTAACATGCAAACCATTTTAAGGGAAAAAAAACCACTTGGAACCGGTAACCCAAAATTTTCACTCTTCTAAAGTGAGCTCGGTGAAGAGCCAACCCTGTTAAAGGTTACAACACGTTGTTAAGTGTGACCTTGTTAGAGGATTTAAAACTAATAGTTTGTCATTTGACATTTGGCATTCACTATGTTGTCAACATGAAAACCTTTTGATACTCCTTGGGATGTATCTCAATATATTAAGGATGGCTAAATCCCACTCGGTTAAGAGATCAGCAATCTCTCCCTTTGGCATTTATGGCAACATACTACTAACACAATATGAAATATATCAATTATAGTTCATCAATTTCTCCCAAACCTTTTTTCCTATAACTAATTCAAATATCTGACTCTTGGTAAGCTCTTCTAGCTTATATTTGATTCTTGTAGAGTACTTCTTTCTTCATTCCCTTCACTGGATAGATGTAGCAATTATGTCTTTTGTCTCTCCCTTTATTGTAGAATCTCTTCTCCCTTTTCTGGATAGATATGCAGTGTTAACTTTTCTCCAATTCTCTCCCTTGAATGGATGGTTCTCCCTTTAACTGTTCCTCTCCTTGATGGACTTTTCTCTCCCTTTGGATGATCATTATAGATATTTTTGTCAGTAATAACTGAGAGGGGGAGTGAATTAGTGGCCTCAAAAATATTCCAATAATCAACCCAAAAACATAGTACCACAATATTAAGCCTCTAGTTATCTTTAGTCCTATAAGATGAATACCTTCAAATATAATTATCAAATTACTACTACTCGAAATGCTTTGTTAAACCTTATACTGTATGTTTATAGAATAGCAGGCTGTTAATTTACTAAAAGACAGTAAATTATCTAGAGTATACTGATCAATCTAGTTAAGCTATGTGTAATGAGAAACACTAAAGTAATGACTCATAAACACATTGACACATGGATTTTTAATGTGGAAACCTTGTTAAGGTAAAAAACCACTTGGGACCGGTAACCCAAAATTTTTACTCTTCTGAAGTGAGCTCGGTGAAGAGCCAACCCTGTCAAAGGTTACAAACACACTGTTAGGTGTAACCTTGTTAGAGGATTTAAAATTTTAGTTTGTCACTTGATATCGGTCATCTCTATGCTACCTTCCTTGATCAAACACTCACTTGGTCTGTCAATAGGTATCTGAAATCTCATGCTATCTTCATGATCAAACTTTTTGATACTCCTTGGGATGTATCTCAATATAGAAAGGATCTTTAAATCTCGCTCGGTTAAGAGACTTTCTGAATCAATGGATAAACTGAAACAGTATGATCTGTTCACATATACAACTTATATTTGCATATTTTTAGATCTTTTTTAATATCATAAAACTAATCTGATCAATATATCTCTTTTAATACCTTTTCTCCACTTTAGTTCTTCTCACTGATATTGCGCTCTATTGCTTAGTGTCCGCAGAAAACTTTATCTCTTTTCTCAGTTTGATTGATCAGGATTGTATAAAGTTTTTCTTCATTAGTTTCTCTTCATCATCCTCTTTTCATTCATTCACCCACTCAATTTGTAATGAATTAAGTTGTCTCTTTATAGACATGATATCACCATTGTTAGGTTCTTGATTTTCTTAATCTTGGCATGATCTGCAATCTTAGCCAATTAGATTTAAAGAAAAACTCTTGTTTTATCTTCCAGAGATCTTCTTTCCAACTGGAAAAAATATCTTTAAATCCTTTACTTATCTCTAGCTTTATCTTGTCAATGAAAACAAAGATAACTACCAGTTAAGTCCATATTTAGCTCTGCCAGCTAGATTTTTTGTCATTTCTGAACTCAATTTAATTTTGGTGTTTTAACTCTTTGATAGCTTCGGTCAACACTCTAGTTCTCCTCAGGCTTCTCTATCGATTTACACTAAGATTTTGGCCGTTGGTTATACTTTTGATTCTGCTCGTCGGTAATGCTCGTCAGTGTTCTTGCTCAGGCATCACTGTGACTTGACTTTCGGTGATCTCTATCCGTCGGGTTCCACTAGCCGTCAGTGGTTGAAGTCACATTATGAATGCTTATCTTTTATGCATTACTGAAAGAATAATCTTTATCTCTCTAATTCTCTGAAGTCTTTGACACATTGATTATAATCGATTAGATTATATCAAGTTGACATCAATAACAATACAATCCATTAATTGATTTAATGTCTTGCATTATCCTTCTACATTTCGGTGATCAACTTAGCATCTTCAAACATTCAATCAGTTACATGTCATCAATCTCTCCCTTTGGCATTGATGGCAACACACTACATTATCATACTATACTATTACTAATACAATATGAAATATAACAATTTCATCAAGCTTTCCTAATGTAACTATTACAAATGTCTGGTTTTTGGTAAGCTCAAATAGCTTAGATTTGTTTTATGCAGAATGGTTGTCGTTAATCTTCCATCCCTTCACTGGATATATGTAGCATCTTATGTCTCTATTCTAATATGTGCTTTTCATTGACTGATCTTCTTCTTGATAATCTCTTTTTCCTTTGAGAGCAATCTTTCTCTTTGTATGAACTCTCTCCCTTTGTTATTTCTCTCCCTTAGATGAATATTTCATATGTAATCATTTTCTCTCCCTTTGAATATTGATTAACTATTTCTTTCTGATTTTCAGGAACTTCATTTCATGGATAATGATATAATCTATCCCTTTATCATATCTCTCAATGAGATAATCTCTCCCTTATGATGATGAGATAATCTCTCCCTTTTGATCCTTTTGATAATGAGAATAATCTCTCCCTTTGACAACAATGCCAAACAAAAAAAATTTATATCATCTTCCATCCCTTTACATAATATATTCCTTGAATTTCCCTATCCATCAGCAATACAATGTCTCTGGCGTTCAGTGCATACTTGTACCTTGTTGTGTACAGATGTATCTTTTGTTTTTCATCTCAATGTCTGCATCAACATGAATGATCTTCAGATTGCATGTGGGTTGATGCAACCTTCTAGTCAGCTTACTGACTGATAGACAAGGGTTGGACCCCTAGTCTCTGTTTTAGGTACTCAAATGTATCCTTCGGTAATGGCTTGGTGAATATATCATCTAATTGTTCCTTTGATTGTACATATTCTAGTGTCACCTCCTTTTCTTGCACTTGTTCTCTTAGATAGTGATACTTCATAGCAATATGCTTATTCTTAGCATGCATGACTGGATTATTTGAAATTTTAATTGCACTGGTGTTGTTACAATAGATAATTACTGGTTCAAGAATCTTCATATTCATACCTTTCAGCAATTGTTTGACCCATGCAATATTGGAGAAATTTTTTGTAGTAGCCACATACTATGCTTCTTCAGTAGACTGAGAGATGCATCTGTGCTTCTTGCTGATCCATGTGATAAGCCTGTCACCCATGAAGAATGCTCCTCCAGTTGTTCTCTTTTGTTCATCAATGTTTCCAACCCAATCAGCATCTGTATAGACTTGTAGTTCCTATTTTCCTTCTCTTTTGTACCATAATCCATAGTCCTCGGTGTTCTTCAAATATCTCAGAATTCTCTTGACAGCAGTCATATGTGATTCTTTGGGATTAACAAAGAATCTTGCAACTATTCCAACTGCATGTGCTATATCTAGTCTAGTATGAACAACATACATCAGTTTTCAAATCATTTATCTATATAAGGTTTGATTTACCTCATTGGATTTGTCTTCTTTTGTCAGCTTACATCTGGTAGTCATAGGTGTTCCAACTAGTTTGGATTCTTCCATCTTGAATATCTTTAGCACTTCCTTAATGTATTTGGACTGAGTAATATATATGCCTGCATCTTTTTTAAGAATCTGTAGACCAAGAAAAAAATTGATCTCCCCAAACATAGACATTTCAAAATCCTTGCTCATTTCATTAGAAAATGATTTGCATAACAATTTATTCCCCCAAAAATGATATCATCAACAAAAATTTTAGCAATCAGAATATTACCATCGGTATCTTCTTTTAAGTACAGATTACTATTTTCACTTGTTCTAACAAATTTTATGCTAATGAGATAGGAGTGAAGTCTTTCATACCAGGCTCTAGGTTCTTGTTTCAATCCATAAGAGAAGTCTTCAGCTCAAGGCAGCCAAATTTGTAATCATTGATGATGTATTATACAAAAGAGGTTTGGATGGTATGTTCTTAAGATGCGTCGACAGTGACCAACAAGAGAAGTTATTAAAGACCTTCCATGATGGAGCCTGTGGAGGACATTTCTTGTCTACAGTAATAGCTTTCAAAATTCTGAGAAGCGGATACTATTGGCCTGGTATGTTCAAATCTGCCTATCAATGGGTAAGAAATTGTGAGAAGTGTAAATTATTTTCAGGTAAACCTAAACTAGCTGCTCTTCCCCTTAAACCTGTAGTAATTGAAGAACCATTTCAACAGTGGGGACTGGATTTTATAGGACCTATTAATCCAAGTTTGAGTGCAGGTCACACCCACATTTTAACTGCTACAGATTACTTTACAAAGTGGGTCGAGGCCATTCCGGTTAAAGATACAACTTCACAGTTGATATGCAAATTCCTAATTGAAAATATACTTACCCATTTTGGTACTCCGAATAAAATTGTGACCGACAACACACAAAACTTCTCTTCCCGGGAGATTCAGCTATGTTGCTATGATCATGGTATCCAATTGTCACATGCCTCAAACTACTTCCCACAGGGCAATGGACAAGCCAAATCCACAAATAAGAATCTTGTTAATATCATGAAGAAGTTAGTTGATGACAGAGGGAAAGATTGGCATAAGAAGTTATATGAAGCACTCTGGGCTGATAGAACTTCTCTGAAAAGAGCCATTGGCATGTCGCCTTTTGAGCTAGTTTATGGAATAGAAGCACAATTATCCTTACCTCTAGAGCTAGCCACTCTAGATCTGCAAAAAGAAATTGAAGGTGAGATATTCCATGATTCTCTTGAAAAAAGGATATTTTATCTGCAGAAAATAGAAGAGGAAAGAAAAGAACTGGTGGATCATATTACTAATCATCAGGCAAGAGTCAAAAGGATTTTTGATCGGAAGACAAGGCCACGCAAATTCATGAAAGGAGATCAGGTACTGCTATGGGATAAGAGGAAAGAATCTAAAGGGGCTCATACCAAATTCGAGAGCTTGTGGAAAGGGTCGTTTATCATATCAGAAGAATTGGGTTCTAATGCTTTTAAATTGCAGTATCTCAATGGTGATATCTTACCCCTGTCTTATAATGGACAAGATCTCAAGCTTTATCAGTTTTAAGTCTGTTCTTTTCCCCATTTTAAATACCATTTTTGAGTTTGGTCTTTCCCCTGTTTTGGTCTGTCTGTTTTGTCCTTGTGAGTAGGTCTGCGAAACCAGAAATTTTCGAGTTCACTAATGATCCTTCCAGTCTCATTCCCCAGCAGGAGCCGATTGTTACCACATACTTTTCAAAAGATGCATGAGTCCATTTCTCATCTTGAAGTCGTAGTTGAAGTTCTGTCTAACTTCAACTTCAAGTTCATAAACCCGCTCCATCATTTAGCTTTCAAAAATCGTGTCTTCACTCTGAGTCAAAGTCTTTTTGAAGTTGAAGTTGAAGTCGAAAGACTGAAAACTTCAACTTCAACATGTTTTTTTAAGCTAACGTTATGATTTATGCAGGGGCTCATTTTTCAAATTAAACATAAAAGAGGACCCACCGAAGCACGCTGAGTAACAAATGAGAGATGATGACTAGACACGTGTTGTCATAACACATATGCAGAAAAGATGGATCCGCCATGATGTGATGAGATGAAATACTAGTAAGCATGTGTCATTGACGAGCATTTATGACACAACTCATAGCGAGTCTTTTCAAGTATATGGGCACGAAGATAGCAATTATGGTCTTAACTACCATATCGGTATGCCGGATTTTCCTCATAAAACTTGGTTTAAATGCATGTCTTGACCCCTTTTATTAATCATTGGTGCATTGCAAAACAAAAAAAATTATCGGCGTCGTCTGGTAAGAAGAGTCAAGCTGCAGATTTTTCTCTGTGAAATTGTAAGTGCTCTGCCATCCCTTACTAAATATTTTGATTTCTCTTACTCGCTTTAGTCTTAGGTTAAGCTTAATTAATCTTTCAGAAAGCCTAGCCACCCATATCCAGTCATGACGCTATTTCGTCCTAAGATGCCCAAGCCAAACAAACCGTGTTTTCTCAGCTCCTTGCCTGATATACGTGATACATTCCTAGTACATAAAAGCTTACCAGGCATCATAGAAAGGTCTAAGAATAGCCAAGCGAGCCTGATTTACTAGAAATTGGTTAGCAGTGGGTTGCTAGAAGCTTCTACATTTCTTGCATCTGTTGGATGCCCTGAATTGGTCATAGAATGTGCAAATCACTACGATTCTCATACAAGGTGCATTAGGAAAATCTCAGGAGAAGTGATAGTCAAGATAAATAGAACCAGTGTATGCGCAGCCCTGTCTATTCCTCACAAAGAGCCGTATGAACTATGGACCATTGAGGAAGCTGAAAGATTATATGCAGAGAAAAAGAAAAGCTATGATTTTGTAGTTGCTCAATCTTGGCTCTCAAAACCGCAGGAAGGAGGTTCTAGGCTACCCAAACCCTTGACCATAGAGCATTTCATCAAAGAAATCGCCGACATTGTGCTGCTATTAAATAGATTGAAGGGGAATGAACATGCTTTCCATTGGGAATCTTGGATGTATGTTTTCATACAAAAGATTGTGGAGGGAAGTAAATTCATCGATTGGGCTGATTTAATTGCCGAAAACCTGCATGAAGGCTTATTGGCCGTAGCAAACTTTGGCTCATTCTTCTTGTCCTCTTTCCTGATATATGTTTTAGCAGCATCCCAAGAATGGAAAGGGCTTCAGCATTCTCAATGGGTAGATGAAATTCCCATTTATCAGTATTATTACGACCTCCAGGAAGCAGAATTGTGTAAGGGGTTTAAAAGGGTAAATGATGTTTTCTTGTCAAAACTAGTATTTTATCTTCAGGCTAGAGAAAATCACAGATTGTCTGAGGAAGCTATGCAAGCCATCCAAAGTTGTGGTTGTTTCTATATTCAGTTCCCTAAATTCACATATATAAGAATAGGTGGTTTCTCTGGTAAGCCGTTAAAATTGCCTCGTTATTGTTTAGATTCTGTGGTTCTATCTGAGATGTGCAGGAAAATTGTAGCAATGGCAGAGTTAGCTGATAATGCCAAGAAATTTTCATCTGTATTTCTTCCTCTTGAGATTGGGCATTACCAATGCCCAAATCTAAAGCAAGCTGTACTGATAAAAGAATCTTTAACTCGCCTGTGTTTTGAACCATATTTATCCAGAGATAACTTTGATCATATGGGATTTATTAGAAGTAATTTCAGGGATACACTTTCTTCTGTGCATATTCCGCACCTAGAAGATTATTGGGCTAATTGCCCAGATGAGTTTGAAGTTAGGAAAAGGCTGTGGTCAAGAATGACATTGAAACAAGTCAATATGTTTCAAATTGATCTTGCTACACAAGGGGTAATAGAAGAAGATACTGAAGAAACCATTGATCCTTTCTATATTAAGCAGATAGAATGTCTGCCGATTCCTGAGATTGATTGGGAACAGAAGGAAGAAGATGACTTATCTGTTCGTACAAAAGATGTGTTGCTTAGAACTCAAAACTGGATTGTGTCTAAAACTGCTACTGTCATCAAATCTACAAAGACGCCTTCAGAAACTAAAAATAAGAAGGGTCTCAAAAAGTCAAAAACTACTACTAACAAAGACATTCGTGTTTCCTATATAGGGTCTTTTGAAGCCGAAGTTGAAACTGAAGCGCCGCCTTCGCCACTTCAACTTCAAGTTCAAGTTGAAACTCCTAAAACCAAAAGGGTGACTCGATCGAGTTCAAAGAGGATAGCTTCAGATATTAACAAAGGCACTGTGGTGATCGACCTAGAATCTACAAAAGGCAAGTCTGACACAGGAATACAGATGGCAGACAATGCACAGGAATCCCAGAGGGTGACAACAGATATTGGAAGCTCAGGCGGAGATATGACAATAGCAAATGTTTCTTCCACGGCCAGCAAAGAACCCACAACACCAAGATTTATTTCATATTCATGAGATAGAATAAGCTATTTTCAGCATTTATATTTTGAAAAGAAGTTTGTTTCTTTAGTAGAAAACTCTCAGATAGCTCTTTTCAAATTGAAGGTAGCTGCGCCTATTAATTAAGATAAACATTAAGCAGAGAATTCCTAATTGATTCTATAGGAATTCAACCTGTTAGTATACAATTGCATTGTGTTTTAAGATAGCAATTATTGAGGCAAAACTATTTACTAACAGTACCGATGACATTCTTTTCATCTAGTCTCAGTATAAGTGTCCATGTATTGTTCTTCTCAATCTGTTCTATTTCTTCATTCATAGCACTGACCCATTCTTCATTCTCAAGTGCAGTATTAACATATGTAGGCTCAAAATCACAAAGTAAACATCTAGTGTTTAGTGACTTACTTCTTGTTCTTGTTCCAGCCTTCTTGTCTCCTATGATTTTATTTTGTGGATGATGTCTTCTGACATACTTGGAAAGTTTCGGTTCAGCTCTGTGTTCATCATTTTGATCATCTTCATGACCTTCATTCTAATCTCCATTATTCGGAACATCATCTTGAGGATTTCTTGATTTTTTTTAATTACAACGTGATGCTCAGGTGCAATATTCTATTGCTCGGGAGCGATACATTATTTCTCGGGTAGACTATTAGGTTCTGTATAAACAAACTTGTTGTAGCCCTCTAGTTCTTTTCTACTTTCCTTATCATTCTTTTCTACAAATTAATCTATTTTTACATTTGCACTTTCAATGATTTTGTTAGATGACTTGTTAAGAAATTTATAAGCCTTGATTTTGGTTGAGTACCCTAGAAAGATACCTTTATCACTTTTCAAGTCAATTTTTCCATTTCTATCATCCTTCAAAATATAACATTTACTACCAAAGATTCTGAAGTAACTTGCATTGGGTGTATGACCATACCAAAGCTCATAGGGTGTCTTCTTTGTGTCCTTCTTCAATTGTACTTTTTTTAATGTATAGATAGCAACTGACAGGTTCCCTCTAGAAGGTTTGAGTGATTCTTTTCTCAATCATCAATGTTCTTGCATAGTCAATAATTGATCTGTTTCTCCTTTCAGCAATTCCATTTTGTTGTGGTGTTCTTGGTGCAAAAACCTATATTTTAATTCCATGCTCATTGCAATAGTTAGTGAGTTCTTCTGAAGTAAATTCCCCTCCTCTCTCTAACCTTAAGCATTTCAATTTATTTTCACTTTGTTTTTCTACCATATCCTTGTACCATTTAAACATCTTAAATGCTTCTGATCTATCTTTTAAGAACATGACTATCATCATTCTAGAATAATCATCAATAAAGAGAATAAAATACCTATCTCCATGGTAGCTCTTTTTCCTCATGGGTCCACATAGATCTGTATGGAAAAATTCTATAATTACATTAGATGTATGGGTTTTACTCTTGAAACTAGAATTTGTCATCTTACCTTTTTGACAGTTCTTGCACAGGATATGATCAGGCTTAGTCATGCTCAACAAGCCTCTGACATTCTTTTTGTTGCTTATCTTTATCATGTTGTCAAAGTTCACATGACATAATCTTTTGTGCCACAACCATATGTCTTCATTTCTATCCATTAAACAAGTGGCGTTAGTGTCATCAAGATAGAAAAGGTTACCTTTTTTTTTCTCATCGGTTCTAATCAACCTTCCTGATTCATTGAAGATATTTTCCTTCTTATTTTCAAATGCCACTCTGTGACCTGTATTATTCAGTTGTGAAATACTTAACAGGTTATAATTCGGTCTTTTTACCCAGTAAGCATTTTCACATTTTATCAGGTTATTCAAAATTATAGTTCCTTTACCTTCAACTGGACAAGGTGTATCATTTCCCATTCTCATTGATCCACCATTATAGTATTCAAAAGTCTCAAACTTTTGTTTATCACCGGTCATATGATGAGTGCAGCCACTATCTATGATATAGACATCATTCTTACTAACTTTAGATATGAGAGAAGTTTCTACATACCTTTCTTCTTCTTCGTCTGAATCATCCTTCATGGCTACAAATACCATCTGAATATCTTCTTCTGATTCGGTGTCAGTGTCATAAACTCTGTTCTCAGCTAGGTAACAAGATTTCTTCCCTTTTTCCTTGTAGTCTCGGGTTTCTCTTTTGTCAAATTGTTAGTTGCTTCGGTAATCTCTATTATCACCTCTATCAAATCTCTTCTCATATGATCTGTCATTTCTTCTATCATCTTTTCTTTTGTTTGGACATCTTGCAGCAAAGTGTCCAACCTCTTTACAATTGAAACATACAAGTGGTAATTTACCTTTGTATCTACCTTTTCCTCTATGCAATCTTCTAGCCATTAGTACTTCAATCTCATCAAGTCATTGATCCTCATTATCACTGTCACTATCATTTCTAATATCATGTCTATGACTTGAGTTACTTATGTTTAAAGAAGATTTGAATGCATATTCTATAGATGGTAAGACACTATTATCAAATTTATTCATCTCAAATGAAATCAGACTATCTAGAGTAACTGTATTATTTGGAACTGCTCTCATTTCTTGAATATCAGAAACTCTAATAGCATATATAGCCAGTAAGGTTCTTAAGATTTTACTTACCACTGTCTCCTCTTTAAGTACACCTCCAACTCCTCGGATAGCATTTATTACCTCTTTGATTCTATAGCTATATTGAGTGATATTTTCTCCTTCTTTCATCCTTAGGTCATCAAACCTCCCTCTTAGGATTTCTGCCTTTGCTCTTAGTATATTGACATCTCCTCCATGTACCAACTTCAACTTATCCCACATTTTCTTTTCAAAGGTGCAGGTTTTGACATCTTCAAACTCAGCATCGTAGAGTGATTATGCAAGTTCTATCATCATACAATTATGCTCATTATTTACTCTTAATTAATCAAGAGTTTGAGGTCCTATAGGAAATACATATTCAGTATCAAGATATTGAGTATCATCATTTCCAATGTGGAATCTTATTATGCTTTTCCATGATGCAAAGTTGTCTTTATTCAACTTGGGCACATCTCATCTATTCATCTTGTGATCTTTTGCTTGAGTTGTTAAACTCCCTTTCTAAGCACACAAGATGTGATACCAATTGCTAGTAATAACTGAGAGGGGGAGTGAATCAGTGGCCTCAAAAATATTTTAATAATGAACCCAAAAACTTAGTACCACAATATTAAGCCTCTAGTTATCTTTAGTCCTATAAGATGAATGCCTTCAAATACAATTATCAAATTACTACTGCTCGGAATGCTTTGTTAAACCTTATACTGTATGTTTACCAAATAGCAGTCTATTAATTTACCAAAAGACAGTAAATTATCTAAAGTATACGGCTCAATCCAGTTAAGCTATGTGTAATTCAAAACACTAAAGTAATGACTTATAAAGACATTGACACGTGAATTTTTAACGTGGAAACCCAGTCAAGGGAAAAACCTCTTGGGACTGGTAACCCAAAATTTTCACTCTATTGAAGTGATCTCGGTGAAGATCCAACCTTGTTAAAGGTTACCAACACACTGTTAGGTGAGACCTTGTTAGAGGATTTAAAATTTTAGTCTATCACTTGATATCGGGCATCTCTATGCTACCTTGATCAAACACTCACTTGGCCTGTCAATAGGCATCTGGCATCTCATGCTATCTTCGTGATCAAATGTTTTGATACTCCTTGGGATGTATCTCAATATAGAAAGGATCTTTAAATCCCGCTCAGTTAAGAGACTTTTTGAATCAATGGTTAAACTGAAACAGTATGATTTGTTCACATATACAACTTATACTTGCAGATTTTTAGATCTATTGTAATCTCATAAAACTAATATGATCAATATATCTCTTTTAATACTTTTTCTCCACTTTAGTTATGTTCGGTGATGTTGTGCTCTGTTGCTCGGTGTCCATAGAAAACTTTAGCTCTTTTCTCTGCTTGATTGATCAGAACTGTATGAAGTTTCTCTTCATCATTTTCTCTTCAGCATCCTCTTTTCATTCACCCACTCAATTCATAATGAATTAAGTTGTCTCTTTATAGACATGATATCATCATTGTTAGGTTCTTGATTTTCTTGATCTTGGTATGATCCACAATCTTAGACAATTATATTTAAAGAAAAAATCTTGTTTTATCTTGTAGAGGTCTTCTTGCCAAGTAGACAAAATAGATTTAAATCCTTTACTTATCTTTGGCTTTATCTTGTCGATGAAAACAAAGATAACTACTAGTTAAGTCCATATTTAGCTCTGCCAGCTAGATATTTTTTCTTTTCTGAACTCAAGTTAATTTCAGTGTTTTAACTCTTTGATAGCTTCGGTCAACACTCCAACTCTCCTTGGGCTTCTCCATCGGTTTACACTAAGATTTAAGCTATCAATTATGCTTTTGATTCTTCTTGTCGGTAATGCTCGTCAGTGTTCTTGCTCAGGAATCACTGCGACTTGAATTTCGGTGATCTCTGTCCATCAGGTTCCACTAGCCATCTATGTTTTAAGTCACATTGTGAATGCTTATCTTTTATACATTACTGAAAGAATAATCTTTATCTCTTTGATTCTCTGAAGTCTTTGACACTTTGATTATAACCGATTAGATTATATCAAGTTGACATCAATGACAATACAATCCATTAATTGATTTAATGTCTTGCATTATCCTTCTGCATTTTTGTGATCAACTTAACATCTTCAAACATTCAATTAGTTACATGTCATCAATTTCATATGGATATATTATCTCCCTTTGATAGCAATGCTAAACTATATCTCTTTTCCATAATATATTCCTTGAATTTCCTCTCCATCAGCAATACAATAACTCTGGTGTTCAGTGCAGATAAGTACCTTTCTGTGTAATGATATATCATTGTAGTTAATTTCCATCTTGCATCAACATGATTGTTCTTCTGATAATGTATAGGCTGTTGCAGCCTCCTAGTCAACTTAGTGACCAGTAGACAAGGGTTGGACCCCTAGTCTCTTTCTCAGGTACTCAAAAGTATCTTTAGGAAATGGCTTTGTAAATATATCAGCTAACTGTTCTTTGGATTACACATATTCTAGTATCACCTCTTTCTCATGTACTTGTTCCCTTAAGTAATGATACTTGATGGCTATGTGCTTTGTCTTAGCATGTATCATAGGGTTCTTTGAAATGTTGATAGCATTTGTGTTATCACAATAGATAATTAGTGGTTCAAGGATTTTCATATTCATACCTTCCAGTAATTGTTTGATCCATGCAATGTTAGAGAAATTTGTAGTAACATCCACATGTTCTTCTTTTGTAGTAGATTGTGAGATGCATCCTTACTTTTTACTTATCCATGTGACAATTCTATGACCCATGAAGAATTCTCCTCATGTTGTGCTCTTTCTATCATCTATGTTTCCAGCCCAATCAACATCTGTATAGACTTGAAGCTCAAATTTGCCTTCTTTATTATACCACAAGCCATAGTCTTTGGTATTCTTTAGATATCTCAGAATCCTTTTGACAGTAGTCATGTGTGATTCCTTGGGATTAGCAGAGAATCTTGCAACTATTCCAACTGTATGTGTTATATTTGGTCTAGTAGGAACAACATACATGAGTTTTCCAATCATAGATCTATATAGAGTCTGATTTGCCTTGGTTGACTTGTATTCCTTTTTCAATTTGCATCTAGTTGCCATAGGTGTTCCAACTGGTTTGGAATCTTCCATCTTGAATATCTTCAGCATTTCTTTGATGTATTTGGATTGTATGATGTAGATGCCTTCATCCTATTCAAGAATCTGTAGACCAAGAAAAAATTTGATCTCCCCAAACATTGAAATCTCAAACTCTATGTTCATTTCATCAGAAATTGATTTGCATAACATATCAGTACCTCCAAATATGATATCATCAACAAATATCTCAGCAATCAGAATGCTATCATCAGTATCTTCTTTTAAATACAGATTACTGTTATCACTTTTTCTTACAAATCCAATAATAATGAGATAAGATTGAAGTCTTTCATACCATGCTCTCGAGGCTTATTTCAATCCATACAAGTCTTTGTGTATTCTAGATACCATGTTCCTCTTGTTAGGATTAACAAACCCTTCAGGTTGTTTAATATATACCTCTTCTTCTAGTATTCCATTTAGAAATACAAATTTGACATCCATTTGGTATACCTTGAATCCTTTGAAAGTGGCATAAGAAAGTAGAATTATTAATCCTTCTAGACTAGCAATAGGTGCAAAGGTTTCTCCATAGTCAATACCTTCTTCTTATGCATACCCCTTGCATACTTATCTTGCTTTGTTCCTTGTGACTTCTCCATTCTCATTCAGTTTATTTATGAATATCCATTTGGTACCAATGACATTTTTGCCACTCGGTCTAGGTACTAATGTCCATGTTTTGTTCTTCTCAATCTATTATATCTCTTCATTCATAGCACTAACCCATTCTTGATTCGCAAGTGCAGTAATAACAGATTTAGGTTCAAAATCACAAATCAAACATCTAGTGTTTAGTGACTTACTTATTATTCTCATTCTAGCCTTTTTGTCTCCTATGATCTAGTTTTGTGGATGGTATCTTTTGACATACTTGGCAAGTACCGGTTCAGATATATCTTCATCATTCTGATCATCATCTTGACCTTCATTTTGATCTTCATCATTGCTCAGTACATCATTGTGAGCAATTTCCTAATTTTTGGTGTTTGCACCCTGATGCTCGGGTGCATTAATCCTGTCGCTTAGTAGTGATACATTGTTGCTCGGGTAGAGTGTTGGGTTCTTCACTGTAGACAAACCTGTTGTAATCTTCTGGTTCCTTTATGCTTTTCTCATCTTTTTTCTCAGCAAATTCATCCACTTTGACATTTGCACTTTTAATGATTTTGTTGGAGGATTTGATAAGACATTTATAAGCTTTTATTTTCGTAGAGTAACCAAGAAATATTCCTTCATCACCTTTGGATTCAATCTTTCCATTTCTATCATCTTTCAAATTATAACATTGACATCCAAAAATTATGAAGTAACTTACATTTGGTGTGTATCCATACCATATCTCATAAGGTGTCTTATCCGTGTCTTTCTTCAATTGAACTCGGTTTAGTGTGTAGACAGTAGTACTAACAGCTTCTCTCTAGAATTTTTGTGTGATGTCTATTGGTACTCCTAAATTTGGAATAAATTTGGAGTGACCATGTTAAACTTTTCAGATAAGCAAAGTGTACTCTTGAAATTTTGTGTGAGAAGGCTCAATTAATATGCTTGAAAAAGATGCCTGGATGATTTTCATGAGGTACAGATTGAGAAGAGGCTTCAATGCCTTTCATTTGACATATGCAGTGGGTTCCAGCTTCTGAATTCCAATTCTGACATGTTTATGGACTAGTCATTTTGAGGTGGTCACCTAATTCTGCATTTTTGCTCGTGTCAATCTGTTGTAAATGGCCTAGTTTGCTTTTGAATATCTTGCACCCAAGAATGTGTCATGACCTGCCACTTTGGGGATGTTGATTATGTGTATCAAAGAACCTATGTTTTGAATCCCAATTCATTTCAATATGTTCTGAATAGATTTCAAATCCCTCAAAGTTGGTGGTTTACTATTATCATGCATTGTGCAATTGATCAGAATTCTGAATAGCCCAGTTTGACACATTATAACTTTTGACCAGTTGATTCAATTGAGAAAATTGCTTTTATACTGTGTTCCAGTGGTCACACACTCCAATATTGCCAGTTTGTAGAACCTTATGAAATCAGATGACAAGTTTTCAGGAACCATTCCATTTGTGAATAATTCTGATTTCCTGTGTTTTCAAATTCAGAATTGCTAAGTTGTCTACTTTGACCTCTTGAAAATGTGTACCCGGGTGAACATTTTGGATAATTGACTTGTCCCTCGTATTGAAAACATAGGATTGTACCTACCTGAAGATTTACAGATTCCTGCCAATCCATTTATCCACTTTTCCAGAGCCTTTCCATTTCTGATTTATTAAGCTGTCACTGAAAATGCTGAATTCAGAATTAAGTAGCATACTTTGTGCTTTCCCTATTTACACCCAGTTCGAGATCAGACATAATTGAAATTTGATCTGTATTTTAGACCTAGGAATGAACTCATCTGAAGATTCCCAAACTTTGACCAATCTAGCAGATCACTTTTCTTTGCCGATTCCAAACCCAATTTCTACATATCTGTTGTGCTTCGGTTCAGAAAGTGTTTAGGGTGCTAACTTTGCAGATTGGTATCAGTTGAACTATTTGTTTTCAGAATAATTTAACTGAGGATTGAGTTTCTGAAAGATCTTTTTGATGACCCTATGAATTCAGTTTTAGAGGCAGTTTGTTCAGTTTGCAGTGCAAAGCAGAATTAAGTTTTCAGAATGGCCATTTTGCAGGAATGGTAACTTTTGATCTGAAAGTTGCTTCCAGGATCCGATTGAGGGACTATCTTTATTGCATGTGAGTGTACTATCTAACTTAATGGCAAAGTTTCAGAGTGTGATTTAGTCATTTTGCAATGACTGATCCAAAAGGGATTTGTGGTGTTTCAATATTTGCATTTGCATAGTTTTCTAAAAGGCTAAGTTTGCACTGTTATATATTGTGCCTGAGGATGAATCTGGCAAGGCCTTTCTACATGTGTATTCAATGGTAATCAATGAATCTTATTTCCAAGTGACGGGGTCAGATTACTTGTTTCAGTAAATTTTTGAGACCAGTACCGGGAGCCAGTTGTCATTTAAAGGTTCAGTTTGCGAAGTGATTACAAAGTTGCTTGTTTGGTGTCTTGAGATAATTGGCATAGTATTTTCTACTTAAAAGAGGTTCTAATTTTAGGTTCCTATTTCTGGTTCCTGTGGAGGATCCTGGTCCTGTTCTTGTTCCTGTATTTGTCTGGTTCAGTACAAGTTACCATTGGTCTGGAGATTTTATTTGTAAAGCTTACTTCTTTTTCATGTTTAGTTCTTGAGTTTATTGTCTGGATATCTGGAAACAACTTGAATTAATGAGAATATAGTGCAGTTCCTATTCATTATTGTCTTGTCTCTTTTGATTGTGGTTTTATGCTCTAGTATAGTTCATTTGTAAGGCATCTGAAATATACCTACTACAAGGTAGTGTGTCTAATCATTTGTGAGTCTTTCTCAAGGAGAGAGTTAAATTTCATAAATGATTTCAGAGAGCAGGGCATAGTTGTGAAGATCTAATGAAGAAGTATTGAGTTGATTAGATTGTTTGTAAGGCATCCAATCTGGATTGTATGAAGTTTGTAAGGCATTCTTCAGTATTGCATTAGTTTCTCATTGTTGACATATGTTTTCATTGACTCTTTGCCCAAGGAATAGGCACTGATCTAGAGTTTGCTGAGCAAGTGCTTTCTCCATTCAGTCATACACAAATTAATCAATTTCATCTAGTTTTTAGAACAAATGAGTTGAACTCATTAAGGACTTATGTCAGTAGGACAGTGTCCACTTTGTTGATTCTTTAGAGAGTGAATCATTAGGTTATCCCTCCTAAGGACAAAAGGAAGAAAGATGCAAATCCTTTACTCATTGGTTTATGCTCTCAAAACCATAGTTTGGCTTATAGTACTCTATTTTAAGTTAGTCATTGCAATCTCTAAAGTGTTCTATAAGTTGTTACAGTGAGGTTTTAGGTTCATAACCAGTGAATGAAATAATCCACCCAATACATAGGCTGAGATATCAGTAATCTTTAAAAGGTAAAACCTTCCTGAGCCTATGGAGCTCAAAAATGAAGAAGGATATTATCCAATCCTTAGAAATTAGCATTTCTCTTTCCTAAAAGAGGTTGCAACTGAGTATACCAGGTATACTATCATCATTAGGTAAGTGTTGCAAGAAAAAGTACTAACAATGTCTTCCTCAATCATCAGCGTTCTAGAACAATCAACTATGGATCTATTCCTTCTCTCAACAATCCCATTTTGTTGTGGTGTTCTTGGTGCAGAAACATGTCTTTTAGTTCCATGCTCAGTACAAAAGTTAGTGAATTCATCAGAAATAAATTTTCCTCCTCTATCTGATCTTAAGCATTTCAGTTCTTTTCCACTTTGTTTTTCAACCCTAGCCTTATACCATTTAAACATCTTAAATTCTTCTGACTTCTCTTTTAAGAACATAACAGTCATCATCCTAGAATAATCATCAACAAATAGAATGAAGTATCTATCACCATAATAGCTCTTTGTTCTCATTAGTCCACATAAGTCAGTATGGACTAGCTCTAGAATAGCATTCCATGTGTAGGTTTTTCTCTTGAAACTAGACTTTGTTATTTTACCTTTTTGACAATTCTTACACATGACATGGTTGGTATTTGACATGCTTGGTAAGCCTCTTACTTCCCTTTTATTTATTATCCTAACCATGTTGTTAAAATTCACATGGCATAACCTTTTATGCCACAACCATATGTCTTCGTTTCTCGCTAGTAAACAAGTGATTTCAATCTTATCAAGATAGAATAGGTTACCTTTTATTTGTTCACCAGTACCGATCAACCTTCCTGTTTCATTGTAGATTTTTACCTTTTTTTTCTCAAATGCAACTCGATGTCCTATGTTATTCAGCTGTGAAACACTCAATAGATTATATTTAAGTCCTTTTGACCAATATGAATTTTCACATCTTATCAAATTATTCAACATGATGGTTCCTTTACCTTCAACTGGACAAGGTGAGTCATTACCCATTCTTACTGATCCACCATTATAATATTCAAAAGTTTCAAAATTTTCCTTATCTCCAGTCATATGGTGAGTACAACCACTATCAATAATCCAGATATCATTTTTACTAACCTTAGATATGAGTGAAGTTTCAACATACCTTTCTTCTTCATTTGAATCATCCTTCATAGCAACAAATACTACCTCAACATCTTCATCAGACTCGGTGTTAGTATTCTCAGCTTTGTTCTCAGCCAGGTAACAAGCCTTCTTTCCTTTGTCCTTGTAGTCTCAGTTACCTCTTCTGTCAGATTGTTGGTTGCTTCAGTAATCTCAATCATCACCTCTGTCAAAATTCTTTTCATAAGATCTGTCATTGTTTCTGTCTTCTTTTCTTTTTTTAGGACATCTAGCAGCAAAGTGTCCAATCTCATTGCAATTAAAACATACCAATGGTAATTTACCTTTGTATCTACCTTTGCCTCTCTGCAATCTTCTAGCAATTAGTGCTTCAATTTCATCAAGTTTTTGTTCATCACTATCATTTCTCATAGTGTGTTTATGACTTGATTTACTTATCTTTAGAGAATATTTGAATGCGGACTCAATAGTTGGTAAGACACTATTGTCAAATTTATTCATCTCAAATGAAATGAGTCTACCAATCAAACTATCTAGAGTAACATTGTTACCAGCTACTTCTCTCATTTCTTGAATTGCAGATACTCTAATAGCATAAACAAGCAGTAAGGTTCTGTTATGCCCTACATACCCATCCCTTATCTCTTTTTCTCTTTCCTTTGTTTTCCTTTGTTTCCCTTGTTTTCCCCTCTGGGCTTTCCTCCTATGAGGGTTGTTTTTGTTTTTCCCCCTCATGTCTCCGAGACCCGATCCCAGATTTTGTTTGTCCTTTTGAGTCGGTTGAATTCCATACTCTAGGATTCTCTGCCATCGTATCTTCTCTTCTGAGAAGGTGAGGTTGCATGGAATCCCTGGGCTCGGAGCATGGAGGTTTGCCTATTTCAAAGTTTGTGGAAGGAATGAAACACTTTTACCCTAGGGGTATAAATTGAAGTTACCTGTCATTTTCACATTTACTGCGATCAAAACCTAAGGTGATTTACCAAGAGCAATTAAGGCAAATTTGAAACGACTAAGTGCAGATTGTTCTGGTGATTAGCAGTGATTAGTAATGTTAAAAAGGTTATTTTCAGTGTTTGTTCATGGTGTTTGAAGGTTACTTCATTGCAAAGCACCTCCCGTGCTCGTCTCCTTCACATTTTCCACATTCCAGGTAGGCTCTCGGCTCTTTCTTCTCTATTTGTCTATTTTCTGGTTCTTGATTGTTTCTTTTGCTTTGTTATTGTTTTGCTTTTGTTTCCACCTTTGCATCTTGCTTTTTGGTCACCTCCCGCTGGTGGGTTGGCTCTGCTAGAGGGTTGTCTACCCTTAGTGCAGTTGTAGTTTAATGTAGGTAGTTGTAAAAGCTGTATATACATTTTGTAAATTCTGCACATTGTTGTTGTTCAGTGTATATCATGTATATTGTTGTAGGTTAGCTTTAATGCCTCTAAAAAAATTTTGCAATTAACTAAATACTCTGTAGATGTTGTGTATATATCATTGTTCTATGAGCTACGCTTTGAACCTCACAGAGCTTCAATTCTATGTGTTCTATTGTATATACCTTGTGTATATCCTTCCATCCTGTCAAGCTTATTGTGTTCCATCATGTTTGAACCACCCTGTCAAGCTCGTTTGAGAGGCAATTGCCATGACTCAAACACGGCACCTCACTAGTTTGAGCCATGGCAGCTTTCTCTCTCCTCTGACATATCATCTTAATGGCAGGATTAATTTCCCATGAGTCAGCATCCAAATATTGTCCCATCTGGCATTCATCTCATCTGTGTCAGCCCACTTGTCACCACTAATGCCATTTAATGCCATTACGCCACCTGTCATGTGACCATGTGATGATCCACATCAGCCAAGTACGGCTCTCTTTCAGTCACATTGACAATGGCTAGTCTTTCCAGACTCCTGGTGTTGAGGATCCCCTGGGTCTTCATCCTATTTTCATCACTTAAGTTAATGCCCCAGAGCCGTGGGTGTTTATCAGGATCCAATGCATGAACTTTGGATACTCTGGGAATTTTGATATATGCTACCACTTTTTGGACAAGTGTGAAACAGTGATGATTTCCCTGGGGTTCTTAAAATTATCATTTTTATAATGTCGCGTATTGATGATTTTTTGGTCTTGCAGGTTGCAGATAAGCTCGATCAGAATGTCTGAAGTAATAACTCCACCTGATAGTCTGAAGCTACCTATTACCTCCACTCGGGCAGCCATGAAATCCAAGATTGAAAAGATGTTGGCCAAGCTGCCACTAACCTCCAAGTTCCTGAGGGAGGGTGGTATTATGGGGTCCAAGGTGGACTCCAAAGTGTAGGAGATAACAGATACAGAGCCGGACTTTGGGCTAAAATGCAGGGCTTAATTCAAGATATATACAAGCTGAAGACCAGTGGAGATAGTATGTCCAGTCACTTGGCCACCTCTAGCATTATAAAGGCTTCAAAATTTCCTTGTTCAGTACAATCACTGGAATTGATACTTCAACTGGCAACACTATACAATGCACCTACTTAGACTATTTTTCTCGCCGATCCCTGGCCGTTACAATACCCAGCAACAATAGTCAACCTGGATGCAGCAACTTTTGCCTTAGGGCTGGGGATCCCTCAATTCAAAGGGTCCATCATTCTCACCCAGTCCAAATCATTGGAGGATTTCAGTGGAGCTTCTCTCATCTCCCAGTAATATCTCAACGCTCAATGGTTGAAGTCCTCAAAGAGGGACCACAAAAAGATGAAGTTGGAAATTCCCGGCGGGGATTTCAAGGATCCCATTCAGGTGGGCATCATATTTCTATGCAAGATCTTCGAACAGCCCCATGCCTTGGATTTCTCAATGTAGATGTACTAATTTCTTTACTGCATCACCACTTACAACCAAAATTTCAATTGGGCAGCTATTATAGACAATCATGTGGACATGCAACTGAAGGGCGTCATCTAGAGTTCCAAATTCTATATGAAATCTTGTATACTATGGGCCCTGACCAAAAAAAGACTGGTTTTTCTAGGTTTAGGAACAGTGGGTGATCTTGGGAATGGGCTAGGCCAGCTAACACCATGGGATCATTATCCCCAGATCTAATGGGAACTTAGTTTCCCAAATTTTTGAAGGGTAAATGATGTTTTCATTTACCACAACATCCTTACACTTACTCAGGACTCCAGGTATCGGTTTTTGAAAGAGGCAATGAACCTAGTCAGTACTTATGGCCATTATTTTATTCAATTCCAGCAACACACCTACATTCAGGTGACTAGCTTCTCCAGGAAACCCTATCTTCTTCACCGGTATTGCAAGGATAAAATCATTCTTTTGGAGTTCTATCGGCAGATCCTAGATTTGCACGCCTTCTTCACATTGAAGAAGGTCACTAACATCCCATTCCTAGTCCATTGTGGGAATTATATGTGCAATCTCACCATAGCAAGGGAAGCAGATAGTGAATTGAGGAGCTTGGGACTGGTGGAATTCCACCACACAAGGAAAAATTATGATCCTCTGGGAAAGATAGCCTTGACGCTCCCTTGGGAATCCCCACCACATAAGGAAGAAATTGAAGATTTTTGGGCGGATTTCCAAGACAATTTTGATCTCTGGGCCCACCAACATTCGCAGATGTCCAAAGGCCTAATGAAAGTGCTCGACCTTCGGGGATTCCCAAAGGGTTTTTTAGACGATGGGCTACTAAAAGACCCAGCATATAAAGAATAGGGATTAGACACACTAGATCTCCCTCTGATGGATTGGGGAACCCCGGAAGATCTGACAATTGAAGGGGTATGTAGCCCCATTATAGAAAATAGTCACAGGTATTTTGAGTGGGTGTGTCCAAGGAGCACCTGGAAAGGACCAATTGTCCGAAAGTCCAATTCGACTTCTACAGCCACCGACCCCAGCACCAAAAAGGGGAAAGACAAAGAAGATACTCTAGCCCAAGTGTCTACCAAGGGTACACTCCCTATGATGATGGAAATACAGGAGCAAATGGAGGCATCAAGGGTAACGAGCTAGAGAATAAGTGTGCAACTTTCCTCTGGCCTCCTCGTAACACCAATGACATTTTCTCACCCAGCGAGATCCCCATCTTTGGCTGAGATGATGAGCAGACAGACTTTCGTTGAGGTAAAGTCTACAAGTATTTTGGATACCAGGGTCCCATTAATGAGAAGGAAGAAGCAGAAGGTGGCCCCCATCCCAAGTGCAGCTGCCAGCCCCGGTATGCCAAACCTACCTCCGGTCGATGTTAGTTTGGATTCTCCCAAACTCAAGAATATTTCTATCTCCTCTCCCCCACACGATGAATTTGATTATGTCTTCAAGGCGGATGAGCTCATGAACCTTCATGAGGATGTACATCATGCGGTGAAAGAGATGTCCACCCAAGAAAAGGAAAATATCCCCACATAAGAAGAAGAATTCCCGTAGAAAGAAGCTACCGTAGAAGTGGAAGTCTGGGAGGAAGCACAAAGAGAGTCTGAGTAGGAGAAAACACCAGTCCAAGAGACTAAGGATGAACAAAGGAAAAACACAAACAAGCAACCGATGATTGGGGAACCCAGACCCATAGGATCAATCATACCCCCATTCATCACACTCCAAACACCTTTGGTTACTCTGGGTGACCAGTTTCCCTGGAGTATGTTTAATGAAGTAGTAAAGGCGGCCACATTGCTAAAATTTGGCCAGAAACCTCACCCACTTCCACAAGATGTTCTAGTGGAAGAAGATATTCCGATAGATGAAATTGATAGGGGTGAGGAACAACAACATTAGAATGATGGGTAAATTCCCAAGGAAGTAAATGTTGAATCAACCAATGCTGAAGAGAACTGGAAAATCCCCAAAAATAAAGGTAATGTTGATACCGATGAAGAAGAGATCCCAGACAACACTAAAGAAGATTCCAACAAGGCAAAAAATACTAAAAGTTCTGGGGAACAAGAAAAAGAATAGAAGGAACAGGAAAAAGAAAAAGAGAAAGAGCCCAAAGACAATATACATGTCGGGAATGCACCGCCAGATTCTGAAGAGAATCCCAATACCCAATTATTCACGGCAAAGCCACCCCAGATGCCCAAATGGCTGGTGGAATTGAGAAAGAGAAAGGCCTCAGTGATGGCAATAGGTGTTTCTCTCTCCTTTCCCAAGATGATGGTTCGAAGTGTGGCAGCCAAAAATCCTAAGAGGGCCCAAATGGTTCATACTCTGTAGACTGGCCTGATAGGAAGTACAGTTGCGACAATCACAACACCTCCCCCAGGTGCAGATGTAGCAGCAGTGAGGCCTGAGAATTATGTGATCATAGAAGTAATGCTGGGGGGAGGGACAAGCAAGGTGAATTGGACCTACTGAGAGAGGCCACCACAGCAATGGAAGCCAGGTACAATAAACAGTCCTAGAAGTTGAAGGAGGAAAAGGAAACCATTGTAAATATCCTTGCCCTTCTAATAGAACTTACACAGCCTCTGGCCAAGATCCACTTGGAAGATTCTACCTCTAGATTTCTGATTGCACAGAGCAACATGGATTCTCTAAGGGCCATGAAAAAGAAGGCCCAGGCTATGGATGGGTGGGTCACTAAGCAGGTAGCAGCTATAAGACAATTTCTAGCGGAGTCCCTCCTAGATCTTTATCAAATTAGTCCTCTCCTCGATCAAGCCAATGCCTCTGTCATCCTATGGGAGAAGGATTTAGAAAATTATGCAAAGTGGAAGGCTGGGTTGGATGAATTATTCAATGCCAGAGAAGAGACTGTCACAGAGGAGGGAGTTTTGGGAGAAGAATCATATGATTCCCTCCAGGCCCAATACTCTAGACTTGGCCTCAAGACTGAGGTATGCAAGGAACTGGTTAAGGTCGTGAAAGAGAAGGTGATCGCGACCTGATATCCTTTGGGTCTATTCCAGGCATTTGTGGTAGGGGTGTCACAATTTGACCCCTTCACCACTAGGACATGCACCCCGGAGGATTGCGTCCTTAGTAAATTTGATGAGCAAATGGAGTCCCTATATCTAAATGTTGGGGACTTTGATCAAGGGAGGTTATTTAGATTATCCAAGTTGATGGTCCAGGCACATGATGTCGTGAAGATGGTAGATGAATTATGGAATGGGGCCGGAGAAGTCAAAGAAAAACTTCAGACTATCCATGGCCAATGGGACAATATTAAGGATATAGATGAGGATGTCCTGAGCCAAGTGTTAGAGGCATTCAGGAATAGTAAAGGACAATAAACATCCTCCGGATTCTGGAGATTATCACCAACAGCACATTTTTGTATTCATCATTCTTTGAGTGTAAGCTCCCAGATCCATAGTTTTGTATTCTTTGGATGACTCACGTCCAGGTTCTCCGGAGCCAACCAGTCATTATCAGGCTGTTAATAATGGTGTTAGAAAGCAGGTAACCGCAACAAGGCACATCGGCTCAAAGGATGATTCTAATAGTCAGTATTTCCAAGGCACCGCTCCAACATAACACCTGGTGCATCAGAGACAGTGAGCCACTTTTTCATTAATGAAGTATGTAGCCTCGATTCCTGGGTGATCAGATTTCTTCTATTTTCCCTCTAGTTCTCTTCTCAAGGCTGATTCTTCCATTCTTCTTTTCTTGTCTCATTCTTCTGACATGTCAAACATCTGCTCTTCTTGAGGTCATTGTAGCATGGTGAAGGTAGTACTGGCCACTGGAAATCATATTTTATGGTTGAGTGTAAATTTAAATTAAGTTAACTTTAGGGAAAACTTGTGTATAAATAATAAGTCTGACCTCATTTCATGGGTCAGCGAAATTGATGATTTTGCAGTCCATAGCTATAGCATTCTAAGCATTTTCATTTTACTAGTTGCAAAGTTCAATGCTCCTTAGCCTTTAGAAGCTTTCAGTCGATAGATTCTCCCCTGGAGTTGTTATTGTACTTACCAGTGATGCTGGAACACCATTAATGAAGAAGGAAGGATTCTTGCAATGTTGTTGTTAGTCTCTGGATCTCTAAGTTAGTATTATCTTTCATGATGTATGTTTCTTATGTCCCTTGCTTTGAAATTTTAAGTATATGAACGACCTTCTTTCTCCTCATAATTAAATATGTATGAACTGATGGTTGTACGCGCATTCAATATTTTAGTGTAGCATGTTAGAGCTTGGTTAATGTTTTGAATGTATTTGCATGACTATAGATAGATGAAATACTTCTAACCCTAACATATCTTTTGAAGTTATTTGGTAACTAATGAATGCTTGCAGGAAACCCCACTTACCTAAAATCCCTAGAGTAGATGAGCCGAGATAACCAGTTATCCCCCCAAATAAAATAGTCACACTCCCAACAGAGCCTCGCACTATCAAGACCCAACTCTCAGGTGCTTGAAGGCCTAGAGAATCTCACTTCTCTAGACAACCTTTATAGTCAAAGTTGGTCGGTATCCCGGTACCCAATGACAACTTACCTCTATTGGCAGACCTGATCACCAAGTCTCATCAATAGAAACTAGCGCTAGAAGGAGGGCATGAGCTTGTCCCCTTCTAAAGATTTTGACTTTACACCGCCTGAGGGTTCCCCAAGCCATAGTTTTAGGAATCAGTACTTTAGTGGGATTGGGTCATTTTCACCTACGAGATTCAAAAGAGTCCTTAGATCAACCCCCAACCTCAAAATTTTCATTGAACTTGAGCCTCCCACTCGAAAGAAAAGGACCCCGAAGACCAAACTGTCAGCTAGCCTTGTCTGGGGATCTAGCACATCCCATAGTACCCAACTTTCCCAGACAATCCTGGGGATCAACACTCAATCTTTTTAGAATCCAACACCCCTGATGGCTGCATATTTTGGAAACATCGGGTCCCTGATGGGATAGTTCCCAGGTGCTACACACGATCTTCCTTCACACCCGGAGAAGATCTATCCCAGATATGAGCACTTAGGCTCACGAACCATAGAGGAACATCTGTAGGCATACAAAGATGCCATGAACTAATACCGGATCCAACATGAGGACATTGTGACTCGGATGTTCCCCCTGTCATTGGGGCAGAACGAGTTAAACTGGTACCTTAACCTGCCCACCAACTCAATCAATAGTTGGCAAGAAATGGAGGATGCCTTCTTGGTGGCCTTCTGCATACATGTGGACCCAGCATGGTCCCATAGCCAGTTCATCTCCATTAGGAAGGAACCAAATGAACCCCTTGTAGCATTTAACCATCAGTTCCAATGCGCCTTGAAATGGTGCACGAGTCCCTTCATCCCATCCATGGAGGTGACCATACAAACTTTTCTGAATGCAATGGACCCATTCGTTGCCACTCTCCTTTGGAGAACCACCACCCCAGGTGACCAGGATACTCTGGAAAAGGTTTACAACCTAGCACTAGAGTTGTCCCAGGGTTTGAACAAGGCCCTAGGCGGGATTGGGCAGAACTTACCCTACAATATGATACCTGACGGAACTTCTTATGTCGGGTGATATAACCCCAATCAGGCAATAGATACCCCAGTGATGGCCATGACCCCACCATTGCCGATAGACTAGCAGGCCTGGTATGTATACCCATCACAAGTTCAAACAACACCGGGTCTAGAATCTTTTCCCTGGAATCAGCCGCAGTAACTACAGGAACCAAAGACACAATCCTTTGAAGTGCCTTTCTTCCAGTCACAAGCAACTGGAGGATTGCTGCCATCAACTATGGTGAACTCTACTTCCTTCCCCGGGAATCAGCAACAACAACTGTCACATTGTGACACAAACACCTAACTATCCACTAAGGTTGAATCCCTCTAGTGAATGTTGTCTACACTGGCTGTGGACATGGGATAGCTAAAGGTGAGGCCTTCGGCACCCCACAACGCCAATTCCCAAAGAGGGAATATCTACTTCGACCAACAAAATACTAATGTCAGAGTAATAAATTACAACAATGGGCCTCGACACAACCAACATCAATGGAATAACAACACTAACATTGGAGGTCCTCCTCTGAACCAAAACACCAATCAAGGTAGTGCTAGACCTTCATATTTCACACCAGTCGCAGAACTCTAGCCCCTGACCAACTAGTATAGATTGCACGATATAGGCTCTCATTCTGAGGTAAATTGTGCCACTCTGGAGAAGGTCATCATGATCTCCTAGCTAGATAGGCAACAAAATGTTGATCCCCTAGAAACATTTGTGCAAGAGCCCACTCACAGTGCCTTCACCTATGAGACCTTCTTCTTTGGGATAGGCAAAGAGGATGAAGAACCTAGATTGTAGGGGTTCTTTGATGAATCTATTATTCCCTTTAAGGCCAATGCTTTTACCAACCTACGTACTCCTTACAACACCCGAAGTCAAGCTAGTAAAGGACCAGTTTACATGCCCATGCCTCCCAAAGATATCACTCCCTAGGATAATACTACTAGTCGCTCCTTCCCACCGAAAGGGTTTGGCTCTAACCAAGCTAAGGATTCAGCCGAGGGAAATGCACAATTCCCAGGGGGAGGTTCAATATCACAAAGGTGTTAGAATGAACCACCACCTCCATGACCTTGATGGAGGTTTTATTGAACTGTCCCGAGAAGAGGAAGTCTCTTCTAAAGCTCTTGGGAAACCCAGAAGCTATCAGTCATCCACCCAAGACTGTCACCATTGATGATGCCAACGCGGTTGTCTTCTAGGGAAACACTGAGGATCCTCCCTTCTTGCTAGGATTGAATATACAAGGGAAGAACCTCCATAACTACTTGGTAAACTCCGGTACTTCAGGAAAAGTCATGACCTTATCCATATGCCAAAAGCTTAGATTCCAACCCACCCCATCCAAAGGCGTAGTAGTCCAACTGGACAAGACTGCAGTAAAAATGGTAGGTGAGCTAAAAAATGTTCGAATTCAGTTCATCCAAGACCCCAAGATAGCAAGCATAATCGACATACAGGTGGTAGACATCATAGAGACATATGGGATGTTGTTGAATCAGAATTGGTCTAAGTCCCTTAATGGGTATTTCTCCACCGACTTCTCCCACTTGTGGCTCCCCTGGGAGGGGCAATCTAACTAGATCTAGGTAGAGAGTGAGCACAGGATGAAGCAGGCCCTCACCGAGGTTGGGAGGGTAAATGAGGTCCTTTTCTATGAGACTTCCACTGAGGTGTATAAACCCCTACAGATATTGACATTTTATTTCACCCCGGGGAAGATCCCATTGTCTCTCAGAGAACCCAGGACCTAGATGAAAAACTGAGGGGTGAAGTTAACTCACAGGGCAACACAACAACCCCTGCTACACTCTTTTCTGGCACCTAATGTTGGGTACATTATAAAAAATATTCTGAACTAGAGTGTGAGCCTTGCCTTGTTGTTGCTACTTGACACGTCAATTCCCTCCAGGAAAGAGAATGCAAAGCAAACATGCCTAGATCTAGTAATCCATCTAGCAGCACCCCCATGGCGCCGCTTGCCTAGGCGCCCCAACCACAAACTTCCCTAAAGGAAAACCTCACCCACGCACCATCAGAGTGGGAGGAAACCCCTCCCAGCCTTCCCAAAAATAATCCAAAGGCCACTCCTCCTTCCCAGCCCCAAATAACGAATGATGACGTATGGACCCTAAAGTTTGACGGGTCCCAGTCTAAGCAAGGCTGTGGGGCTAGAGTGGAACTAATCAACCCATGGGGGAAATCCTTCCTCATGTCTTACAGGCTATAGTTCAACTACACAAACAATGTCATGGAGTATGAGGCCTTGGTCCTTGGACTCCTATTTGCATTAAGAAAGGGAATCACTCACCTCTGGGCGCTGGGTAATTCAAAGTTGATCGTCAAACAGATCCGGAGCCAATACACTTGCCATGAAAAAAGGCTAGCTGCATACCGCAACCAGGCATGGAGCCTCATAGAAGATTTTGATGCCTTTGGCATTGAACTTATTCCCTGAAAAAGGAACTATGTTCCAAATGCCCTTGCCATATCTTCCAGCACCCTTGAGCCAATGGCAGGCTCTCGGCTCTGAAAATTCTCTGTTGAGATGGTCCCCACCCCATCCATACCAAAAAATGTCACCCATTTTCAGGTATCTAAGGATGACCAGCATATTCTAGCTTTCATGGCCAATGTCGGTGTCTTCGAAGACCAGATAGTGGAAGAACAAGAACACGATGATACTGGGCAGGGTGATGAACACGATGGGATCATAAACTTTCCTACTAACACCATCCCTAGGGGATGGTAGCGCTAGAATGAATATTTGACTCAGACCCTCAGGGCCAGGAAAAGATATCATCCTCCTCAGAGGGAGGAAAATTCAAAAAATTTAACATCGGCCATGTCAGTGAAGAAAAATTGGTACACATTGGAACCTCTTGCTCCCCAGAGGAGAAGGAGAATATTCTCGACGTTCTCCAAGAATACATTGATGTAATTGCATGGGGGTATGAGGATCTGAAGACCTACTATACATCCATCATGACCCATACCATCCCACTGAAACCAGACGCTAAGCGCTTTCGAAAAAATAAATGACCAGTCAACCCATTGATCGAGCCTCTAATTCACCAAGAGGTTCAGAAACTGCTATTGACCTGGATCATCTTTTCGATCCGACATACTACATGGGTTTCCAACCTTGTCCCTGTAAGGAAGAAAAGCGGTGAGATCTTCCTTTGCATGGATTTTTGCAATTTGAACAAGGCATCCAAGAAGGACAATCACCCTCTCCCCTTATTGGATGAGGTATTGCAAATCATGAATGAATCACAAATGATGTCCTTCCTAGATGGGTACTCTGGGTATAACCAAGTGATGGTTAAATATGAAGATAAAGATAAAATGGTGTTAACCACCAAGTGGGGAACATTTGCATACCGAAGAATTCCCTTTGGCCTAATCAATGCAAGGGCCACATTTCAAAAGGCTATAAACATCACATTTGAAGGCCTAGTCAACTGGTGCATAATCATCTACATGGATGATTTGACTATCTTTTCTCAGGACAGGCATGATCACTCCGTCCACCTTGCCCAAATTTGTGAGAGATGTTTCTAGTATGGAATATCCCTCAATGCTAAGAAATGCATATTTGGGGTCACTGAAGGGAAGTTGCTCGGGCATATCATCTCTGAGAAAGGTATATCCATTGACCCTAAGAGAGTTGAAGCATTGCTAAACTTAAAAATGCCCGAAAGCAAGAAGGAAATAAGATCTTTCTTCAGGAATATCAACTTTGTTTGACGGTTCATCACTAGATTCGCTGAAATAGTAAAGCCACTCAATGATATGATGAAGAAAGATACGACGATTGAGTGGAGTCCAGAAGCAAAGCAGGCATTCACCCAGATTAAACAAATGATTATGGAGGCCCTAGTCTTGGCTAGTCCTGAATATTCCCTCCCATTTCACATATATTCCTTTGCTTTGCCGCATTCTACCCCGGTAGTTTTGACCTAGAAGGTCCACGCTGTGAAGAAATTCTGGCATTACATTCTCTGGAGTAAGGTGCATGATATCATCCTAGACTAGGTCGTTAAGTCTCTGCTTATGCACAGTGAATTGGGTGTAATATGGGGGAAATGGATGGCCATCCTCCAAGAGTAAAATTTGGAAATGCAACCCATGAAGATAGTCTGAGGCCAGGGACTATGTCGAGTGATGGCAGAAGGAATTACCAACATCGAATGCCAAAATTACACAGTGGATTTCATCACTCAAGATCCATGGTATACCAATTTGGTATACTTATTGTTGAATAGAAGATGCCTAGAAGGGCTTCCCCCAAACAAACATCGCACCCTGCGGCTAAAAATTGCACACTTCATGATAAAAAATGCCATGGTTTTTTGCAGAGACTATGAGGGGATATATCTCTAGTTCATAGACAAAGTCCAGGATGTTAAACTAATCAAAGAATTTCATGGGTAGTTTGGAACAGGGCATGGCTCAGCTGATGCCACTGCCCATCAGATCCTCTAAGCCAGATATTATTGGCCCTGTATCTTTAAGGACATCTATACTCACATAAGGAGATGTTATACTTGTCAAACCATGACACACCTTGAGTGGAACCCGGCCATGCCTTTGCAGCCAGTCTTCGAAGCTAGACCCTTTGCCCAATGGGATTTTGACTTCATTAGGGAAATCAACCCCAAGTCATCTACCAACCACTGGTACATTTTGACTGCTACCGATTACTGCACTCGCTGGTCTGAAGCAATCCCTTGTAAGAACAACACGACAGACATATTTATCAAATTCTTGGAAGAAAACATAGTCACATGATTTGGGATGCCATTTGCTATAGTATGTGACAATGGTCTAGCATTTTCTTCAGTGCAATTACTCAAGTGGACCTATGAAAGAAAGATCACCTTGAAGTTCTCTAGCAACTATTACCCCCAGGGAAATGGTGTTGTTGAATCAACTAATAAAAATCTACTTGAGGTGATCAAACATTTGTTAGAACAGAATCCCCGGGACTCACACCAAAGGCTTAGGTTCACCCTCTAGGTAGATTGCATCATAATCAAAGCAGCCCTAGGGACATCCCCATTCCATCTGGTTTACGGCCAGAACCCAGTATTCCCTATTAACTTACAGATCCTAGTACTGTAGTTCATGCAAGAATTCAGCAACCGGGATAACATTGTGGAGGTTCGACTCTTAAATCTGGTATGAATGCAAGAACAGAGAGACATGGCCCTTGAACACTTCGTGTGTCATCAAGTGGTGGTAAAATGATGGTTTGATAGAAGAGCCTAGTATAAGGCCTTTCATATTTCAGACTTAGTCCTCTTGTGGGACAAGGCTCGGGAAAAGAAGGGAAAGCACACTAAGTTTTAGTGGCTCTGGCTTGGACCATATTTGATATCAAAGATCTATGGGGCAAATACTTATCACCTCAACACTATGACCTGAGAGGAAATCCCATTTCCTATCAATGTTAAATTTCTTAAACATTATTTCAAATGAGGTATGGTGGTAAGTTTGTCCAAAGTTGTACTATATGTAAATTTTTTGCTTGTAAATATTTCTTCCCGATACTTTGGTCGGAGTACCTTTGCCTTGTAAATATTCTTGTGGACCATCCTCTGGGACCACCCTTCCTTTTGTGCTTTTCTTTGTTTTTGGCTTTCTTTCATTATCTTTTTGTTTCCCAGGTTCCTTATGTTTTGCCTTCGTATTTGTAGACAGCTATGCTTTGCATAACATCTAGTCTCTAGAATGGTGCCTTATGATCTAGTCTCTGGAATGGTGCCTTATGTATTTTGGGTAACTCAGAATCTATGGTTATCATGGTGGAATTTATATGCACTGTGGAGTTGTTTTGTAAGTAAGGTAAAAGGTTATGAGTAATCTTCATCTGGTTCACATCTTGGTGGTCCAGACATCAGTTAACAAAAAATTCAAGAAGCAAGTAATCGAACACTTTGAGGGTAGATCGGTTGCACTGATTAATTAACCAAGTCTAAAAATCCTTTAAAGTATCTTGGCTTTGGAACATTCTCTCCTATTTGGTAAATTAAAATAGATGGTAAGGTGAAAGAAGTACCTCCGTTAAAATTAGCTAAGCTTAAGGTTCACGGTGAAAGAAGTACTGCCTTACCATCCAGAAAAGATAAGGAAAAGAAAAGGAACTAAAGAATGGAGAATTCTAGTATCCGGGGGAAATGTGCAAGATGTGATGACTTTGGTTTGATCGGCTTAATACCTCCTCTCTTCTTCTCCCAGAGGTCATCAGCTTGGTTTTCTTTTGAAGCACACACTTCACAGCTGATGGAAGGAATGTGGGATTGAATCATTAGCGATTCCAATTTTCTCAGATGCCTCGTGCCTTGCAAGCAGAATCCTCCAAGCAAAAATTAATTCTAGTTTTTCTAACTAGAGATCCTAAAGTTCTTAAATGTGATAAGGCATTCATCCCAGATAGTCACCATTTGTTATGCCCTGCATACCCGTCCCTACATTTTGTAGGCAAAATGTTGGGTCCCACTTTTCGCTTTTCTCTTTCCTTTGTTTTCCTTTGTTTCCCTTGATTTCCCCTTCGGGATTCACTCCCACGAGGGTTGTTTTTTTTTTTTCCCCCTCATGTCTATGAGACTCGGTCCCAGAGTTTGTTTTTTCTTTTGAGTCGACCGGATTCTGGACTCTGGGATTCTCTACCATCGTATCTTCTTTTCTGAGAAGGTGAGGTTTCATGGAATCCCCGGGCCTGGAGCCCAGAGGTTTTCCTATTTTGGAGTTCAGGGAAGGAATGCAACACTTTTACCCTAGGGGTATAAATTGAAGTTACCTGTCATTTTCACATTTACCGCGATCAAAAACCTAAGGCAATTTACCAAGAGCGATTAAGGTGAATTTGAAGCGACTAAGCGTAGATTTTTTTGGTGATTAGTAGTGATTAGCAACATTAAACAGGTGATTTGCAGTGTTCATGCATGGTGTTTGAAGGTTACTTCATTGTAGACCACCTCCCATGCTTGTCTCCTTCACATTTTATGCGTTCCAGGTAGGCTCTCAGCTCTTCCTTCTCTGGTTTTCCATTTTCTGGTTCTTGCTTTTCTTTTGCTTTGTTTTTGTTTTTTTTTCATTTTCGCCTTTGCATCTTGCTTTTTGGTCGCCTCCTGCTGGTGGGTTGGCTCTGCCAGAGGGTTGTCCACCCTCTGTGTAGCTATATTTTAATGTAGGTAGTTGTAAAAGCTGTATATACATTTTGTAAATTCTATATATTATTGTTGTTCAGTGTATATCTTATATATTGTCATAGTTTAGCTTTAATGCCTCTAAAAAATTTGTACAATTATGTAAATAATCTGTAGATGTTGTGTATGTATCATTGTTCTATGAGTTGCACTTTGGCCCTCACAGAACTTTGATTATCTATATTCTAGTGTATATACCTCATGTATGTCCTTTTATCTTGTCGAGCTTGTTGCGCTCCATCATGTTTGAACCACCCTGTCGAGCTCGTCTGAGAGGCAGTTGCCATGACTCAAATGTGGCACCTCACTGGTTTGAGCCATGGCAGCTTCCTCTCTCCTCTGACATATCATCTTAATGGTGAGATTAATTTCACACGAGTTGGCATTTAAATCTTGTCCCATCTGGCATTCATCTCATCCATGTCATCCCTCTTGTCACCACTAATGCCATTTAATGTCATTATGCCACCTGTAATGTGACCACGTGATGACCCATGTCAGCCAAGTATGGCTCTCTTTCGGTCACATTGACAATGGCTAGTCTTTCCTGACTCTAGGTGCTGAGGAGCCCCTGGGTCTTCATCCTATTTTTGTCACTTAAGTTAATGCTCTGGAGCCCCGAGTGTTTATCAGGATCTGATGTGTGAACTTTGGATACTCCAAGATTTTTGATATATGCTAACAGTTTTTGGATAGGTGTGAAATGGTGATGATTTCCCTAGAGTTTGTAAAATTATCATTTTTATAATGTCATGTATTGACGGTTCTCCGGTCTTGCAGGTTGTAGATAAGCTCAATCAGAATGTCTAAAGTAATCACTCCACTTGATAGTCTGAAGCTACCTACTACCTCCACTCGGGCGGCCACAAAATCTAAGATAAAAAATATGTTGGCCAAGCTGCCACTGACCTCCAAGTTCCTGAGGGAGGGTGGTCTCATGGGGTCCAAGGTGGACTCCAAAGTGCAGAAGATAACAGATATAGAGCCCAGACTTTGGGCTGAAATGCAGGGCTTAATTCAAGCTATATACAAGCTGAAGACCGGTGGAGATAGTATGGCCACTCACTTGGCCACCTCTGGCATTATAAAGGCCATGAAATTTCCTTGTTTGGTACAATCATCAAAATTGATACTTCAACTAGCAACACTATACAATGCACCTACTCAGACTATTCTGCTCGCCGATCCCCAGCCGTTACAGTACCCATCAACAATAGTCAACCTAGATGCAGCAACTTTTACCTCAGGGCTTGGGATCCCTCAATTCAAAGGGTCCATCATTCTCACCTAGTCCAAATAATTGGAGGAGTTTGATGTAGCTACTCTCATCTCCCAGAAATATCTCAACGCTCAATAGCTAAAGTCCCCAAAGAGGGACCATAAAAAGATGAAGTTGGAAATTCCCCGTGGGGATTTCAAGGAGCCCATTCAGGCAAGCATCATATTTCTATGCAAGATCTTTGGATAGCCCCATTCTAGGATTTCTCAGTGTGGATGTACTAATTTCTTTACTACATCACCACCTGTAACCAGACTTTCAATTGGGCGGCTATTATAGCCAATCATGTGGACACATAGCTAAAGGGCATCGTCCGGAGTTTCAAATTCTATATGACATCTTACGTACTATGGGCCCTAGCCCAACAAAGACTGGCTTTTCTAGGTTTAGGAATAGTGGGTGATCTTGGGAACGGGCTAGGCCAGCTAACACCATGGGATCATTATCCCTAGATCCAATGGGAGCTCAGTTTCCCAAATTTTTGTAGGGTAAATGATGCTTTCATTTACCACAATATCCTTACACTTACTCGAGACTCCAAGTACTAGTTGTCACAAGAGACGATGAACCTGGTCAATACTTACGTCCATTACTTTATTCAGTTCCAGCAACACACCTACATTCAAGTGATCGGCTTCTTCGGGAAACCCTATCTTCTTCCTCGGTATTGCGGGCATAAAATCATTCTTTTGGAGTTCTGCCGACAGATCCTAGAGTCGTATGCCTTCTTCACATTGAAGAAGGTCACTAATGTCCCATTCTTGGTCCATTATGGGAATTATACATGTAGTCTCGCCGCAGCAAGGGAGGTAGATAGTGAATTGAAGAGCCTGGGACTGGTGGAATTCCACCACACCATGAAAAATTATGATCCTCTAGGAAAGATAGCCTCGGTGCTCCATCCCTGCCACATAAGGAAGACATTGAAGATTTTTGGGTGTATTTCCAAAATAGTTTTGATCTCTGGGTCTGCCAACATTTGCGGATGTCCAAAGGTCTAATGAAAGTGCTCGACCTTTTGGGATTTCCAAAGGGTTTTTCAAACAACGGGCCGCTAGAAGACCGAGCATATAAAGAATAGGGATTAGACACACTAGATCTCCCTCAAGTGGATTGGGTTACCCTGGAAGATCTAACAATTGAAGGGGTATGCCACCCCATTATAGAAAATAGCCACAGGTATTTTGAGCAAGTTTGTCCAAGGAGCACCAAGAAAGGACCAATTCTCCGAAAGTCTCCTTCAAATTCTGTAGCTACTAGCCCTAGCACTAGAAATGGGAAATAAAAAGAAGATACTCCAGCCTAGGTGCCTCCCAAGGGTACACTCCCCATGATGATGGAAATATAGGAGAAAATGGAGGCATCAAAGCTGATGAGTCAGAGAATAAGTGCGCAACATTCCTCCCGCCTCCTCGTAACACCAATGACATCTTCTTGCCCAGTGGGATCCCTATCTTTGGCTGAGATGATGAGCTGACAAACTTTTGCTAAGGCGGATTCTACAAGTATTTTGGATACCGGGGTCCCATTAATGAGAAGGAAGAAGCAGAAGGTGGCCCCCATCCCAAGTGCAGCCGCCATCCCTGGTATGCCAGACCTGCCTCCGATCGATGTCAGTTTGAATTCTCCCAAACTCAATAATATTTCTAACCCCTCTCCCCCACATGATGAATTTGATGATGTCTTCAAGGCGGATGAGCTCATGAACCTTCATGAGGATGTACATCATGCATCAAAAGAGATCACCACCCAAGAAAGGGAAAATATCCCCGCAGAAGGAGAAGTCTCGGAGAAAGAAGTTGTCACAGAAGTGGAAGTCCAGGAGGAAGCACAAAGAGAGTCTAAGCAGGAGAAAACACTGGTCAAAGAGACCAAGGATGAACCAAGCAAAAACATAGACAAGCAACCGATGATTGGGGAACCTGGACCCATCAGATCAACCGTACCCCCATTCATCACGCTCCAAACACCTTTGGTTACTCTGAGTGACCAGTTTCCCCAGAGTACGTTTGGTGAAGTAGTAAAGGTGGCCGCATTGCTAAACTTTGGCCAAAAACCTCACCCACTTCCACAAGACATTCCAGTGGAAGAAGATATTCTAGTAGATGAAACTAATACGGCTGAGGAACAATAGCAACAGAATGATGGGGAAATTCCCAAGGAAGTAAATGTTGAATCAACTAGTGCTGAAGAGAATCGGGAAATCCCTAAAAATATAGGTAATTTTGATACCTTGAGAAGAAGAGATCCCAGACAACACTGAAGAAGACGCTAATAGGGCGGAAAATACTGAAAGTTCCAGAGAACAAGAAAAATAGCAGGAGAAGGAATAGGAAAAAGTAAAGGACAAAGAGTGCAAAGATAATGTACATGCTGGGAATGCACCACCAGATTCTGAAGAGAATCTCGATACCCAGGTCTTCACGACAAAGCCACCCTAGTTGCCCCAATGGCTGGTGGAATCAAGAAAGAGAAAGGCCTCGGTGGTGGCAACAGGTGTTCTACCCTCCTTGGCCGAGATGATGGCCCGAAGTGCGGTGGCCAAAAATCCTAAGAGGGCCCAAATGGTTCATACTCTCCAGACCGGCCTAGCAGGAAGTACATTTGTGACAATTGCAACACCTCCCCCAAGCGCATATGGAGTAGTAGTGAGCCCCGAGGATTATGCGATCACAAAAATAACACTGGGGGGAGGGACAAGCAGGGTGAATAGGACCTGCTGAGAGAGGCCATTAAAGCAGTGGAGGCTCGATATAGTAAACAGTCCCAAAAGTTGAAGGAGGAAAAGGAAACCAATGCAAATCTCCTCTCCCTTCTGACAGAACTTACACAGACTCTGGCCGAGATCCACCCGGAAGCTTCTACCTCTGGATTTCTACTTGCATAGGGCAGCATGGATTCTCTAAGGGCCTTAAAAGGGAAGGCCCAGGCTGTGGATAGGGGGGTCACCAAGTAGGTAGCGGCTTTAAGATAATTTATAGTGGTGTCCCTCCTAGATCTTTATCAAATTAGTCCTCTCCTCGATCAAGCCAATGCCTCTATCATCCTATGGGAGAAGGATTTAGAAAAGTATGTGAAGTGGAAGGCTAGGTTGGATGAATTCTTCAATGTTGGAGAAGAGACTGTCACAGAGGTGGGATTTTTGGGAGAAGAATTGTATGATTTCCTCAAGGCCTAGTACTCCAGACTTGGCCTCAAGATTGAGGTATGTAAGGAATTGGTTAAGGCCATGAAAGAGAAGGTGATCATAGCCTGATATCCTTTGGGTCTATTTCAAGAATTTGTGGTATGGGTGTCACAAGTTGACCCCTTCACCATCGGGACATGCACCTCAGAGGATTACGTCCTCAGTAGATTTAATGAGCGGTTAGAGTCCCTATATCCAACTGTTGGGGACTTTGATCAAGGAAGGTTATCTAGATTATCCAAGTTGATAGTCCAAGCACATGATGTCGTGAAGATGGTAGATGAATTCTAGAACGAGGCTGAAGAAGTCAAAGAAAAACTTGAGACTGTTCGTGGCTGATGGGACAATATTAAGGATATAGATGAGGATGCCCTAAGCAAGGTGTTAGAGGCATTCAAGAATAGTAAAGGGAAATAAACATCCTCTGGATTCTACAGATTTTCACCAATAGCACATTTTTGTATTCATCATTCTTTGAGCGTAAGCTCCCAGATCCCAGAGTTCTTGATCCATAGTTTTGTATTCTTTGGATGACTCGCGTCTAGGTTCTCTAGAGCTAACTAGTCATTATCAGGTAGTTAATAATGGTGTCAGAAAGCAGGTAACCGCAACAAGGCACGTCATCTTAGAGGATGATTCTGACAGTCAGTCTTTCCAAGGTGTCACTCCAACATAATACCTAGTGCATTGGAGACAGTGAGCCACTTTTTCATTAATGAGGCATGTAGCCTTGATCCCCGGTGGATCAGATTTCTTCTATTTTCCCTTTGGCTCTCTTCTCAAGGCCGATTCTTCCATACTTCTTTTCTTGTCTCATTCTTCTCACATGTCTGACCTTTTCTCTTCTCGAGGTCATTTTAGCATGGTGCAGGTAGTACCAGCCACCAAAAATCATATTTTATGGTTGAGTGTAAAGTTAAAATAGGTTAAATTTAGGGCAAACTTGTGTATAAATAATAAGTCTGACCTCATTTCAAGGGTCAACAAAATTGATGATTTTGCAGTCCATAGCTATAGTATTCTCAGCATTTTCATTTCAATAGTTGTAGAGCTCAATTCTCCTTAGCCTTTAGAAGCTTTCAGTAGATAGATGCTCCCCTGGAGTTTTTATTGCACTTACCAGTGATGCTGGAACACCATTAATGAAGAAGGAAGGATTCTTGCAATGTTGTTGTTGGTCTCTGGATCTCTGAGTTAGTATTATCTTTCGTGTTGTATGTTTCTTATGTCCCTTGCTCTGACATTTTAAGTAGATTAACGACCTTATTTATCCTCACTATTGAATACGTATGAACTGATGGTTGTGCATGCATCCAATATTTTAGTGTAGCATGTTAGAGCTTGGTTGATGTTTTGAATGTATTTGCATGAATATAGATAGATGAAATACTTCTAACCCTGGCATATCTTTTGAAGTTATTTGGTAACTAACAAATTCTTGGAGGAAACCCCATTTACCTAAAATCCCCAGAGTAGACGAGCCGAGATAACCAGCTATCCACCCGAACAAAATAGTCACACTCCCAACTGAGCCCCACACTGTTGAGACCCAAATCTCAGGTGCTTAAAATCTCGGAGAATCTCACTTCTCCAGATAACCTTTATAGGCAAAGTTGGCCGGTACCCCAGTACATGATGACAACTTACCTTTGTTGGCAGACCCGGTCACAAGTCTCATTAATAGGTTCTTAGGATTTTACTTACCATTGTTTCTTCTTTGAGTACACCTCCTACTCCTCCGATAGAATTAACAACTTCCTTGATTATGCTACTGTACTAAGTGATTTTTTCTCCTTCTTTCATTATTAGGTCATCAAACTTTCCTCTTAGGATTTTTACCTTAGCTCTCAGCACATTTGTATCTCCTCCATGTACTAGCTTGACTTTGTCCCACCTTTTCTTTGTCATGGTGCATGATTTGACATCTTCAAATTCAGCATCGGAGAGCAAGGAAGCAAGTTCTATCATCATAGAATTGTGTTCACATTTCTCTCTCAATTGATCAAGTTTCATAGGTCGAGTAGGTAACACAAATTTAGTATCCAAGTATTGTGTGACATTATTTCTAAAACTTGATAGGTGGAGTCTTATCATGCTTTTCCATGATGCAAATTTGTCCTTGTTCAACTTATGCACATCCATTTTTCTCATCTTGTGATCTTTATCTTGAGTCTTTAAAATCCCTTTCTAAGCACACAAGCTCTGATACCAATTGTTAGAATAACTAAGAAGGGGGTGAATCAGTGGCCTCAAAAATTAATCCAATAGTTCAACCAAAACTTTATATCACAAATATAAAACCTCTAGTTATATTTGGTCCTACAAGATGTATGCCTTGTGTGAATCTAACATGTATATATTGCTCAGTGATGATACTATTTATCATTTTCTTTAGCTTTACCATATAGCAGTTATCTTTTCTTTAACCTTTACCAAAATACACTAAATAACTTGATGTTTACCGATCAATCCTATTTTAGTAATGTGTAAAGAAAAACATCAAAGAAATGAACCATATACACATTTGACACATGGATTTTTAACGTGGAAACCTTGTTAAGGAAAAAAACCACTTGGGACCGGTAACCCAAAATGTTTACTCTTGTGAAGTGAGTTCGGTGAAGAGCCAACCCTGTTAAAGGTTACAAACACATTGTTAAGTGTGACCTTGTTAGAGGATTTAAAACTAACAATTTTTCATTTGAAATCTGGAATTAACTATGTTGTCAACATGAAAACCTTTGATACTCCTTGGGATGTATCTCAATATATTAAGGATGGATAAATCCCACTCTATTAAGATATTTTCTTAATCAATGGTTAAACTGAAATAGTAAATGATATGTTCATAAATACAACTTAATCTTGCAGATGTTCAGATCTATTGTAAGTCCATAATACCTCTTATGATCAATATGCTCTTCAATTCCTTTTCTCCCCTCCTTGCTCTTTCTGCTCGGTGAATGTTGTTGCTTCTATGTTGCTCGATGTCTGCAAAATTCTTAGCTCTGTTCTTCAGCTTGTATGATCAGTTCTATATGAATAGTTCTATTTAATTAGAATTATCTTCATCATTCCTCATTTGATAATGAATTACGTGTCTCTTTATATAGACATGATTTCACCGTTCTTCTGTCCTTCTTGTTTTCTTTGTTGATCACTTCTTGATCTGTAAAGCTTGCCATGCTTGCTTTATTTTTATTCTGCAAATCTCTCCTTGTATCCTAGAATAAAACATTCTTTAAATCTCCTTCTTATCTTTAGCTTTTAACTGGTTGATGAAAACAAAGTAATCAATTTGTTAACTCTATATTTAGCTCCTGTCAGCTAAGTGTTTTGTCGTATCCTAACTTCAATTCCCGTCGGTTAACACTTCAGTTGTGCTCGGTGACTACTGCAGATAGCTTAGGAATAAAATTTAGTTTTGTTTGGTGACAACTACAGTTAGCTCGGTAATTCCTTCTCAGGTAACACTTTCCATTGGTTAACACTGTGAACTTTTGTGCTTGGGATTCACTATCACTTGGTGTATATGATTACCGATGAAAAAAACTTTGTCTTTTTAGATCTTTAAGTGTTGTGAAAATATGTGTATGAGAAACCATACCATATCAAGTTGACATCAATGACAATACAATACATTAACTGATTTAATGTCTTGCATTTACTTTCTGCAACTCGGTGATCATCAACCTTGTCATCTTCAAACATTCAATCAGTTATAGTTCATCAATAACATGTGAAAACAAAAAAACATGTCCATGTATCCATAACATAAGAATCTCATAAACATCACATGAAGTCATATGGGGCTCAAAAGTTTCATCTCATATATAAATTTTTCAATGTCTGGAGTACAATGAGAGCAAAGAAATCAACATCAGTATCACAATGTATTAGGGTATATCATCAAAAAGGTGTCATGTACATCATGAATGTTTCAATGTGTCATTAGTAAGCTATATATTATAAAAAATAATAGATATCACATGGATCAAGACTCACTTCCACCCTTAAGATCTAGATGAGGGGCTAGAGGTGGTATATCAGCTCTAGTAGGAGCAAGAGAAACACCCTCAGAATGTGTAGAAAAAGAAGAATATGGAGGATCTCTATGAGTCAAACTAGGTAAAACACTAATGTAAAGAGAAAAGTAATATGATGCTCTATTTACTTGATGATTAATATCCGATTGCACTCAATCTCTCTCAGATGTAAGCTCTTGAATAGAGTGATTGCGCTTTGTTAACTGTCTCTCTAGAATATAAACCTGAGTTCTCAACTATCTCCTCTCTAGGAAACACTATGCCAGTGTGTCACTAGAACTACTTTTTCCTTCTTGAGCCCCTTGTTTTGTATGTCTCTCTAGGGGTGATCTTGTCTCTATCTTTTCTGCTGAAGGAAATCCTTCCTTAGTGCCTCTCCTTGTCCCTGATCCTGCCTCTGTCTTTGCAGTAGCCACTATGGTAGAAAAGGTCTCTAATCAAACCTAATAGAAGGAACACCTCTCATGTGAAATATCCTACGACCACCACTAACTCTACCTCCCACTCCACCATCCCCTCCATCTCCATTTCTGTCATCCCCATCATTATCTTTGTCACCATCTTCATCTCCTCCTCCTCCCACTAGACCTAGACCTCTACCCTCAGTTCTGCATTTTCCTCCACGATCTTGTCCTCTCCCTCCACCAGCAATGGGATCAATAAGATCATGTGGGCCCTCTATCCAAGGAGAAATCTTAGCTAGATCAATAAAACATGGAAATTTATGATAAATCAAATACTTTCTATAAGCATATGTGACTCCAGCATCAACAACATTTGACAGATACTCCCAAACAACACTGATAGAGTGACCAATAAGACATCTACTATAAAACATGTAAGATAACTCTAGTTGAGAATCAGACTAGTCTACCTCACAATCTATCTATGTTCACCACTCAATATCAATACAATCATCAAACACATGGCACAAGTAGTCAGTCTTCCCCAAGTGGGGCTGATGTAGATAACTATGGTAATGATCAATGTAGGCATTTCATGCATGATGATCTCTCTAAACAACTAGAGAATTAATGAGAATATTCTCCCAATTCCAAATCTGAAGCACAAGAACACTAGTTGACGTGTTCCTATTGTATCTATACATAACCTCATGAAAATCTCTATAGATGTGCGCTAGTAACCAAGAACCCTAAGAAAACCATTGTGGTTTTATCAACATCTCCTCAAGGATATGAGCCCAACCATAGAGAAAACCCATAGAACTCATGTCCACCATGTTAATACCATTGATTAAACTCGCTAGTACAGATGAAAGCAAGGCATAGTGAGTCTCCATGTGGTCCCAGGTGACAAATCTGCTATCAATAGAAGGATCCCTAAATACTCTCCTCCAAGAAGTAATGTCAGTATCGGGTTGCACATCATATTAAACCTAGATGCCAACAACTAGAATCCTCAGTATCCTATACACGTCCTTGGGAGTCATTGTAATCTCCCCAGTTGGCATATGAAAAGTGTTATGCTTATTGTGTCATCTCTTAGCCAGCACAGTGATAAATATGTGGTTAACCCAAATATTGGGTATATCTAAGAACCATCTCAACCCGCTCTGACCAATTAGAGCTTTGTTTCATCATCAAACAATATGTCAATCATACCCATAATAAAGGGCATTGACAATGGAAGAACACAAGATCGAGTCACACTAGCATCAGAAAAAAAGCATGAAATAGATCAACATCACATAAACAATAAGCTTTTCCAATGTAATTCAAAACATAAGAGTATAGTACAACATCAAAATCAATAGGTGTTATCTAATGAATAAACTATTTTCCAAATTTTTACAACAAGCTCTAAGAGCAAAAGAGGATCAACTTTTACTACTTTAATCGGGCACTTATACAATTCAGCAGGTTTAATTCTAGGAACAGTAAAACTCTTATCTGCAAACCAGTATCCTATATCTATATTTATATCATCTATATCAGCTAAAACATTTGCATTTATATCTCTAGCACTAAATTCTTGATCACTTTGTGCAAAGAGGTTTGTGAAACTTGCCTCTTCATTTCTAGCAAATGTATGATCTCTCATTTCTGGGTTTGTGCTACTTTATCCTTTGTCTGCCATTACTTATGCTCAAACCAGTGCTTGAATTCTCGCTCAAACTAAAAACTATACTGCCTGCAATTTGCCCTACATGCCTTCACAGGGCTTAACACGGGACTTACTAACAAGGTCTTACAACGCTTTGCGATAGATTCAGGAGTCCATAAGAAGAGATATAATGAGAGCTATATAAGCTAACTAAACAATGAGACAAAGATAGAACAGATGGAATCTTTTGAGAACACAGAAAATGCTTTTCATTAAAGGAGTTTCTTTGAACAAAACATGTGACTGATACAAATAATTATTTGACATAGGCTCTGATACCAAAATTTTATAACAAGCTCCGAGAGCAAAAGAGCATCAACTTTTACTACTTTAATCAGGCACTTATACATGCATAAGCCATACACATAAACAAACTATACCAATGACTAGTAAGATACAGCTACTGATTACAATCTACTTTCTAACTGACTCTAGCATACTTAATGCAAGGTCAGATTTCTGATCTTCCAGAAGGAAGAGAGCTCTAGACTCTCTACTTGCAGAGCTCTAGACTCTCTAAGACTCTAGGACTTACTCCTAGACCAAATGCCTTTCTCATACTGAAGCCTTTCTTTATATAGGCAAAGCAGAGGAAGAGAGGGTTCTGATGTGTGCCGTGTGGCAACAATCAGTTGGACCGCTTATTAATGCAATGCGCACTACCAAAAGTAGATGTCCACTATGACTTGTATGTCAGTCTGGGTGGACCCCAATATCTACGAAGCAGCATAGTGGCAGACAAACGAGTGGGGACACACAACTCGTGGTGTGTTCACTTTACATCTGAAAGTGACTACAAAGGTATCTCTTTTTTAAACTCATGAAGAGAGAGAAACATGAGTCCTATTGAGGAATCAAACTAACCCTTTTTGAACTGTAGTTAAGTCTACCATTAGTTTTGTTTACCCAAACTTAAGTTACTCGAGTTACATTTTTGTTAACCAAAATGGTAGGGCAGATCATTACACCAGAGCCATAATAAGTCAAGCTTTCTCTCAAGATGGAGAAGAGAAAAGATAAAAACTCATTTGGATGGACTTTAGAGAAAAGATAGTGATTAGGTTACCAGTCCTAATATATCTTATCGGATGATAGGTTTACATAGATGACAGCCCCATCTACTAGGCATCACTGTCGATAAAGCCATCAATGCATCCCGCACAGTAGTAGTTTTCATGTGGTTCATCTCTGGTACATGGAGGATGAAATGGATCAGGTTCCTTCCATATAATTTTTAGAGTTTTGGTTTTGCAGGGACTGTGAATTCCTTGGGACTGAGCCAGTGCATTTCCCAGATCTGATTTGTAGGTTGAAGTGGAGATCCATACAGAGGCTTTTGTTTCTAAAATATATTGGATTCGTGCTCCTATGGTCCAATGTTGAAACATGGATGCATGTCCTTGTGGTCCGTAATTCATACAGATCATGTTTCTGTTGATGAGTGTATCTTCTGATGAGCCGAAAGTAAGCAGCCATAGAACACCATAGTAGCCTGAGAACTCCAGAGGAAAGGTGGTAGGATATGGAACTTGGAAGAGATCTCTGATAAGTTGAACTCCTCATTCCTGGTGTAACCATATTTTTGGTCTTTGAATTAATGGATTTAGGAACTAAATGGGTATTTCATACTGAATTGTTGGTGCGCAGAGAAACTGTGCAATTTCCTCATCCACTGCTTCATCAGCATTATCTATCTGGAAGATGCTGCTAGGATCCCATATATTTGGAGCTAATAAGATCATTTTTTCCCATAACATGCAAAGTCTGTCAGAGAGATAATCATTGGTTAAATAAAAATTTCTCCTATCTCTCCTTTCAAATGTATTGGTGCTAAACTATGGACAGCTTTCTTTCCACCAACGTTCTTCACGGATGCGAACAACTCTTACATTACCTGTAACTTGTGGTGCTCCTTCTTTGGTTAGGAAATATGAAAATATATTTTTATCGCCAGGAATATGCTCAATATCAAAATCAAAGGTGTTAAGAAATTAGGCCCATCTGAGAAGGCGTCCTTTCATTACCTTGTCTTTAGATTCCTTCTTGAAGAATCCTCTAAGATTCTGGAGATCACTTCTAATCAAAAATCTTTTATCAGCAATAAACATATAGAAATTTTTTAAATAATTGATTACTGCTAAGATTTCCTTATACGTACTGTGGTAATTGATTTCACTTCCTTTGAAGTTACCAAATGCATACCTTACAATTTCCTCTTTAACTTGGATGTTATTTTCTTTTAGAATGCCAGCTCAGGTATGTTCACTAGCATCTATTTCGATTACTTTTGCACTAGGTCCAGGTAGGTGCAGAGTAGGAAGCTGAGTACATTTATGCTTGATGCGTGCAATTGCTTGATTATGTTTTTCAGACCAAGCAGGAGGATTCTTTTGTAGTAACTGATTTTCTATCAGTCTGTCTTGTGCGATGTTGGAATAGAATCGTGCAATATAATTGACCAGATCTAAAAACCTTTGAAGTTATTTTATGGTGGTCACTAGAAGATTGGCAATTCATTGAAGTATGTGGGTTTGTGCTTCCATTCTCCCCCTAGGTAAAATACAAATGCCAATGTAAATAATGGAGTCTTGGGCAAAGTGTGATTTAGTAGGATGCATGGCGAGACCATGGCTTTGACAAATGTGTAAAAATTGACGCAAGTGGTCAAGGTGTGCAGAGGGACTTTGACTAAACACAAGGATATCATCAATATAGGGAATGATGAATTTGGAGTATTTGCAAAAAATGTTATCCATGTGTTGTTGGAATATAGGTGGTGCCGTCTTTATACCAAATGGAAGGACATTCCATTCATAGAGACCTTGAGGGACAGAAAAGGTTGTCTTGAAACGGTCATCGGGATGGACAGTAACTTGCCAAAATCCTTTGGTTAAATCAAACTTGGAATAAACATGACTCCCTTGGATAGACTGTCAGATGTGATCTTTACTAGGTAGTGGATACTGGTTATCAAGCAAACAGCTATTTAAAGGTTTATAGTTGACAACTAACCTTTTCTCGGATAACTCTTGGCCTTTCTCATCAAATTTAGGAACGTACATGGCATGACATGAGAATGGTGATGAGGAAGAGGATATAAATCCTTGGTCTAAGAGTTCTTCAATCTCTTTTTTACAGAGCTTTGTCTCCTGTGGACTCATGATGAAGTAGTTAGCTTTAGATTTAGGAAGAGTTTCCTTACCATCAGGATCCTTCTATAAACATAATCTAGAGGTTAGATTACACTGTTTCTTCTTGAGATCTTTTGTCATTACTGTTAAGCTGAATTATTGCTTCAACAATTCCAATTGAGAAGCTGAAGCTTCAACTTATTTTGTAATCCAGGCCATGTCTCTGGATTTGACAACTACTGGTTCTGCTTTGCTGGTGTAAGCAAATTCTATCTGCAGACGTGGTACTTTATGATGGTTCAGACTGATAGATTCTTTAGTGATGAGAATTGGTTCCCATTGTTGCATTGTTGTGCTGCCAATAATACCATCATACCCATCACATTCATAATGGACAAATGTTAATTCATCTTGGTGTCCATTGTTAAATTCAATAGGTGCTTTACATACCAAATTAGACATATGCTTTCCATTCCCAAAAGTAATTTTTGTATTACCTTTTATCCATTGATCAAGAGGAAAATAGTGATATCTAGATATAATTAGATCAGCACCAGTATCCCATAGGAAGGCTAAGGGATAAGAACTTGTTCCTCTGAAATGTACACGGAGTTCCAAACCTGGGCAAGATGTTGGAAGTGGTTTCTTTTTTACTCCACAGTGTTGACTGTGTTGCACAAAGTTTTCTTCATCTTCTATCTGTTCTTCTGTAATTTGTTCACCAGTGTTTGGATCAATTCCTTCTGCTACCATGGCTATATGCATATAAGGACTGTATGATTTTTCATGACAGAAAAAATCATCTATGGTAGAAGTAAGCTGAGGAGTTGTTTCTAAAAGATCTATTTTGGAAGAGAATTGTTCCAATTCTTTTCCCTTGTCTAATTCTTCTTGAAGATTTTCATTCTCTTCTTCAGAGAGTTCTTCAAGTTCTGTTCTGGCTTGGTTGAGAACTTTTTTGAGAAATTCCTTATAGTATTGTCGCTAGATTCCTCTAGCCATACTGACTGGTGTAGGGGCTTTTGCCATAGTATTCTGTCCAATAGGATTGTATGAATGAAACAGACTAGGGTGAGTGGATCTGAAAGGTGGTCTGTAGGAACCTCGACCATGTCGTCCTCCAAAAGTAGGAAGCTTTTCTCTTTGCCAAGGTGGAATCTTGTATCCATGGTCTAGACTGTGACTACTAGTTGATTGTCTAGCTAGTAGTTCTATTTTCTTGGATTCTAGATTAGCTAATCTAAGCTTATTTCTTTGCCACGTTTCCAGACCCATATTCATTGCTTTCTATTTTCTTTCAAGCTTGTTGATTTCTGATATAATCCTTTCTAAGATTTTTCGTGAATCAAGGGCTCCTCTCATCATTCTACAATAGAATGAGACTTCAGAGTCATTATCTGAATCTAGATATTCTTTGGTATCTACAAAGTGTTCAGGTTCAGCTTGATTGGGTTCAATACTAAACTCGGCATCTTCTTCATCTGAAAGAATGATATCCTCAGGGTCAGAAGGATAATCATCAATATAAACAAACTCTTATGGATCTTCTAATTCAGAATCCTTTAGCATTCTTGCTTTGCCCTTATACTTAGCTTTGTTTTTATCAGGACATTTATTAGCAAAATAGTCACCCTGGCAAATGTAACAGGTGGGTTTCCATTTCTTCTTGCCTTTGAATCTCTTCTTTTGGCAAAAATATCCTTTTCGCCGACTGCATCTTTTCCTTGAAGACTGCCCTCTTTCATTTGAGAAATCGGTACATTTTTTATCTCTGGTTTTATACCTATGGAAAGTTTTACCACATCCATATAGTGGTGTAAAATATTTACATACAGTAGGAGATATGAGATGTTTTACTCTTTTCAATTCTTTTCTTTTATTGACTTCAATGCAGACTAATTCATTAATTTCTTTTAAGAACTGAATTAGTTGAGGAAAAGTTAACTCTTTAACTGTCATATTTTAATCAACTAAATTTTCAAGAACTCTCTTATGATAATAGTCTCCTAGTCCTTCAAAGCTTTTAAGAAAAATGGAGTACATAAACTCTTGGTTTTGTTCATGTCCAGATTGATAGAAATTGATAAATTGTTCGGAACAATATTCATCAAATTTGGACAAGTCACAGCATTTGTTACGGACAAATCTATTATAGGCTGATCTTTCAAGTGCATCTATTTTTCCTACAAACATTATGATTAGCTATGCACATACCTGATCTATTCCATTGTTAAGTAGATCAGTTCTATAAGTAGGATCAAGACGATCCCATACTTTCTTGGCCAAGCCTGTAAGAGAATTGAGAGCTTGTCGTATTACATCTTGTTCTGTAACACCAGTATTGGTGGCCATATAATTGATTACCTATTCTCTAATAGCAACTATGTTTCTGAGATTTTTAGTGGTCTCATAGGTATCAAAGTTGACCAATGGTGGTGTGTCTGATCTAAAATTTTGGAGATTTATAAATGGATCATTTCCTCAATTTCCTCCATTGTTTGGTCCTCTTGTCATCTAAATTTTTCCTTTTCTTTTTTCTTCAGCAGTTGCTGTTCTCATAGTTTCAGTTGTAGTATCCCAATTTTTTTCTATTTCAGGTTCAGGGAAATCTGTTGTTAACCCTTTTCTCTTGTACTAGGCTTGAAGATAATTGGCTGAGGTATCTAGAAAATTTAGGGTCTAAATAGGTCGGGCTGTTTGCAGAGACAAGTTCTTAAGCTTGTCTATAAGATTATCTACTTGAACTTTGATGTCAGTAGATTCTCTTAAAACATCATCCACTTGTGATTTGATTTCTGTGGGTTCCTTTATGACTGTAGTCTCAACATGTAGAGACTGTTGACTGGTTGACTGTGTCATTTCTTCAATGCGGTTAACAGTTTTAACAACTGTATTTACTTTTGAACGTAGGATTTTGAAATGTTGTTCATGAGACTGTTGGAAGGCTAACTGTTGCACCCACCACGCTTTGGCATGTTGCTTAAACTCAGTGAAATCAGTACGGAGTTGTCATAGAAATAGAGATATTTCATCATGCCATTCCTTAGTGACATGGGCTTCTAGCTACTGGATAAAGGGTAGGATTTTATGCGCATTGGTTTGGGTACTGGCATAATGCTTATCTTGAGCAAGGGTTTGAAGTAATTACTGATGCTTAATGTCTTTGGTTAGCAACATATGCTTGTGGGTACAAAGGTTGTTCCAATTAAGTAGCTTTCTCTGGGAGGAAGCTTGGGGTTCTCCTATCGGAGAGACATGATGTGCCCAAAAATCTATTTGGTATTTACCAGTCGGGTCAATTTGGATAAAATCAAAGAATGAAGGTATGACTCCTAGTGTGACATATTTTCCTATAGGAGTAACAGTTTCAATGGCTTCTTCATTCATATTATCTATCTCAAGGAAGGTAACAGATCAGCCAGACATCATGTGAACTTTACCAGTGGAAAAGATAAAGCTGCAGTTGTCACACTTTAACTTACCATCTTCTAGTTCTGAGAAATGGATATGCAAACATGAAGAGGTAGAGCCACTAGACTGAGGTGTGGTTTTTGGCAGAGAAGACTGCAGATACAAGAAATTGAATAAAGACTCCATACCTAGAGTAGGTTTTACAAAAACTGAAGGTCTTTATAGTATAGAAGGTCTGTAGTGCATCAGAAAAGTCAAAGTATGATCTATGGATTTATTCTTGAAGAAGGTATTCAAGGTCTTAAATTCAAATGTTAAGACATCATTTAGATTTCCATCTTTCAGACTGATAGAATAATCTAAGGTGCAATCTATATAAATCGGACCATATGACATATTGTCACAGGCTCCTCCAAGAACAGAATGGGAGGTCTTGGTTATCCTTGCATCCTTTAAGAGCATCAAAATGATGACTGGTAAACGTTTTTGGTAATGACCCAGTATTCCAATCCTAACTTTTGACATGTGCATATACTGATAGTTTTTCAGACTGGCTTTTGCTTGTCTCTATAGTTCACCTACTTCTATGTCGGTGAATAGTTTTAAACCTTTCTTGACTCCATTAGTAACTACATGCCAAAGTTCAGTGACCTTACATTTAGCTACACTCTTATAAGCAAAAACATCACGCAAACCCTTGGGAATATCTTTATATCAGTCACATCTTTTGTTTGAAGAAACTCCTTTAATGAAAAGCATTTTCTGTGTTCTCAAAAGATTCCATCTGTTCTGTCTTTGTCTCATTGTTTAGTTAGCTTATATAGCTCTCAGTATAGCTCTTCTTATGGATTCCTGAATCTATCGCAAAGCGTTGTAAGACCTCATTAGTAAGTCCCGTGTGAAGTTGTGTGAAGGCATGTAGGGTAGATTACAGGCAGTAAATTTATCAGTTTGAGTGAGAATTTGAGCACTGGTTTGAGCATAAGTAATGGCACACAAATGACAAAGCGGCACAGACCCAGAAATGAGAGATCATACATTTTCTAGAAATGAAGAGGCAAGTTTCACAAACCTCTTTGCACAAAGTGATCAAGAATTTAGTGCTAGAGATATAGATGCAAATTTTTTAGCTAATATAGATGATATAGATATAGACATAGGATATAGGTTTGCAGATAAGAATTTTACTATTCCTAGAATTAAACCTGCTGAATTGTATAAAGATATTCCCAAAGTTTTGAGTGATGTTTTTACTTATAAGAGTGTAGCTAAATGTAAGGTCATTGAACTTCAACATGTAGTTACTAATGGAGTCAAGAAAGGTTTAAAACTATTCACCGACATAGAAGTAGGTGAACTACAGAGACAAGCAAAAGCCAGTCCGAAAAACTATCAGTATATGCACCTGTCAAAAGTTAGGATTGGAATACTGGGTTATTACTGAAAAGGTTTACCAGTCATCATTTTGATGCTCTTAAAGGATGCAAGGATAACCAAGACCTCCCATTCTCTTCTTGGAGGATCCTGTGACAGTATGTCATATGGTCTGATTTATATAGATTGCATCTTAGATTATTCTGTCAGTCTGAAAGACGAAAAACTAAATGATGTCTTAACCTTTGAATTTAAGACCTTGAATACCTTCTTCAAGAATAAATCCATAGATCATACTTTGACTTTTCTGATCCACTACAAACTGTTCAACAAATCCATTCCTCTCATGTTGAACCCCAGAAAATCTCTAAGTCCAGAAGAAGCTATGTCTACTATATGGAAATCCAAAAGTCCAACCACCGAGTTGAGAGTACCACATGTGATCAAGCACAAGGATATCAAGATGCCGACTGAATGGGCACTTGAATTATGGAGCAAAGATGCTCGACCTAAGAAACCAGCCCAGCTGCAAGCGGTTACTATTCATGAAACCGATGATTTTGCAATTCTCAATTCTGCAAATCCTAATCTTCCCCGTTCTCAGTCTATGAAGCATTCCCAAACTCAACCTCGACCTATAATACAGCACAGACCTTCAGTACAATAGAGACCTTCAATTTCAGTAAAACCTACTCTAGATATGGAGTCTTTACTTTCTTTCTCATATCTACAGTCTTCTCTACCAAAAACCACACCTCAGTCTAGTGGTTCTACCTCTTCATGTTCGCATATCCATTTCTCAGAACTAGAAGACGGTAAGTTAAAGTGTGACAACTGTAGCTTTATCTTTTCCATTGGTAAATTTTGCATGATGTCTGGCCAATCTATTACCTTCCCTGAGCCAGATACTATGAATGAAGAAGCCATTGAAACTGTTACTCCTGTAGGAAAATCTATCACACCAGGAGTCATACCTTCATTCTTTGATTTTATCCAAATTGACCTGACTGGTAAATACCAAATAAATTTTTGGGCATAGCATGTCTCTCCCATAGGAGAACCCCAAGCTTCCTCCCAGAGCAAGCTGCCTAATTGGAACAACCTTTGTACCTGCAAGCATATGTTGCTAACCAAAGACATTAAGCATCAGCAATTACTTCAAACCCTTGCTCAAGATAAGCATTATGCAAGTACCCAAACCAATGCGCATAAAATCCTAGCCTTTATCTAGCAGCTAGAAGCCCATGTCGCTAAGGAATGGCAAGATGAAATATCTCTATTTCTCCTATCTCTCCTTTCAAATGGATTGGTGCTAAACTTTGGATAGCTTTCTTCCCACCAACGTTCTTCGTGGATGCGAACAACTCTTACATTACCTGTAACTTGTGGTGCTCCTTCTCTAGTCAGGAAATCTGCAAATATATTTTTATCTCTGAGAATATGCTCAATATCAAAATCAAAGGTGTTAAGAAATTGGGCCCATCTGAGAAGGTGTCCTCTGATTACCTTGTCTTTAGATTCCTTCTTGAAGAATCCTCTAAGATTCTGGAGATAACTTCTAATCAGAAATCTTTTATCAGCAATAAACATATAGAACTTTTTTAAAGAATTGATTACTGCTAATATTTCCTTATGCGTACTGTGGTAATTGATTTCACTTCCTTTGAAGTTACCAGATGCATACCTTACAATTTCCTCTTTACCTTGGATGTTCTTTTCTTTTAGAATGCCAGCCCAGGTATGTTCACTAGCATCTGTTTCGATTACTTTTGCACTAGGTCTAGGTAGGTGCAGAGCAGGAAGCTGAGTACATTTCTGCTTGATGCGTGCAATTGCTTGATTATGTTTTTCAGGCCAAGCAAGAGGACTCTTTTGTAGTAACTGATTTTCTATCAATCTATCTTGTGTGATGTTGGAATAGAATCCTGCAATATAATTGACCAGACCTAAAAAACTTTGAAGTTCTTTTATGGTGGTCACTGAAAGATTGGCAATTCGTTGAAGTATGTGGGTTTGTGCTTCCATTCTCCCCCCAGGTAAAAGATGAATGCCAATGTAAATAATGGAGTCTAGGGCAAAGTGTAATTTAGTAGGATGCACGGCGAGACCATGGTTTTGACAAATGTGTAAAAGTCGACGCAAGTGGTCAAGGTGTGCAGAGGGACTTTGACTGAACACAAGGATATCATCAATATAGGGAAAGATGAATTTGGATTATTTGCGGAAAATGCTATCCATGTGTTGTTGGAATATAGATGGTGTCATCTTTATACCAAATGGAAGGACATTCCATTCGTAGAGACCTTGAGGGATAGAAAAGGCTGTCTTGAAACAGTCATCAGGATGGACAGTAACTTGCCAAAATCCTTTGGTTAAATCAAACTTGGAATAAACATGACTCCCTTGGATAGACTTCCAGATGTGATCTTTACTAGGTAGTGGATACTGGTTATCAAGAAAATAGCTATTTAAAAATTTATAGTTGACAACTAACCTTTTCTCGGATAACTCTTGGCCTTGCTAATCAAATTTATGAACGTACAAGGCATGACATGAGAATGGTGATGAGGAAGAGGATATAAATCCTTGGTCTAAGAGTTCTTCAGTCTCTTTTTTACAGATCTTTGTCACCTATGGACTCGTGATGAAGTAGTTAGCTTTAGATTTAGGAAGAGTTTCCTTACCATCAGGATCCTTCTATAAAGGTAATCTACAGGTTAGATTACGCTATCACTTCTTGAGATCTTTTGTCATTACTGTTGAGCTGAATTGGTTCTTCAACAGTTCCAATTGAGAAGCCAAAGCTTCAAATTTTTTTGCAATCCAGGCCATCTTTCTGGATTTGACAACTACTGGTTTTGCTTTGCTGGTGTAAGCAAATTCTGTCTGCAGACGTGGAACTTTATGATGGTTCAGACTGATAGATTCTTTAGTGATGAGAATTGGTTCCCATTGTTGCATTGATGTGCTACCAATAATACCATCATACCCATCACATTCATAATGGGCAAATGTTAATTCATCTTGGTGTCCATTGTTAAATTCAATAGGTGCTTTACATACCAAATTAGACATATGCTTTCCATTCCCAAAAGTACATTATGTATTAACTTTTATCCATTGATTGGGAGGAAAACAGTGATATCTAGCTATATTTAGATCAGCACCAATATCCCATAGGAAGGCTAAGGGATAAGAAGTTGTTCCTCTGAAATGTACATGGAGTTCCAAACCTGGGCAAGATGTTGGAAGTGGTTTCTTTGTGACTCTATAGTGTTGACTGTGTTGCACAAAGTTTTATTCATCTTCTGTCTGTTCTTTTGTAATTTGTTCACTGGTGTTTGGATCAATTCCTTCTACTACCATGGTTGTATGCATATAAGGACTGTATAATTTTTCATGACAGAAAAATCATCTATGGTAGAAGTAAGCTGAGGTGTTGTTTCTGAAAGATCTATTTTTGAAGAGAATTGTTCCAATTATTTACCCTTGTCTAATTCTTCTTGAAGATTTTCATTCTCTTCTTCAGCGAGTTCTTCAAGTTCTATTCTGGCTTGGTTGACAACTTTTTTGAGAAATTCCTTACGGTGTTATCGCCAAATTCTTCTACCCATAATGCCTGGTGCAGGGGCTTCTGCCATAGTCTTCTGTCCAATAGGATTGTATAAATGAAATAGACTAGGGTGAGTGGATCTAAAAGGTGGTTTGTAGGAACTTGGACCATGTCGTCCTCCAAAAGTAGGAAGCTTTTCTCTTTTCCAAGGTGGAATCTTGTAGCCATGGTCTAGACTGTGACTACTAGTTGATTGTCTAGCTAGTAGTTCTATTTTCTGGGCTTCTAGATTAGCTAATATAAGCTTATTTCTTTGCCAGGTTTTCAGACCCATATTGATTGCAAAAGAATCCTCCTACTTGGTCTGAAAAACATAATCAAGCAATTGCACGCATCAAGCAAAAATGTACTCAGCTTCCTACTCTGCACCTACCTGGACCTGGTACAAAAGTAATCAAAATAGATGCTAGTGAACATACCTGGGCTGGCATTCTAAAAGAAAAGAACATCCAAGGTAAAGAGGAAATTGTAAGGTATGTGTCTGGTAACTTCAAAGGAAGTGAAATCAATTACCACAGTACGCATAAGGAAATCTTAGTAGTAATCAATTCTTTAAAAAAGTTTTATATGTTTATTGCTGATAAAAGATTTCTGATTAGAAGTGATCTCCAAAATCTTAGAGGATTCTTCAAGAAGGAATCTAAAGACAACGTAATCAGAGGATGCCTTCTTAGATGGGCCCAATTTCTTAACACCTTTGATTTTGATATTGAGCATATTCCTGGAGATAAAAATATATTTGCGGATTTCCTGACCAGAGGAGCACCACATGTTACAGGTAATGTAAGAGTTGTTCACATCAACAAAGAACATTGGTGGGAAGAAAGCTTCTAGAGTTTAGCACCAATCCATTTGAAAGGAGAGATAGGAGAAATTTTGATTTAACCAATGATTATCTCTCTAAAAGACTTCGCATGCTACAGGCAAAAATTATCCTATCAGCTCCAAATATATGGGATCCTAGCAGCATCTTTGAGATAGATAATGCTGATGAAGCAGTGGATGAGGAAATTGCACAGTTTCTCTACGCACCAACAATTTAGTATCAAATACCCATTCAGTTCCTGAATCCACCAATTCACCGACTAGAAAGATGGTTACACCAGGAACAAAGAGTTCAACTTATCAGAGATCTCTTCCAAGGTCCATATCCTACCACCTTTCCTCTGTAGTTCTCAGGCTACTATGGTGTTCTATCATGGCTTACTTTTGGCTCATCAGAAGATACACGCATCAACAGAAACATCTGTATGAATTACAGACCACGAGGACATGCATCCATGTTTCAACATTGGACCATAGGAGCATGACTCCGATATCTTTTTGAAACAGAAGCCTCTGTATGGATCTCCACTTCAACCTACAGATCAGATCTGGGAAACACACTGGCTCAGTCCCAAGGAATTCACGGTCCCTGCAAAACCAAAACTCTAAAAATTATATGGAAGGAACCTAATCCATTTCATCCTCCATGTACCAGAGATGAACCACATGAAAACTGCTACTGTGCGGTATGCATTGATGACTTTATCGACAGTGATGCCTAGTAGATGGGGCTGTCATATATGTAAACCTATCATCCAATAAGATATATTAGGACTGGAAACCTAATCACTATATTTTCTCTAAAGCCCATCCAAATGATTTTTTGTCTTTTCTCTTCTCCGTCTTGAGAGAAAGCTTGACTTATTATGGCTCTGGTGTAATGATCAACCCTATCATTTCAGTTTACAAAAATGTAACTCCAGTAACTTAAGTCTGAGTAAAAAAAACTAAGGTTAGACTCAACTACCATTCAAAAAGGGTTAGTCTGATTCCTCAATAGGACTCGTGTTTCTCTCTCTTCATGAGTTTAAAAAAGAGATACCTCCGTAGTCACTTTTAGATGTAAAGTGAACACACCACGAGTTGTGTGTCCCCACTCGTTTGTCTGCCACTACACTGCTCCGTAGATATTGGGGTCTACCCAGACCAACATATAGGTCATAGTGGGCATCTACTTTTGGTAGTGCGCATCGCATTAATAAGCGGTTTGACTGACTGTTGCCACGCGGCACACATCGGAACCCTCTCTTCCTCCGCTTTGCCTATATAAAGAAAGGCTTCAGTATGAGAAAGGCATTTGGTCTAGCAATAAGTCTTAGAGTCTTAGAGAGTCTAGAGCTCTGCAAGTAGAGAGTATGCTCTCTTCCTTCTGGAAGATCATAAATCTGACCTTGCATTAGGTATTCCAGAGTCAGTTAGAAAGCATATTGTAATCAGTAGTTGTATCTTACTATCCATTTGTATAGTTTGTTTATGTGTATGGCTTATGCATGTATAAGCACCCGATTGAAGTAGTAAAAGTTGATCCTCTTTCACTCTCGGAGCTTGTTGTAAAAATTTGGTATCAGAGCCTATGTCAAATAAATATTTTTATCAGTCACATCTTTTGTTCGAAGAAACTCCTTTAATGAAAAGCATTTTCTGTGTTCTCAAAAGATTCCATCTATTATGTCTTTGTCTCATTTTTTAGTTAGCTTATATAGCTCTTAGTATAGCTCTTCTTATGGACTCCTGAATCTATCGCAAAGCGTTGTAAGACCTCATTAGTAAGTCCTATGTGAAGTCATGTGAAGGTGTGTAGGGAATATTGTAGGCAGTAAATTTTTCAGTTTGAGCGAGAATTTGAGCACTGGTTCGAGCATAAGTAATGGCAGACAAAGCACAAAGCAGCACAGACCTAGAAATGAGAGATCATACATTTGCTAGAAATGAAGAGGCAAGTTTCACAAACCTCTTTGCACAAAGTGATCAAGAATTTAGTGCTAGAGATATAGATGAAAATGTTTTAGCTAATATAGATATAGATATAGGATAAAGGTTTGCAGATTAGAATTTTACTGTTCCTAGAATTAAACCTGTTGAATTGTATAAAGATATTCCCAAAGGTTTTCTTGATGTTTTTTCTTATAAGAGTGTAGCTAAATGTAAGGTCACTGAACTTCAACATGTAGTTACTAATGGAGTCGAGAAAGGTTTAAAACTATTCACCGACATAGAAGTAGGTGAACTATAGAGACAAGCAAAAGCCAGTCCAAAAAACTATCAGTATATGCACCTGCCAAAAGTTAGGATTGGAATACTGGGTCATTACCAAAAAGGTTTACCAGTCATCATTTTGATGCTCTTAAAGGATGCAAGGATAACCAAGACCTCCCATTCTCTTCTTGGAGGAGCCTATGATAGTATGTCATATGGTCTGATTTATATAGATTGCACCTTAGATTATTCTGTCAGTCTGAAAGACAAAAAACTAAATGATGTCTTAACCTTTGAATTTAAGACCTTGAATACCTTCTTCAAGAATAAATCCATAGATCATACTTTGACTTTTTTGATGCACTACAGACTGTTCAACAAATCCATTCCTCTCATGTTGAACCCCAGAAAAGCTCTAAGTCCAAAAGAAGCTATATCTACTGATGAAAATCCACGAGTCCAACCACCGAGTTGAGAGTACCACATGTGATCAAGCATAAGGATATCAAGATGCCGACTGAATGGGCACTTGAATTATGGAGCAAAGATGCTCGACCTAAGAAACTAGCCCAGCTGCAAGGGGTTACTATTCATGAAACCAATGCTTTTGCAATTCTCAATTTTGCAAATCCTAATCTTCCCCGTTCTCAATCTATGAGGCATTCCCAAACTCAACCTCAACCTATAATACAGCATAGACCTTCAGTACAAAGAAGACCTTTAGTTTCTGTAAAACCTACTCCAGGTATGGAGTCTTTATTCACTTTCCCATATCTACAGTCTTCTCTACCAAAAACCACACCTCAGCCTAGTGGTTCTACCTCTTGATGTTCGCATATCCATTTCTTGAAACTAGAAGATGGTAAGTTAAAGTGTCACAGCTGCAGCTTTAGCTTTTCCACTGGTAAAGTTTGCATGATTTCTGGCCTATTTGTTACCTTCCCTGAGCCAGATAATATGAATGAATAATCCATTGAAACTGTTACTCCTATAGGAAAATATGTCACACCATGAGTCATACCTTCAATCTTTGATTTTATCCAAATTGACCCAACTAGTAAATGCCAAATAGATTTTTGAGCACAGCATGTCTCTCCCATAGGAGAACCCCAAGCTTCCTCCCAGAGCAAGATGCTTATTTGGAAAAACCTTTGTACCCGCAAGCATATGTTTCTAACCAAAGACATAAGCATCAGCAATTACTTCAAACCCTTGCTCAAGATAAGCATTATGCCAGTACCCAAACCAATGCGCATAAAATCCTAGCCTTTATCCAAAAGCTAGAAGCCTGTGTCACTAAGGAATGGCAGGATGAAATATCTCTATTTCTCTAACAACTCTGTACTGATTTCACTGAGTTTAAGCAACATGCCGAAGCATGGTGGGCGCAAAAGTTAGCCTTCCAACAGTCTCATGAACAACATGTCAAAATCTTGTGTTCAGAAGTTAATACAGTTGTTAAAACTATAAACCACATTGAAGTAATGACACAGTCAAGCAGTCAACAGTCTCTACATGTTGAGACTACAATCATAAAGGAATCCAAAGAAATCACATCACAAGTGGATGATGTTTTAAAATAATCTACTGACATCAAAGTTCAAGTAGATAATCTTACAAACAAGCTTCAGAACTTGTCTCTGCAAACAGCCCGAAATGTTACGACCCTAAATTTTCCAGATACCTCAGCCAGTTATCTTCAAGCCTAGTACAAGGGAAAAGGGTTAACAATAGATATCCCTAAACCTCAAATAGAAAAAATTTGGGATACTGCAACTGGAACTATGAGAATAGCAACTGCTGAAGAAAAAAGAAAAGGAAAAATTTAGATGACAAGAGGACCAAACAATGGAGGAAATGGAGGAAATGATCCATTTAGAAATCTCCAAAATTTTAGATCAGACACACCACCATTGGTCAACTTTGATACCTATGAGACCACTGAAAATATTAGAAACATAGATGCTATTAGAGCATGGGTAATCAATTATATGGCCACCAATACTGGTGTTACAGAACAAGATGTAATATGGCAAGCTCTCAATTCTCTTACAGGCTTGGCCAAGAAAGTATGGGATTGTCTTGATCCTTCTTATAGAACTAATCTAGTTAACAATGGAATAGATCAGGTATGTGCACAGCTAATCAGAATGTTTGTAGGAAAAATAGATGGGCTTGAAAGATCAGCCTACAATAGATTTGTCCGTAACAAATGTTGTGACTTGTCCAAATTTGATGAATATTGTTCAGAACAATTTATCAATTTCTATCAATCTGGACATGAACAAAACCAGGAGTTTATGTACTCCATTTTTCTTAAAAGCTTTGAAGGACTAGGAGATTATTATCATAAGAGATTTATTGAAAATTTAGTTTATGAAAATATGATAGTTAAAGAGTTAACTTTTCCTCAACTAATTCAGTTCTTAAAAGAAATCAATGAATCAGTCTGCAATGAAGTCAATAAAAGAAAAGAACCGAGAAGAGTAAAACCTCTCATATCTCCTACTGTATGTAAATCTTTGACACCACTATATGGATGTGGTAAAACTTTCCATAGGTATAAAACCAGAGATAAAAAATGTACTGATTGCTCAAATGAAAGAGGAAAGTCTTCAAGGAAAAGATACAGTCCGCGAAAAGGATATTTTCACCAAAAGAAGATATTCAAAGGCAAGAAGAAATGGAAACCCACCTGTTACATTTGCCAGGGTGACCATTTTGCTAATAAATGTCCTGATAAAAACAAAGATAAGTATAAGGGCAAAGCAAGAATGCTAAAGGATTCTAGATTAGAAGATCCAGAAGAGTTTGTTTATATTGTTGATTATCCTTCTAACCCTGAGGATATCATTCTTTCAGATGAAGAAGATACTGAGTTTAGTATTGAACCCAGTCAAGCTAAACCTGAACACTTTGTAGATACCAAAGAATATCTAGATTCAGATAATGACTCTGAAGTCTCATTCTATTGTAGAATGATGAGAGGAGCCCCTGACTCACAACAAATCCTAGAAAGGATTATATCAGAAATCAGTGAGCTTGAAAGAAAATAGAAAGCAGTGAATATGGGTCTGAAAACCTGGCAAAGAAATAAGCTTAGATTAGCCAATCTAGAAGCCCAGAAAATAGAACTACTAGCTCGACAATCAACTAGTAGTCACAGTCTAGAAAATGGATACAAGATTCCACCTTTGCAAAGAGAAAAGCTTCCTACTTTTGGAGGACGACATGGTCCAGGTTCCTACAGACCACCTTTTAGATCCACTCGCCCTAGTCTGTTTCATTCATACAATCCTATCGGATAGAAGACTATGGCAGAAGCCCCTGCACCAGGCAGTATGGCTAGAAGAATCTAGTGACAACACCATAAGGAATTTCTCAAAAAAGTCATCAACCAAGCCAGAATAGAACTTGAAGAACTCTCTGAAGAAGAGAATGAAAATATTCAAGAAGAATTAGACAAGGGAAAAGAATTGGAACAATTCTCTTCTAAAATAGATCTTTCAGAAACAGCACCTCAGCTTACTTCTACCATAGATGATTTTTTCTGTCATGAAAAATCATACAGTCCTTATATGCATACAACCATGGTAGCAGAAGGAATTGATCCAAACACTGGTGAACAAATTACAAAAGAACAGACAGAAAATGAAGAAAACTTTGTGCAACACAGTTAACACTGTAGAGTCACAAAGAAACCACTTCCAACATCTTGCCCAGGTTTGGAACTCCGTGTACATTTCAGAGGAACAACTTCTTATCCCTTAGCCTTCCTATGGGATACTGGAGTTGATCTAAATATAGGTAGATATCACTATTTTCCTCCCGATCAATGGATAAAGGGTAATACAGAAATTACTATTGGGAATGGAAAGCATATGACTAATTTGGTATGTAAAGCACTTATTGAATTTAACAATGGACACCAAGATGAATTAACATTTGTCCATTATGAATGTGATGGGTATGATGGTATTATTGGCAGCACAACAATGCAACAATGGGAACCAATTCTCATCACTAAAGAATCTATCAGTCTGAACGATCATAAAGTACCACATCTGCAGACAGAATTTGCTTACACCAGCAAAGCAGAACCAGTAGTTGTCAAATCCAAAAACATGGCCTGGATTGCAAAACAAGTTGAAGCTTCAGTTTCTCAATTGGAATAATTGAAGCAACAATTTAGCTCAACAGTAATGACAAAAGATCTCAAGAAGCAACAGCGTAATCTAACCTGTAGATTACCTTTACAGAAGGATCCTGATGGTAAGGAAACTCTTCCTAAATCTAAAGCTAACTACTTCATCATCAGTCCACAGGAGACAAAGCTCTGTAAAAAAGAGATTGAAGAACTCTTAGACCAAGGATTTATATCCTCTTCCTCATCACCATTCTCATGTCATGCCATGTACATTCCTAAATTTGATGAGCAAGGTCAAGAGTTATCCGAGAAAAGGTTAGTTGTCAACTATAAACCTTTAAATAGCTATTTGCTTGATAACCAGTATCCATTGCCTAGTAAAGATCACATCTAGCAGTCTATCCAAGGGATTCATGTTTATTCCAAGTTTGATTTAACCAAAGGATTTTGGTAAGTTACTGTCCATCCCGATGACCATTTCAAGATAGCCTTTTTTGTCCCTCAAGGTCTCTATGAATGGAATTTCCTTCCATTTGGTATAAATACGGCACCATCTATATTCCAACAACACATGGATAACATTTTCCGCAAATACTCCAAATTCATCATTCCCTATATTGATGATATCCTTGTGTTCAGTCAAAGTCCCTATGCACACCTTGGCCACTTGCGTCAGTTTTTACACATTTGTCAAAACCATGGTCTCCCCGTACATCCTACTAAATCACACTTTGCCCAAGACTCCATTATTTACATTGGCATTCATCTTTTAGCCGGGGGGAGAATGGAAGCAAAAACCCACATACTTCAACAAATTGCCAATCTTCCAGTGACCACCATAAAAGAACTTCAAAGTTTTTTAGGTCTGGTCAATTATATTCCAAGATTCTATTCCAACATAGCACAAGACAGACTAATAGAAAATCAGTTGCTGCAATGAAGTCAATAAAAGAAAAGAATTGAAAAGAGTAAAACCTCTCATATCTCCTACTGTATGTAAATCTTTGACACCACTATATGGATGTGGTAAAACTTTCCATAGGTATAAAACCAGAGATAATAAATGTACTGATTGCTAACCAAAGACATTATGCATCAGCAATTGCTTCAAACCCTTGCTCAAGATAAGCATTATGCCAGTACCCAAACCAATGCGCATATAATCCTAGCCTTTATCCAGCAGCTAGAAGCCTGTGTCACTAAGGAATGGCAGGATGAAATATCTCTATTTCTTTGACAACTTTGTACTAATTTCACTGAGTTTAAGCAACATGCCAAAGTGTGGTGGGAGCAACAATTAGCCTTCCAACAGTCTCATGAACAACATGTCAAAATCCTGTGTTCAAAAGTCAATACAGTTGTTAAAACTGTTAACTGCATTGAAGCAATGACACAGTCAACCAGTCAACAGTCTCTACATGTTGAGACTACAGTCATAAAGGAATCCACAGAAATCAAATCACAAGTGGATGATGTTTTAAAAGAATCTACTGACATCAAAGTTCAAGTAGATAATCTTACAGACAAGCTTCAGAACTTGTCTCTGCAAACAACCCAACCTATTAAGACCCTGAATTTTCCAGATACCTCAGCCAGTTATCTTCAAGCCCAGTACAAGAGAAAAGGGTTAACAATAGATATCCCTGAACCTGAAATAGAAAAAAATTGGGATACTGCAACTGGAACTATGAGAACAGCAACTGCTAAAGAAAAAATAAAAGGAAAAATTTAGATGACAAGAGGACCAAACAATGGAGGAAATGGAGGAAATGATCCATTTACAAATCTCCAAAATTTTAGATCAAACACACCACCATTGGTCAACTTTGATACCTATGAGACCACTGGAAAATCTCAAAAACATAGATGTTATTAGAGCATGGGTAATCAATTATATGGCCACCAATACTGGTGTTATAGAACAAGATGTAATACGGCAAGCTCTCAATTCTCTTACAGGCTTGGCCAAGAAACTATGGGATCATCTTGATCCTGCTTATAGAAATTATCTAGCTAACAATAGAATAGATTAGGTATGTGCACAGCTAATCAAAATGTTTGTAGGAAAAATAGATGTGCTTGAAAGATCAGCCTACAATAGATTTGTCTGTAACAAATGTTGTGACTTGTCCAAATTTGATGAATATTGTTCAGAACAATTTATCAATTTCTATCAATCTGGACATGAACAAAACCAGGAGTTTATGTACTCCATTTTTCTTAAAATCTTTGAAGGACTAGGAGATTATTATCATAAGAGAGTTCTTGAAAATTAAGTTGATGAAAATATGACAGTTAAAGAGTTAACTTTTCCTCAACTAATTCAGTTCTTAAAAGAAATCAATGAATCAGTCTGTAATGAAGTCAATAAAAGAAAAGAACTGAAAAGAGTAAAACCTCTCATATCTCCTACTGTATGTAAATCTTTGACACCACTGTATGGATGTGGTAAAACTTTCCATAGGTATAAAACTAGAGATAAAAAATGTACTGATTGCTCAAATGAAAGAGGAAAATCTTCAAGGAAAAGATACAGTTGGCGAAAAGGATATTTTCACCAAAAGAAGATATTCAAAGGCAAGAAGAAATGGAAACCCACCTATTACATTTGCCAGGGTGACCATTTTGCTAATAAATGTCCTGATAAAAACAAAGCTAAGTATAAGGGCAAAGAAAAAATGCTAAAGGATTCTGGATTAGAAGATCCAGAAGAGTTTTTTTATATTGATGATTATCCTTCTGACCCTAAGGATATCATTCTTTCAGATGAAGAAGATACTGAGTTTAGTATTGAACCTAGTTAAGCTAAACCTGAACACTTTGTAGATACCAAAGAATATCTAGATTTAGATAATGACTCTGAAGTCTCATTCTATTGTAGAATGATGAGAGGAGCCCCTGATTCACAACAAATTTAGAAAGGATTATATCAGAAATCAGTGAGCTTGAAAGAAAATAGAAAGCAATGAATATGGGTCCGGAAACCTGGAAAAGAAATAAGCTTAGATTAGCCAATCTAGAAGCCCAGAAAATAGAACTACTAACTAGACAATCAACTAGTAGTCACATTCTAGACCATGGATACAAGATTCCACCTTGGCAAAGAGAAAATCTTCCTACTTTTGGAGGACGACATGGTCCAAGTTCCTACAGACCACCTTACAAATCCACTCACCCTAGTCTGTTTCATTCATACAATCCTATTAGATAGAAGACTGGTAGAAGCCCCTGCACCAGGCAGTATGGCTAGAAGAATCTGGCGACAACACCGTAAGGAATTTCTCAAAAAATTCATCAACCAAGCCAGAACAGAACTTAAAGAACTCTCTGAAGAAGAGAATAAAAATATTCAAGAAGAATTAGACAAGGGAAAAGAATTGGAGCAATTCTCTTCCAAATAGATCTTTCAGAAACAGCACCTCAGCTTACTTCTACCATAGATGATTTTTTCTGTCATGAAAATCATACAGTCCTTATATGCATACAGCCATGGTAGCAGAAGGAATTGATCCAAACACTGGTGAACAAATTACAGAAGAACAGACAGAAGATGAAGAAAACTTTGTGCAACACAGTCAACATTGTAGAGTCACAAAGAAAGCACTTCCAACATCTTTCCCAGGTTTGGAACTCCGTGTACATTTTAGAGGAACAACTTCTTATCCCTTAGCCTTCCTATGGGATACTGGTGCTAATCTAAATATAGCTAGATATCATTGGTTTCCTCCCGATCAATGGATAAAAGGTCATACAGAAATTACTTTTGGGAATGGAAAGCATATGTCTAATTTGGTATGTAAAGCACCTATTGAATTTAACAATGGACACCAAGCTGAATTAACATTTGTCCATTATGAATGTGATGGGTATGATGGTATTATTGGTAGCACAGCAATGCAAAAATGGGAACCAATTCTCATCACTAAAGAATCTATCAATCTGTACCATCACAAAGTACCATGTCTGCAGACAAAATTTGTTTACACCAGCAAATCAAAAGGTTAGTTGTCAACTATAAACCTTTAAATAGATTTTTGCTTGATAACCAGTATCCACTGTCTAGTAAAGATCACATCTGGTAGTCTATCCAAGGGAGTCATGTTTATTCCAAGTTTGATTTAACCAAAGGATTTTGGCAAGTTACTGTCCATCCCGATGACCGTCTCAAGACAGCCTTTTCTATCCCTCAAGGTCTCTACGAATGGAATGTCCTTCCATTTGGTTTAAAGATGGCACCATCTATATTCCAACAATACATGGATAACATTTTCCGCAAATACTCCAAATTCATCATTCCCTATATTGATGATATTCTTGTGTTCAATCAAAGTCCCTCTACACACCTTGACCACTTGCGTCATTTTTTACACATTTGTCAAAACCATGGTCTCATCGTGCATCCTACTAAATCACACTTTGCCCAAGACTCCATTATTTACATTGGCATTCATCTTTTACCCGGGGGGAGAATGGAAGCACAAACCCACATACTTCAACAAATTGCCAATCTTCCAGTGACCACCATAAAATAACTTCAAAGGTTTTTAGGTCTGGCCAATTATATTTTAGGATTCTATTCCAAAATCGCACAAGACAAACTAATAGAAAATCAGTTACTGCAAAAGAATCCTCCTGCTTGGTCTGAAAAACATAATCAAGAAATTGCATGCATCAAGCAGAAATGTACTCAACTTCCTGCTCTGCACCTACCTGGACCTGGTGCAAAAGTAATCGAAACAGATGCTAGTGAACATACCTGGGCTGGAATTCTAAAAGAAAAGAACATCCAAGGAAAAGAGGAAATTGTAAGGTATGCGTCTAGTAACTTCAAAGGAAGTGAAATCAATTACCACAGTACGCATAAGGAAATCTTAGTTGTAAGTAATTCTTTAAAAAATTTCTATATGTTTATTGCTGATAAAAGATTTTTGATTAGAAGTGATCTCTAGAATCTTAGAGGATTCTTCAAGAAGGAATCTAAAGATAAGGTAATCAGAGGACGCCTTCTCAGATGGGACCAATTTCTTAACACCTTTGATTTTGATATTGAGCATACTCCTAGAGATAAAAATATATTTGCAGATTTCCTGACCAGAGAAGGAGCACCACAAGTTACAGGTAATGTAAGAGTTGTTCGCATCCATGAAGAACGTTGGTGGGAAGAAAGTTTTCCAGAGTTTAGCACCAATCCATTTGAAAGGAGAGATAGGAGAAATTTTGATTTAACCAATGATTATCTCTCTGACAGACTTCGCATCTTACAGGGAAAAAAGATCCTATCAACTCCAAATATATGGGATCCTAGCAGCATCTTCCAGATAGATAATGCTGATGAAGCAGTGGATGAGGAAATTGCACAGTTTCTCTGTGCACCAACAATTCAATATCAAATACCCATTCAGTTCCTAAATCCACCAATTCACAGACCAGAAAGATGGTTACACCAGGACTGAGGATTTCAACTTATCAGAGATCTCTTCCAAGGTCCATATCCTACCACCTTTCCTCTACAGTTCTCAGGCTACTATGGTGTTCTATGGTGGCTTACTTTCGGCTCATCAGAAGATACACTCGTCAACAGAAACATCTGTATGAATTACGTACCATGAGGACATGCGTCCATGTTTCAACATTGGACCAAAGGAGCATGACTCTGATATCTTTTAGAAATAGAAGCCTCTGTATGGATCTCCACTTCAACCTACAGATCAGATCTAGGAAACACACTGGCTCAGTCCCAAGGAATTCACGGTCCCTGCAAAACCAAAACTCTAAAAATTATATGGAAGGAACCTGATCCATTTCATCCTCCATGTACCAGAGATGAACCACACGAAAACTGCTACTATGAGGGATGCATTGATGGCTTTACCGACAGTGATGCCTAGTAGATGGGGTTGTCATCTATGTAAACCTATCATACGATGAGATATATTAGGACTGGCAACCTAATCACTATCTTTTCTCTAAAGTCCATCCAAATGAGTTTTTGTCTTTTCTCTTCTCCGTCTTGAGAGAAAGCTTGACTTATTATGGCTCTGGTATAATGATCTGCCCTACCATTTTGGTTAACAAAAATGTTACTCCAGTAACTTAAGTCTGGGTAAACAAAACTAAGGGTAGACTCAACTACCATTCAAAAAGGGTTAGTTTGATTCCTCAACAGGAATCGTGTTTCTCTCTCTTCGTGAGTTTAAAAAAGAGATACCTCTGTAGTCACTTTCAAATGTAAAGTGAACACACCATGAGTTGTGTGTCCCCACTCGTTTGTCTGCCACTACACTGCTCTATAGATATTGGGGTCCACCCAGACCGATATACAAGTCATAGTGGGCATCTACTTTTGGTAGTGCGCATCGCATTAATAAGCGGTCTGATTGATTGTTGTCACGCGGCACACATCGGAACCCTCTCTTCCTCCACTTTGCCTATATAAAGAAAGTCTTGAGTATGAGTAAGGCATTAAGTCTAGGAGTAAGTATTAGAGTCTTAGAGAATCTAGAGCTCTACAAGTAGATATTATGCCCTCTTCCTTCTGGAAGATCATAAATCTGACCTTGCATTAGGTATGCCAGCAACTAAAAATATCCTGATATTGCACTAAAATTGAATTGTGTACATTAATTTTCTCTCAGAGAAATTACATCAGAACCATAAAATATGGCCTTAGTATTAATTTTATAACTGAAAGGAATGGTACAAGCTATATGTATGTCAAATACATTTCATTTTTATTGCCACTAGTCAGTTACAAATAATATTCTCCCAACATTAATTGTTGCCTCTAGTTTTGTCTTGTAGTGAAAATGCTCGACTGGTGTACAAGAGAGACCAAAGTCGGAGTGCTTCCAGAGAACAAAATAGGCTTGTGAGTCATGCTACTATCTCACATAGGTGGTTATTGTCACAAAGAAAAATAGGATGCAAGATTCTCATCATTTCCCCTTGCAGGGAAGAACTTTGGGACTTATTCAGAAGGGGAAATGGATGACTCCAGAACACCATCTTTTTTACCAACGTCTAGATTTTTCTCCACATCCCACCTATTAGAAAGACTCAATGCAATATCTAGAGAGTTTAAAAAATTTTGCAAACCACAGTAAAATCTTTTAGTTGCACTCAAGTATTTTAATATCCCTCTGGCTACCTATGGAAATTTTAATGTATCTTTAACTACAAGATGAAATATCAATCTGCTCAATTCCATGACCTCTATATATTTCCTGCAACATAGTTCTCTTCAACCACTTCTTCTTACACAAGAATTCATCTGCACCCTCCACAAACATCATCCTCATCACTTTTTGTAATACCCCAAAATTGGCATCTTGCAACCCTAACCAATTTTTTTGCATTTATCATTCTTCAGAATCAACAAAGTCCTATTGTACTAGGAAATTCTGAGTTTGATTGACTCTACTTGACCTCAGTGTCAAATGCATAAAATCCTAAATCTGTATTAATCATAAATTATATTTAATTCCTAAATATCAATCAATAAGCTAAACAAACCCTATGATTGAATTAATTTAATTATTAAGTCCTAGCACTTTAATTAAATTAAATTCACCCCTTTTAGCTAAAACACATGAAAAGGAATTAAATAATATTTAATTATTAAATAAATATCCTCATTTAAATAATTGAATTTAATTATTCAGATAATTGAGAAAATATATTTATGAGGTCATATTTATTTATTTAATTAAATATTCTCTCAAAAATCTTCTCTCTGTTCAGAAATAGAAACTTTGAATTAACTGTGCTTTAAAGAGAAAGAAAAATTGTTAAAATTATTTTTAAAAAAAGAGAGAGAGAGAAAGAAAATAGTTAAAATCAAAAGAAAGCAGTTTTATCTATTTCTTTAAAAGAAAAAGTTGCTAATCTGAACTGGCTTTTCTATCTATTTTATTTCAAAAAGGAAACTTTTTATTCTGAGCAGACTTTGAGTCTATAAAAGAACTCCTATTTCTCATTCAAAACTGCTGGAGAAAATATGCATTGTTAGAATAAAGAATTGTTGCTACATTTTATCATTTCATTTCTTGTTAAAAGCTCTCATTTTGCAATAGATTAATGTCAATTTCTTAGATTAATTGCATTGAAATCATGTCTTAGTTTAATTAATTTAGAGTAATCTTGCATTATCTTGCATCACATTCATGGAAAAAAATCCTTCATTCTTAGATTGGTCTATGGTTGTGAGACTCTTGTTCTGGGAGCTATTTGAAACCCCATCTAGATAGAAGGCAACAGGTCGAATCATACAGGCATGCAGGATGAATAACTCATATTTGTTTATGTATGTGTCTGATGAATAAGGACTATGTTGAAGTGTATGGTTAAATAGGAAGGCCACATTTAGCATATACATTTCTGGCGCCCACTGTGGGGCTCGAAAAATCATATTTTGGCCTCATTTTATTGCACTTATTTCAATTTTGTGCTCCATCCGTACGGCTCTGACATGAAAGTTCACGTGAAATTTCTTGCATAACCATGCGAAGTTTTGCAAGTACATGCATTTATTCACGTGCTACTATGTGTTTCTTCACGCGAACCATAATACTTCTTCGCACGAGATTTGACTCCAGTGACTTTTAAATTGCAAGTTTTTGATCTCTATTTCTGTTGTTTTCTAACAACTAATGTTTTTTGTTTGTCGTTGACTGTTTTTTTCTAGTTTCTATCTCTGAAAATAGCTTAACAGTGGTTTGCAGGATGCTGAGATGAAGAAAGGAATTACAAACTACTAACATATTTACTACAAGATGCTTTTCAAAGACATTCATGTTTTTCACAAAACTTTCATGCCTGTTTTTAGTAGTTAGAACACACTTCGGTTGGTGCTTAAGATGAATCATTGTCTTGCGTGATTGAAGTGTTTTCTAGTTTGTAATTCCAAGAACTATATGAATGTGTCCTCTCCCCTTGCCTTTATGGATCTTGGGTGTAAGAGAAATTCATATGATTCTTCTAGTGTGGCTACCTCCCAAGAGCTTTAGCAGATCCAGTGAGAGTGGATGCCTAACCGGTAACAAACTAAAGCCAAGCCCTTCCAAACTGGTATATAAATAATGCCATTTTGATTAATCTCATAATGTATAGGTGTGAATTCATTGTGGCAACGAAAATCTCCTCCTGTACCCTAGTGGTGCATTAAAGTCCTGACATCATTAAGGTGAAAGTCTTACTTTGAAAGGATTGGGAGAGCCCCCTTAGTTGGGAAAATGACTTGATCACAACCACTTGAATGGATGTCCTTACTACAAACTGTTGTTCTAGTTTCCAAAAACCCTCTATCTTTTGGCACGGAAGGTCAAAGACCAACTAAGATACCCCACACTTTTACGGTTCTTAGTAGAGACAACAGCCCTTTGGGAAGTAATTCCTTTGGGGTTTGAATCTTGGTGTGCCTGAGAAGTGAGTGCACATGTAAGGAGGAGCCTGTGCCTCCAAGCTTCTAATTTGTCCACTATGAGAAAGCGTAGCTAAACTTTGGTTCAAGTGGGGATTCAATAGATACTGCCCTGGCTATCCTAGGATTGTGATGTGTCTGTTCTGGTACTACAAACATTTTACTTAATGTGTTTTGCGTGGGTGTATCATTTAAACAATCGAAACAAACATCAAATCACACAAACTGTCAAACTTGAACATGTCAAAAATAATCTGCAATTTGAACTTTCTATCAGAAAACATCATGGTCTTGTCTCGAAAAATGCAATCTGGTCTTAACTGTCTAGTTCTGTAGAATTTTGCATTTTCACTACAAAGTTTCACGCGAAATTCTGCCATCTTCACGTCACTCTGTGCAAATTTGCACGCAGGTATCTGAACATCTTCATGCGATATTGTCCAAATCTGTTGTCATTTTATTCACCAGTCTATTGTCATTTTCTGTAATCTTTCACATGGGACTGCATAGTTTCATGCGTGCCTGTGTGAATCTTCACGCGAGAAAGCACTTCTTTGCACGAGTCTGATACCATTTGTCAAAATAGAGAGCAATTTCTCGTCTGTCTAACATACTTCTACTAAATTTGGTCTCTGTTCTGGGTCTGTTTATTTGCCTTCTATCTACACATAGTCTGCAAATTGGTTTCTTGGGTTGAGAATTACATGATTCTTTCTTAAACTGGTCTTGTCTCATATCTTTTGGTCTATTTCTACTGTGTCATCATAACTTGTGTCGCAATAGTCACCTCTTGGTTGTTATAGCCTCATTTTTGACAATTTGTACCAAGTATACTTCACCTTTTGGCACTTTCTGTGCATTTACTTTGAGATAGTTTCAAGTGTGGTCCTAGTTCATATCCATTTCATAATCTGTGTCTATGACTATTTCAACTTGCAGTGGAAAAACATTCCCTTCACATATCACACAACCATGTCCTAGGGGTTGCATCTAGCATAATTTTGCATTTTCATTCTAGACTTGCATTGTGGCAGCAATTCGGTGTTCACTTCATTGCGTTCTCCTGAATTCATACATTGGGGAGTTCTTCTTCAGAGTCCTGGTTTCATCACGACTGCACAAGTGCTTGATCCTTGCTCTCGATTCTTCACATGTTCTCTTGGTTAGCATCTGTCACACCTCCAAACACCCTACATAAGATGTTAGTACCATATACATTACATTCACAAATGCATTATTATATACACATTGCATTTACATATTTTCATTCACAAATCATCTACATACATACAAATCTGCATCTATATAAACATGTGCATTGCATACATAATCCATATACATGTGCATTTTATACATCTACATATATTCAAAACATGTTCATTCATTTGCATACACTCTACATCATCTAAAC